>CM035229.1:51677408-52277408 GCA_020226215.1 Sindora glabra
AATTATACAAAGAAAAATTATAAAATCTTACAATTGTATGTTAAATATTCATAAAATTTTGCAAAATCTTCAGGTTATGTACATGACATTATGTTATATTATATAAGAGTAAAACACTCCAACCCATATTAAATACACATAATTAAGGATGCAAACAAGTTGAGATAAGTTGAATTGAGCATCTACATATTCAAACTTGATCTCAATAAAAATAAATGAGCTTAAATTCAAGGAACTTGAAAATTTTAAGTTTGAACTCAAATTCAAATTGAATGAACTCGAATCCAACGTAAGCTTTGACCTTAAATGAGTAGCTTATTATTTAATGCAAATTTCTATTTGAACCATTATAAGAATTGTACTTTATTGAGACTACACCTATTAAGATGACAAAATCTTGATAAATTGTATAAGTTCTTTTAAAATCTTTTTTAAAAAATTAAATAAATTCTATACAAACAATAATATAAAGGTGTTGTTTGGGTCTAACAAAAAGTGGCAATCAATTTTGGTCGTAGGCTATACCAACAATATTATTATTTGTATAATTTTTAATTTTGAAATTTTCAAAAGCTATATAAACGATAAATCATCTGCATAGCCTTCAAATTTTGACTAAAAAGATTACCTTCTACACAAACGACCACATCATCTCAATAGCTAGGCTCATCTTTAATTGGGCAAGTGCCCATCTGTAAAACATAATAGACGACTATGATAAAGCTATATAAACAATTGAGTTTTTGTCATCTATATAGCCCATACCTTTAAGTTCTGAATGGGTGCCATTTTTCGCCATTCTATGCACACAAGACTACTTCTTCCTCCCCCAAGCTCTCTAAGTTAGTTTCTCCTCCATTTCTCTTCAGTTTTTTGCTACGTTTATATACTTCTTTATTTATCCTTGCATTTATTTTGTTGAATGATAACATTGTTGATTGATATTCACTATTCCATTAATGTAGACTAAAAAAAATCATATACTAATTTCTTTTAATCGTATTAATATAATGTATAAAAATAAATTTACTTTATTGATCAGTTTGATATAATTACTATTTTGTATAATTTGATATATTTATTTCTTTAAACATATGATGATTATTGATATAATATTTGAATATGAATTATTATTTTGTATAGTTTAATATAATATTCAATTTGATAAAATTATTATATTGTAGTTTGATATGATCATTGCTTTAAACCTCCCATAATATTGATATAGTACTTGAATATAAATTTATTTTAATACTTTATTATATTGGTTGGTAAAATTATTATTTTGTAGAAGTTGGTATGCTTATCGTCTTAAACATCATGTGAGTTTGATAGAAGATGAGAGAATAAAATTCATAGTAATTTTAACAATCACATTTATCAAATTATCAAAATATATTAAAAATGAAAGTAATTAAAAATGAATAATTGACAATTACTTTAATGAAAATATAAAAAATTTTATTATGTGAAATATTTAATAATTTAAGTAATCATTTAAAACACTAAGAAAATAAATAATTTCAACCTTTACATTACTTAATTAAATCCTTATCAAAAAATTACTTAATTAAAAATATTTGACACTTAATAAATGTGTAGCATTAAGTAATAATAGGAATAAAATATGAAATAACAAATAATAAAATATGTAACAATGAAAATAAAAAAATTCTATGATGTAAAATATTTTATAATTTATGTAATAATTTAAAATATTAAAAACAAATAATAATAAATAATAAAATGCTTAATAATTTAATATTAGAAGTAGATCATATAATTTTCATTAATTTGTTAAATTATATAAGAATGAAAGTCATTAAAAAATGGTTACACATAATTTTGACAATTATAATAATTAAAAAAAATTATGATGTGAAATATTTTGGAGATGTTTGGCAAATAGTTGATCATCTAGCTTTTAATTAATTTGACTGAATTTATCTAATAGACTTATAAAATTAGTTGATTTAACTATTTG
Source organism: Sindora glabra (assembly GCA_020226215.1). Taxonomy (NCBI): domain Eukaryota; kingdom Viridiplantae; phylum Streptophyta; class Magnoliopsida; order Fabales; family Fabaceae; genus Sindora; species Sindora glabra. Next base: position 51,679,393 of record CM035229.1, read on the forward strand.
GTAAGCAACTGTTCTAAACAATTTTTAGATTTTAATCAACCAAAAATGAAAACATTACCAGTAGCAACATTTTGCTTCAATTGCTATGTGATAGTATGCAAAATGACTAAATTACCCTTAATAAAATTTTATATTTTCCAAATTATCCTCCTTAAAAATATTCATCAATTCTATACTCTTCCTTCTTTCTTTCTTTGGCTTTCATACTATATTTGCATTTTAGTGTTTCTATATCCCTATAGTACTCCTATAGGGATATTTCTTCACTGATGTCACTATTTTGTGTAAGATAGTAACACCAGTGAAAAAATGATACATCTCTAGATAGTAACATTAATAAAAAAAATTTAAATAAATGGATAAATTAAATTTTATTAATAATCAAACTGCTAAAAAAGAGTATATTATTATTTGATCTCTAGATAATAACATATTACTGTTTGTTTAATCTCCGAACAGTAACATTAAATAAAAAAATTAAAATAAACAAATAAATTAAGTCTCATTAACAATCAAATTATCAAAGAAGAGTATGTTATTGTTTGGTTTCTAGACAGTAATATTAAATAAAAATCTAAAATAAATGAATAATTCAAATCTCCTTAACAATCAAACTGTCAAAAAAAAGCATGTTACTGTTTGGTCTCCGATAGTAACGTCGAGCAAAAATAAAAAATAAATAGATAATTCAAGTTTTATTAACAATCAAACTACTAAAGAAGAGCATGTTACTATTTAGTCTCCAAATAATAATATGTTACTATTTGGCCTTTAAACTACATTGAGCAAAAATTTAAAATAAATAGATAAATTAAGTCTCATTAATAATCAAACTATCAAAAAATAGTATATTACTATTTAATCTCTAATGTGACTATTTATTTTTCTTAAAGAACAACTTTCAAGTGCAACAGTGTGATATATATATAACCTATATAACATTGCATGATAAGTAGTTTTTATTGCAATATTAAATAATTAGATCATGGTTATCTTGCTTTTTTGCACATAGAAAAGGAGAACCTTTTCCTACAGGAATCTTGTAGTCCACAAAAAGTGAGACCATAAAGTGAGGTTAAAATGAAGTGAGTTTTATTCAAGTGATTAGACCATAAGAGTAGGAATCTGACTAGACGATAATCTTAGGGTGTTATAAGTATTTATGTTAAATAGTATTATTAACTTTTAATTTGGATTGAATTTATTGTTAAAACTTTATTTTAATTGGTACTTTCTAACATTATAATATATTTGCTATGATTATTGTCCAAATTTTATTTCAATTAATACTTTTAATGAAGCTATATATTTTATTATTGATAAATTATTTTCTAATTGATTCATATTCATGAAGAATATTAATTTATCAATCTTTCCATTTCTTCCACTATTAACATATAGAAAATTATAATATTTATTTTTTTATAAAAATTAAATAATTATAATTATTATTTTTATTGATAAATTTATTTATTATAAAAATTATATTAATTTAATTTTAAATAAATATTTAATTTATAATAAATTATAATGGTATATTATTTACAAGAAATTTAATCTACTAAATAATATATAGAATCTAAAATATTAAAGTAAAAGAAAATTTAAATAATTTATAAATATATTTATACACTTATTTGTCATCTTACTTACAAGCAATTAATCATAAATAGTTAATTTTATTAAATATTTTTATTCAAACAGCTTATGCAATTAACTAATACAATCAACTATTAGTCAATAGCTAATTAAATTAACTAATTATTACAGCTATCAATCAATTATCAAATCAAACCTTTATAATTTAAGCTATAATTTAAAATATTAAAATATAAATAATAATAATAATAATAGATAATAAAATGCATAATAATTTAGTATTAGAAATAAGTCACGTAGTTTTCATTAATTTCTTAAATAATATAAGAATATAAGTAATTAAAAATGGTAACACATAATTTTAACTATAATAGTAATGAAAATAAAAAAAATTATCATATGAAATATTATATAATTTAAGTAACAATTTAAGATATTAAAAATATAAGTAATAATGGATAATAAAATGCATAATAATTTAATGATAGAAGTAAGTCATATAATTTTCATTAATTTGTTAAATTATATAAGAATGATCATAATTAAAAAAATAGTAACACAATATTCTAACAATTATAATAATGGAAAGGAAAAAGTTTTTTATGATATGAAATATTTTATAATTTAAATGATAATTTAAAATGCTTAAAAAGTAATAATAAATAATAAAATATATAATAATTTAATATTAGAATTAAGTCATATAATTTTTCATTAATTTGTTAAATTATATTTTATAATTTAAGTAATAATTTTAAATATTAAAAATATTAGTAATAATAGATAATAAAATGCATAATAATTTAATATTAGAAGTAAGTCATATAATTTACATTAACTTGTTAAATTTTATAAGAATGAAAGTTGTACTAAAAGGACACTAATTTGTAATAAATTTTGATAATTAAATTAATCAAATATACACAATGTATAATGACATGGAATATTTATGTTATTAAGTAATCATTTAAAATACTAAAAAAATAAAATATAATGCTAAAGAAGGAATTAAATATTAAAATATATCATTCAAATATATCAACATAATGATATATAAACCAATAAGTTTATTATATTATTAAAATTATTGTAATAAAAAATTACAATAATTTAAAATTGAAATGCGTTTGTACTATAATCTTATATTTGTTCAAGAGTTGCTTAGTCTTCCTAGACAAACTAACTTTTGAATTGTTTTAAAATTTTAGATGGTTTGATACATGCCCTTCAGTTATTATACTTAACTTATCTACTCATCGTTTCACATTATAGAAATTTCTTGTCTTTTCATTCTTCTCTGGGTTTAATATAAATACTTGGATAACTATGGGGAAATATTGCTAAAATTTTTACATGTATGAAATAAATTATGGATAAGTTAAAATAATAATTACATAAATATTTCGAATGGGATAAGGCCTTACATTTTAAATTTGGAATGATAAGATGGATTTAGGGTACGCAACAAATATGTACACATAATTGAATCATATGATAACTTGTGATGTTATATGTTAGTTACAACATATCTATTGACAAAAGTTGGATAACTCTACAAGATTAATTATCCAATAAGTACTAGAATGGTACTATTATATTTATAAAGAGAGTTAAAAACTTTGTCGATAATAGAGAATTAGTAAGATATCCATGTAAGAAGTGCACTAGACACTAGAAGCCATAAAGACACACCTAATAAATAACAAATTTGATCTACTGTACATGAATTAGGTCCATCTCAGTGAAAAGTATGTATCCAAGGCTAAGGCTATATGTGGGGCACCCCTTAATGATGCTAACAAGATGGTTGACATCATACATGACTTTATCAGTCCTCATGCCACTAATTAAGTAGATGACAATGATAGAGATAGGAATAGGAATGCCCTAGGGGACACATCTTGTAGCTAAAACTTTGATTACCTATTTATAGAAGTTGAAATATAATTGTACCCTAGTTGTACAAATTTTTCTTTGTTGATTTTTTTAATTAAGCTTATACATTTGAAAGTACTATATAAGTGGACTAATAAGTCATTCGACTCTCTACTGATGTTATTAAATGAAGCACTATCAAAAGATAATAAATTATCAAGATCATAATACAATACAAAGAAATGACTTAATAAGTTAGGAATAGGGTATAAGTCAATTCATGTTTGCAAGTATAATCATGTGCTCTTTTGGAAAGAGCATGTTGGAAATAAACTTATCTAATCTATCGAAAGATTCATGGATTGGTAAAAATATAAAAAGAAAAAAAGTTCCTCAAAAGGTGCTATGGTATCTTCCATAACTCCTAACTTAAAGCAATTGTATAGATTAAGGCACATGATAAAGGATATAACATGGCATCACATAGGACGATCCATGGAAAATGAGGTTATGCAGCATCCTGTTGATAGAGAAACTTGGCAAAATTTCGACAAAAAGTATCCTAATTTATTTATGGAACTAAGGAATGTGCGACTAGATTTGAGTAAAGATGGAATCTATCCTTTTGGTGATATAAGCCTAATGTATAGCATGGGACCAACATATGGAATCAATCCTTTTGTTAAATGTATCTTCGTTATTATTTTATGTTTGATGTTAAGATTAATAGATACAATAATCGCAACATTCTTACATATCTTTCAATGTAGTCTCATTTTGAGTTTATGGACATTGAACTTGAAGGGTAAAGATATGTAATTACCAATATTCAATAAACAGTAGTTAATCTATATAAAGATTAAAAATCCATGCTCCATCATCATTGCTTAGAACATAGAGATTATAATGATATTTGTAACTTGCACAGTGCAAGCTAAGCTTATCCTACGAATATCTTAACAGATCATTACAATAAGTTATGTATATACTTCAATAATGATAAGCATAAGATAAGGCTTAAGTAAAGATTAGTATCTTTTCATTTTTAATTTTCAATTAGTTTCTCTTATAATTATAAATGTTTTGGTTTGAATTGACAAGAGTTGTCTAGAAAAAACTTAGACAATAGTTTGAAAAAGATGTACAAAGATTACCAAGAATCAAAGCCCATTGTGACAATGCAACATGATAAGTTATTTTAAGTTAATAATCTCGCATCATGCTCCTATAAAAAATCTTACTAATTTTGAATATCATGTTTTAAAATTAGTACAAAAAATGAGGACACAAATAAATTATAATAAGTGAAAGAGAACTTTCATAAGCATCATACATATCATACAAGGGACTGCATGTATCTGAATGCCCACATTACTTATGTAAATAACTAATATCTAATTAAATAATTTTGATTATTGTCAAAAATAGTTTTCTTACTCAAACTATCTAATTTTTATTGAAAAATCAAGGCTAAGATGCTGGAAATAGTCACCTAGCAGTTTTCACAGTCCATTCCTCCAACAACTCCTTTTTAGGTTTGTTGTAGCTTAATAAGACTACTATTGCCAACAAGATGCTAGGCACTTGTCAAAGGCATAGAAAAACAATTGATCATTTGCTTATTGAGACATCATATGGCACCCTCTACCAACTTATGCACTTCAACATTTCCTTTGAGGCAATAACAAAATACAAGATTTATAGAGGACATGCAGAGCTATATTTCCAAGAGATAGTAGACCTTAGTTATAGCGCAGTAACAAATTCTTTATCAAGAACAGGTATAACAATAGACCTAGGTTGCCTTTGGCACAATGTATGTTGTTCTATAGTCCATAGGACTCTTTTTACCTTGTCCTACAATGCCTTTTCCTCTTGAAATAATGGACAGCCCTTAATTGAGAGTACTGTCTAAATTTGCTCAGCAATTGCCCCCTGCTTCATAACATTGATTATTATTTCATGTAATTATTATATATATTATGCATTTACTTTGTATTTGATACTTTTTTATTATTATATATAGATGTTGTAGTTTTTTATTCTATATTCTTAGGAGTTAGTTTTTATCTTCTTTATTTTATAATTGGTATTATAATGTTTGTAAATAATTATTAATAATTATAAAAATATTTTAGTGTGTACTAAATTGTTTTAAATTATTGATCATTATAAGTAAATTCTCTAAATTAAATTTATAATTTTAAAAATATTAAAAAATTCAATACAAACAACATTTTTATCTATTTGTATTGAGTTGTAAATTTTTAAAATTTTAAAAAATAAATATCCTTTATACAAATGATTTTCTCGTCTATATAAATGTTTCAAATTTTAAAACTTTTTCAAAAAAAATAACCTTCATAAAGACAATTTTATCATTTGTATAGAGGTTTCAATTTTTCAAAATTTCTGTTTCTATAAAAGTTTCATTTCTTAAATTTTTTTCTAAAAAAAGTAAATAACCTTTATATAGACAATAAAGTTGTCTTATAAAAGTTTCATTTTTATAATTTTTCAAAAAAAAAAATTAAGTAACCTTTATATAGAGGACTTTATTATTTATATAGGTTGGTACTTCTATAAAGGATAATGTCATACAATGTTGTCTATATATAAGTACTCAAATTAACCAATTTTGGTATATATACTAATGACTTTATTATCTATATAGGTCTCACTTATATAAACGATATCAAAAATTATCTATGTAGGTGGTAAGACATACAAGTTTCTACAAATGACTCATTACAAATGTCGTCTAAAACACTTATATAGATGAATGATTAACTTATACAGATAACTTCTGTCATTTGTATATTCTTTTTTTATTTTTTTGTAATAAATATTCTAACTCGAGCTGAAACTCACACTTGTATTAGAAGCAAATTTAAATAAATTTATTCGAGTTTAAATGAGCTTAACTTTTCTCTTTGTTATATATTATTTATTTATATTTATTTATTATATAATATTATTTATGTGACATAATTATATTATATAAATATAATATAAAATTAACAAATATACATTTTATAATTAGGCGAGTGAACTATTTGAGTTAAATTTAGTTCATTTAAAATTGAACTCAATTTCAATTTAAAATAAGAAACTCAAATTTGGCTCGTTTAAAATCAAACCTAAATCGAGTTTTTGCAAGCCAATTTGATGTTCTTCATAAGTAATTTAATTCATTTATACCTCTACACACAACCATACACATCATGTTTCAATGCATAGTAACTTTCTTAGAACTTACTGGTAATTTTGTCAAAATCAAAGATAACTTGATGATAAATTTCTAATTTTCTTAATAAATAGTAAGGATTATAATTTAGTTCACTATCATTATAAATCAATTTTACAGCAATATTCACTCTTGTATTGCTACATTAATAGAAAAATTGTTAAAACTTCTTTATTGTTAGTAAAAAATTTTAATTATTATAAATCTTTTAATTATGTGTCATTTTCTTATTCACTAATAGTATAAAATATTTTATATTAATAATGCATTAAATTTAAACTTAAATAGTAAATAGCTTATGGTAATAAAGTTTGGAATTTAAATTTAATCCATTATTAGTATAAATCTACTTTACACAATTACATATTTATGTATTATCATGTTAATAAAAAATTATTAAAAATTTATTTATTATAATTAAAAATTCTTAATTACTATTAATAATGATAAGTTTTCTCATTCATCAATAGTATATTTTATATTGATATTTGATATTAGATAAAATTTAAACTCTAAAGTTTGAAAGTAAATTTGATCTATATTCGGTGTAAAGTATATTATACTATTAATGAATAAGAGAATAACATATCATTAAAATAATAATAATAATAATAATTTTTTATTAATAGTAATTGAGTTTTAACATTATTTATTAACATAGTAATATATAAATTAGTGATAATGTAAAGTAAATTTGATATTATTTCAATGTAAAATATATTATATTATTAATGAATAAGAGAACAACACATCATTTAAAAATAATAATAATAATAATAATAATAATAATAAATAATTTTTATTAATAGTAAAAGAGTTTTAATATTTTTTATTGATGTAATAATATATGAATGAGTGATAATATAAAATAATTTTATATAAATAGCAATAGAAAACCAGATTTAAATCCACAATAAAATTAAATAATTAGATAGTAATTTAAAAAAGTGATATGTTTGAAGTGCTAGTTCTATTATGCGAGTATCATAGCTGGTTGTATAATCAATCCGTGCAAGGCAACCTTCAACAGAGAGAGTAGTTTCCATTTTTTTTTTTTTCAAAAATGGAAAAAGAGTATTTTCGAGACCTAATTGATGGGGAGGGGTAAAAATAATAGGATAAATAGACTCAATTGCCTTCCTAGGAATGCTAACTTTCTACGGAGGCTGTTTGAGAAATAATTTTTTTATTGATTTTAGTTGGTTTGAAATATACTAACCAATTAGTTTAGTCAAATAATTATTTTGAATATTTAATAAATAATTTTAAATAATTATTTTGAAAAAGTTGAGAATCTAATTTTTTTTAAATAAGTATTCAAGTCAAAATTAATAAAAAGATATTTTAGACCTTAATTACACACTTATTTCCTCCCTTGGCTTTGTGGTTTGCCCCCCAAAAAAAAAATCAAAATCTTAAGTCTCAATTATGAAAAATGTTGTGTGTATAAAAAAATATAAACTTAGAAATACAAGGTTACTTAAAGCATAAAATATATAGAAATAAAATATATTCTTTAAATTTATTTACAAGTATGCAAAAATATTTATTATTATATTTATCTTTTCATATAATATCTATGATAAGTTAAATTCATAAAAAAAAATTATCCCACCTGTTTTCTTGCTTATTATTTTTTTATTATATATAGCATATCTTTTTTATTTATATGCATGAAATATATTAATTATTCATTCCAAAATTATAATTATTTATTTATTAAAATAAAATCAAATAGTATAATAACAATATTATTTTTTCTTAAAGTAATATTTTATAGTTATAATAAATTATAATAATTAATCATGAAGTATATTATTTAATCATTCATTCTAAATTATAATTATTTATTCCTTAAAAGAAAATTAAATAAGTATAATAAAATTATTTTTTCTTCAAGTAAAATTTTATAGGTATAATAAATTATAATAATTTATTTTTAAGCTAACATTTAATAAATAATAAATTATAGTAATATATATTTACAAGAAATTTTAATTAGATAAATAATATATAAAATATGAAATATTATTGAAGTAAAAAATAATTTAATAAATTATAAAATATACATATTTTTTATATATCATTTTACATATAAATAATTAATAATTTATAATTAATTTTACAAAATATCTTCATACAAACAATTAATATTATCAACTAATTAAATTAATTAATACAAATAATTAATCATTAATATAATCAATTAATTACTAAACAGGTTATAAACTTTTCCTAGTGTCATTTTTGTTCCAATTAACTCTGTTCAAGCACTCATTGAAATTGTGAGGGAGTACTCGATTAATGTTATTAAAGGATTTAGACTCACAATCTTATGATAAGAAATTAGATATGTGACCACCGTTGGAGTTATGCATGCATATACATGTCCATACCATAGTGGCCTTTTGAAGAGATTGGAGTAAAATATATTATGACCTTGTATATATGTATATACAAGCTTTTCCCACATTCTGCTCTACCTATATCTGTACAAATCAAAGCTCAGCATACTTTGGACTCTGGTCAACTTTGACAATCTGATTGAGCAAATCCAATTTTCTCCAATTCATGCCACTGGCTATGAATCTCCTTTAGTCATTCCTGATAAATATCAGCAAACAAAATACAAGAAGTTACCCAGAATCAAATCTGAAGACATATCACAAGACCTATCAATTATCAGCACCCTAAAATAGTTATGTACCTCGGCAGCATTTATGGACTGGGAACTGGATTCCACTTGTGCAGGTTCCTCGGAATTTCTTGCTTCTGCTTTTTCGTTTGAATAACTATTTGAGCACAAAAGTCAGTGATGTTATAACCAACGCAAAATATCCTCAAATGAACAAAGCAAGCAAAAGGCTAAAAATATTTTAGACAGCTAAAACAATCAGACTCAGAAAAATGCATGAACAAGATGCCCAAATGGAGTAAGTTTAAAAAAAAAAAAAAAAAGATGCTCCCTAATTTTCTCATTGAAGGGGAATATGAAGGAGAAAGACGAGAATAAAAATCCAGGATGAAAACCAAAATTTCTAATTGGTGGGATCTGTAAAGCATTCTATAAATACTGGATTAGAGTCATCTCATCCATGTTAGCAGAGCAATGAAGTTGCATAGCTGAGTTTTTTCTTGTAAACTTCACCTCCACCACCTAAACTTCTATCTATTTTAAGTTTTCTCTCTAAAGAAAAAGGGAAAAAGACAACTGAATGGCAACAAGATCTGTCTCATCAAGACTTTCATGGGCAAAATCTAAAAAACAGAGGTTTAGGATAAATCCTTTAGACACATACGTTGAAAGGATTGTAACCCAAATGAGCTCTACACAATCCACCCAAAGAAGCCTTTGCTCCACTGGGATCACACCGTAAGTGATAAGATGAGCAAATGGCCATAGCTTCCACCCTGCCTGGGTGAAAAGAATTCCATGAAAAACATTAGGGGCAACAGAGATAACACATATGTCATTAGTACCAATCACACAGATCTGAAACCTGACAGAGCATTAGGATTATAGAACTACATAATTTAATTCAAAGACATGACAACGACAGATGGAATCTTCACTTCTTGCACTAAACTTCTTCAGCTTGGATCCAATGTCCATATTTTAACATATAAATTCATATTTTCTGAGAAACAAACAAAATATTTCAATGTAATGTATCTTATATGCATTCTAGATTGATGTTGTTATAAAGATTATGCTGAAACTAGAGTAACTGCACCCCAAAAAAGCATGGGGGAAAAAGATACTGCTTGGTAAAATTTAGAAATTTAGCTGTTAGAATTATTTATCAAGTGACAAGTGGCAGGTTCTTGATTGAAAATTGATAAAATCCGTATCCAAAGTTCAGTTATGTACTTAATGAAGTGAGAATCTCACTAAACTCCAAAATTTGGTTTTAGCAGCTCAACAAAATGATAAAGTAGTAAGAAAAAGGAGGTTCTCTTACAGTCAGCATGGGCCAAAATGTTGCCTTCAATTCACTAAAAATATTCGATGGAGAATCTAGACGCATAAATCCCACAACTGTGTAATAAATGCTGTTCCAAACAGCCGACCATGCAGTTTGATCAAAGACAACTTTGGCAGGAACTACCCACCAGTCTTGAAAAGGAAACAGCTCCTGGTTAAATGAGAGAACACTTAGTATATCACAATAGTTAACAATTTCAAGAAGCAGAACAAGGAAAATGACACTAACTCACCTCACAAAACTGATAGTAGTAATGCGAAAGAGAACCATGTAAAGCAAAACCAGCAAGACCTGATCTGAACATTCTTGCACGGTCAAATTCAAATAGAGGCTTTCCTTCATAGCACTACAATAATACACAGCAAGCCGCAATATATTCTTATAAAAGTGACCTTAAAGGAAAACAAAACAAAATCTGACTGCACATGAAATACACAGACTCACCTGTGCAATCCAGTCTCCAATGGAGTAAACCACTCCACTGATCAACATTTTGGCAAAAACAGGATTTGTTTTGAGAGCCTCTTCATATGCAGACCAGTTATGCTGAGGTGCATATCTTAGTATCTCATAAAGTGTCCATCCCTAAATTTTAACCAAAGCCAAGTCATAGAAGGCAACGAATACCTTTAATATCTTAGCATACATATGAAGCTAGAATCAGGGGGAAAAAAGAATGGAAGAAAAAATTATTTATGAATAGAAAAAATCTCCTTCAAATTTCAATATTGTCAGGCTTTACTTCCGATTTTCATGTCACACAGCACAAGAACATGGTTACCCTCCAGCACTGCTTTAAAAAGAAAAAGCGTTGTATAATCTCAGAAAGACACCATCCAACCTTCCCATGCTACCCCTAATAACCAACAATATATCTCCCCAGCACAAAAACATGTGGAAGCTACTTCTGTTTAAAAAAGGTGCATGTTTCATAACAATACTTTGTTGTAGTCCCAGGAAAAGGGGATGGAAGAAAAAGAAATACAATTTGTTGCAAACAAATCGTAGTCTGGTATTACCAACTAACTAACAACATATTCCTATGGTGCATTAAAACCCACTTAACTATAATCAGAAATTCTCACTCCACCATTTCATCACCAAAGGAATTCCAAAAATGGCTCCACCAGAACCTCAAAATACATCCCCAAAAAAAAAACTATCAAAAGAAACGAAGTTAAAAGGCAGAACTTCTCTGACTTACTTGCCAGTAATCGCTATCAATTGTAAGCAACTTGGTGATAGCAAAAGTACCCGCCGCAAGCACAATAGTCGCATTGATCGTCCTATCCATTAGCCTATCCGTTTCCTTGCTGTCGGTTCTTATCCCATCTTCAACAGAAGCTGAAGAAGAAGAAAACCCTTGAAACTCAACGGCACCTTCAAAAGACAACCTTCCCTCGTTACCTCCAAATCCACCCACATGAGCTGCCAATTCCGCATCGTCTCCTTCCAATTCGACTCTGCTCACAACTACACCATCTTGCTGGTCCGTAATATCACTGCTTTGTATCGGAATTAAGTCAAAATCCTCGACAGCAGAATTCACCAGAACCAAATTGGTGCCTTTACGTTTAGCATTGGAGAAAACTGGATTCTGGGAAAGTTTTAAGCCGAGAAAATTTAGACTGGAAGAAGGTCTTTGATGGTGAGTCGTGGGTTTTGATTTGTTTCTGGAAAGGGATAAGAAGCTCTGTGGAGCGATGGTGGGGACAGACGCCATGGCCGCGACTACTGAGTTGGGAGGAAACCGAGTTTAACGAACGGGTCTCTCCGACTTCGTACATTTGGAAATGAGTCGATTATATTGGTGCGTGATTTTGACTTCGCAATCTGGCGTGTCGCGCTACTGTAGGGTTTGGTACAACTCTTAACAGATGATGCTTTAATTTTTGTCCTCATTATCTGACTTAAAGGTGATTCGATGTGGGTTATGGAGATCTAAAGCTTTACTATAATTGTGAAGTAGGGGATATATTCTCCTGTAGACGTTAAATTGCGTCCACATGAAAAATGTGGATAGGATATCGGATAAAAAATTATGTCAGAAAATTGTAAAATAATGAAACTTCCAGATAAATAGTTGGCTAATATTGCACCAACCAAAGAAGTTTTTTTTCCTTCATAAAAACTAGAAGTTATTTTCTTTTTATTATTATAAAAAATGTATACATAATATTATTAGAATATTTTAATAAAATATTTGAAATTTCTTAAAAATACGATGAAAATTTTTAATAGGCAATTTTTTTAATAAAAGAAATTATTAAATAACTAATTATTTACACATAAAACTTAATATCGGATTTGAATATGAAGGGAGGTAAAATTAAGTAATATATAATATCATTTGACCTAAAAAATTTTAATTTTTTAATAAGTAGTATATTTGAACAAGTTATTGTAAGGACAAGAATGATTAGATTAGTGAAAATAAAAGTATTAGGTTATAATTATATTTTTAATAAATTATAAGAGTAATTAAATTTCAAAGTACCAAAATGCTATTTGGGCTGATGCCATTTAAAAAAATAAAAAATCTCAAATATTATTTAAATTAAAGGTTGTTCATCATTATAATCATATTTTTTTAATTTGAAATTACAGATGTTTGGGCTGGTCCATTCTAATTAATTTTTTTTCTCTGTGATAGCCAAGGCGGGTGTATGAAAATACCCACAAGTACATTATCTAACGAATAAATATGATATATGATTAAGTAATATTATATATAAAATAAAATTTTAAAATTAGATTTGAAATATAAATTAAAAATTATTATTAAATATATAATAATTGAAATTTTTTATAAAATTTAATTTAATAAATATAAAAAATTAAAAATTCAATTTCTAATTTTATTTTTTATACATATATTTTTTTTGAATTAAAAATTAATTATAAAAAAGTTTCAATAATTTTTAATGGGATAATATTTTGTAAATGAGTGATGCTATAAAGTTCTTTTATAATCATAAAAAATTAAATTTAAATTCATAATAAAAACGTTAAAAAATTTAAATTCAATCTATTCGCAGAATAAATTTTATATTATCTGTATAAATAAAAAGAAAACCCGAAAGATGTCACTTTCTGGGCAATGATATCCATAAGCAAGCTGACTCAGCCGAGGGCCACTTGTGATCCAAAACTGCCAGTTAATTCAAATAGGCCAGAATTTATAAATCTTGTGGCCCACAACGTAGAGTCCACTAATTCAATTGGAATTTGTTAATATTGAAATTTGTCTCCAGCCACTCAAATTTTTAAGGTTTAGACGAAACGAAATGGATATTTTTGCCATAAAATTTCATACCTAAAATAAAAGATAGGGGATGGATACCTTGATAAATTAACTAATTAATATATGACATGTGGTATATATAAATAATTAAATAAATTAAACTATGGCACCCAAATAAAAAACAACCAATCAATAAGTTTACTTACATTTTTAATTTAACCTCCAATCATCAAGAAATTATATTTTTCTCCCTTCCTTAAATTTTTCATGCTTCACTAATTAGTTCAAATAATTTTATTTTAATTCTATATGCACCCAATCACGAAAATCCAATTCTAACTTCTATTTTTTATTTGGGCTTAACAAAATTTAAATATTTAAGTGATAACAATATATCAAATCAATCTTTTAAATAATAAAATAAAATATTAATTATTTAAATATAAAATAAATTAAGTATATTGTTATGTAAATTAAATTAAAAAAATGAAAAATAAAAATTTTAAATTAAATATGTTATTTAGTAAAGCTGAAAACAATATATTATGAAACATGGGTTCTAAAGGTTATTTAATAATTAGTTGAATAATGTAAGTTTAGTTCTTTTAATTTAATTTTATGGATATACAATTAAGAAAATCTAACCACATTTCTTATTTTTCTTATTTGAGCTTATAAAAAATTTAAATAATAACAATAATATCTAAAATAAAATTTTTAATTAAAAATAATCTATTAATTATCTAAGCATGATTCCAAATAAGAAATTAAACATGTTATTTAAAATATATTATCATAAATAAACGAAGTTCAAAACAAAAAAGATAAAAAAAATATTTTAAACTCATACCTCTTTCATAAATTATTATATTTATATGATTAACTATATATTATAATTTTGATAGCCAAATGAAATTTGTAAAAAATAAATTAAAGCATGAAATTAATGAATTTTTATAGTTTAATAAATTTAAAAAAAAAAGTAGCACTAATTAGTTACCTTGAATTATCAAGTTTGGAAGTGAATTTTATAGAAAGTAAAACAAAACATGAGAATTTTGATTTTTTTTAAATATAAGAAATTTATAAAATTAATATCAAATTATTATCTTAAATTATGTGATTTGTTGAATGATTTAAAAGATTAAATTTATTTTAATAATAATTTTGTAAATTTTTTACAAAAAAAAATTAAAATGATAATTTTAAAATATAAGAAATTAAATTTTTTTACTTATTTATATTTTAAATAAATCACGTATATTTTTAGTGCTATTTTTTTCATTAACTAATCAAAAGTATCTCAATTTTATATAAATAATCTCAAATAATATGTACAATAAAAGTTAAATATAAAATATTAATAGGCTTATAATTTAATATTTACAAATGAATTAATTTTGTAATATTATCATATATTTAATATATAACAATAGAGCGAATTAAAGTCTTGCATGCAACTTAATATTAATAACTTATTTAAATAATTAACTTTATATTGAATTTAAAATTATATAAAAAATTAAGGTTGCAAATATAAATATTATATTATAAATATTTTACTTATTTAGTAAATCTCTCACCATTTTATCTTAATCATTAATTTTGATATCATAAAAATCATATAATTATTATACTGTCACGAAATCAAAGTATCAATACTCAAATTTTTACTTTGAATATTATAGAATTGTCTTAAAAACAAAGCATGTGACAGATAAATAACAAATTGCAGATGGGATTTTGCACCATTTATTATGATAGATGTCATTCGAGGTGGTCCAACCAAATGTTGTGCTTAAAGGAGTAAAACGGACCGAAGTCCGCGGACCGGTCCGCCGATTTTACGGATTTGGACCACTTAAAATTTGATCCGTTTTTTTTACGGGTAATACGGACCAGTCCGAACGGACTAAAATCCACATGGACCAGGTGAATACGGACCGGGTGAATACGGACCGGTCCGCGGATTTACAATTAAAATCCACGAACCGGTCCGTATCCTTAAGGATACAGACCGAATACGAACTTCTTACATTTAGTCCACTTTTTTAACAGGTAAAACGGACCGAACCTAAACGGACCGGTACATATCCGGTCCAGTCCGTTCGTTTTACATCCCTAGTTATGCTATTCGTTTTGAGTTAATCTCAAAATTATTTTAGTGGCGAAATTAATTTGAATTAGTACGAACTCATCAGAGTTGAAAAGTCAGAAAATTGATTTGATTTTCAAAAAAATGATTAGTTGCCTCTTTTATATTTCTAGACATCCTTTTTTTATTAGATTCGATTAATAAGCTTATACATAATTAAAAATTAAAAGAAGAAGAAGTTTAACACTTAATAGACTAAAAAGATAAAATTTCTTTATTTTTTAGTCTTTTTTATTAATTACTAGCCTTTTGACACATATTCTCGTGTGCAAAGACTTTTTATTTAAGAAATTAAAAATAAAATTGTATTTGATAGAGTTAGGGTAGTTTTAAATTTATGAAAAAAGATATTTTGCACTTAATAATGTTTAAGTAGTTTAAAATTTTTACTTTCATCTATTGATATTTTTAAATATTGATAGATATAAAACTTTTATTTGTTTAGGTAATTTTAAATTAAAAATGATTGAATTATTTTTTTAACTATGAATTAAAGTGATTAAAATTTTATATAAATAAATTTTTCTAATCTTGTAATATATGAGTTAAAGTTCTGTGATAAAAATGAAAATTTAGATAGGATAATATATTAAAAAGATATGGAGAAATTTATATGAGAGAAAAAAAAATGAAGTGATTATAAATTGTTGACAGAAAAGTTATAATTGAAAATTGAAACCATGGAAAGAGAGAGAAAGAAATAAGTTAGTGGGGGATTTTTAAAAAAATTATATTAAATTTTTAAAATAAAATAATTGAATTAAAATTATAAAATTATTATTTATTTTCTTAAAATTTAGAATATATAAATACCAAATATTTAGAAAATAGAAAATTAGAGTAGCTTATATTTACAATATAGATGAACTGTGTATACAATAACTTTTCTGTAATTAGATGTATGTTACATAGGTGGAGGCTCTTTTTGGCGAAGCACCGAGGCAACACACCCCTGTTTACTAGCTTAAATCAGGATAAAATACCGGATTACCATTTTTCTGCAAATATTTTTCCGTTTTACGGTGGTTTTGAAATATTTTACCAAAATACGCAGGGCGCCAGGTTGAATGGCGCCTGTGGGCAATGAAAAAACCTGGAGAGCGCTAAGTGGTTTGGCGCCCCAAGGCGAAGGTGCCATCTCGGGTGGCGCCCTTGGCCCTAAAGGCGCCATTCAAACTGGCGCCCTCCGTGAGCTTCACTTTCACTGGCGCCATTTGCAGAGGCGCCTTCCGCCGTTTGA
This sequence comes from Sindora glabra, assembly GCA_020226215.1. Lineage (NCBI taxonomy): Eukaryota > Viridiplantae > Streptophyta > Magnoliopsida > Fabales > Fabaceae > Sindora > Sindora glabra. The sequence continues at coordinate 51,696,739 of CM035229.1, forward strand.
AATTTGAATTTGAGCTGGGAGGCGCCATTTGAAGAAGCGCCTCCCGCCCTATATATACCCTCCGCCCAACCCTTCCAAACCATCTTCCCTTGCGCAGCCGCTGTCTTCCCTTCTCCCTTGCAAAATTTTGCAGCAATCCTCTTCCATTCTGTCTTCCAAAAGTTTGCAGCAACTCTTTGCGGTTCATCCTTCCTTTTTTGAAGCAATTGAAAATATTATACTGGTTAGTATTTTTATAATTTATATTTTTATTTTATATTGGTTATTATAATTTATAATGTAAAATGATGATCTAGGATTTAAAAAAAATTTATACAAATTATTTGATAATCTGTGATAGTTTATGATTTTTATTGGTTAATATGTTAATAATTTCTGAATCTATATTTTAATATTTATTTTATGCTGATTGTTATAATTTATGATGTGAAATAATGATTTAGGATTTAGAAAAAAATTATACAAATTCATTGATAATCTGTGATAGTTTATAATTTTTACTGGTTAATTTTCTATAATTTTTATATTTATATTTTAATATTTATATTATGTTGATTATGATAATTTATGATGTAAAATCTAGGATTTGGAAAAATTTTGTACAAATTGTTAGATGATCTGTAATAGTTTGTGGATTTTACTGGTTAATATTTTCATAATTTCTGTATTTATAATTTAATATTTATTTTATATTAATTATTATAATTTATGATAAAAAAAATGATGATTTAGGATTTAGAAAATATTTATACAAATTTATATGATTTGGGATAATGTGTAATTTTTACTGTTGAGTATTTTTGTAATTTTTGTATTTATATTTTAATTTATATTTTATATTGATTATAATAATTTATGATAAAAAAAGAGGATTTACGATGTAGAAAATATTTATACAAATTTTTATGATTTAGGATAATTTATAATTTTTATTGGTTAGTATTTTTATAATTTTTATATTTATATTTTAATTTTTATTAGTTATTATAAGAATATATTTTTTAGTAGGAGAAGAAATTTTATTTTATATTGATTATTATGATTTGTATTGTGAAATTATGTTATAAGATTTAGGAAAAAATTATAGAAATTTATATCATCTATGATAATTTGTAATTTTAAAAGAAGAACAAAGGAGATAAAGGAAAGTGTTTTAAAATAAAAATTATGATCTAGGTAAAAATTAGTTATAATTTTTCTTAAAATATAAAATTATTTAGGATATAGGATATGATAAAAATAAGATTATTTTTATTATATGTTATTATTACAAGAATATATTATTCTATTAATCAATATTTTTAGGTTAATTCTAAAGTAATATAGGTCAAAATAAAAAAAAATATTAAAAGTCTTGATATGTTATGTAGTTTGTTTATTTATCTTATATTTTTTATTGTACTCTTTCATTACTATTTTTTGTTAACTCATGATATTTAAATCATATATACTAATATTTTTTAGCAGTAGGATAAGTCAACATTTTTATTATAAATATATTTTATATAAATTGTATAAATCATTCAATTAAATAATTTATTATACAATTAATTTCTTATTACTCGATTCCGTACGTATTGTTTATTTCTTATTTACTCTGTTGTATTCTTTTTATATCTATTCTTATTCTTTGTGGTTTAAAACATCAACATCATTAATTAACACAAATATAATAAGTTATAATTTTCTGTTTTATTATAATATTTTAAGTAAATTAAAGCTTTAGTTTACATTTTAGTAATAAAAATAATTAATTTCGTGAGATATTATTTAGAAAAATATCTAGTAATTAAATTAAATTTTGTTAATATAAATTATTTCAAATTTTTGTAGATGAGATTTTTTTAAATATTATATTTCAAATTTAAAATACATCAACAGAGAGTTCTCCAAGGGTTTATAGTTCGTACACAATTTTTTCTTCGTTTCATATACCTTGCTTGATTTTTTCTTCTTTGTTCTTTCAATTATTCTATTAAAAGTTCGAACACAACATATTGATGCTGTATATTTATAGTGCACCTTATTTTTTTTGACATAAATTTTTTTTAATGGTCAAATTTTTTATTTAAAAAAATTCATGTTATGGAAAGCGCTAATTGAAATGATTGATTATATATCTTAGTTTTGACAAAAGTAATTAAGCGTGAAAAATAAATATCTGCTAAAATTTTTTAAATGAAATATACATTGATAATTCGAACACACTATTGAAAATGAACTATACATTAATGAAATTTGATCTCTGCTAGTGTTTTTATTCCTTTGATATATTGTCTTGCAAAACATATTTGATTGTGCGTATCTTTTGCATAATTTTTTAGTCCAATACAGTAATATATAATAACTTTTACTTAGATAAATAAGTTGTTAAGATATGTGACAATTTTTTTCATGTAGCATTTTTTTGCTATTTGCTTCTCGGGCTACTTATCGGTTAGTATTTTTATAAATTTTGTGCTTATGTTATAATTTTTATTAGCCATCATGAAAATATTTTTTATATTGGTAGAGAAATTTGTTTAGAATATGGGGATATAAATGATAGGAAAAATTTTATTTCATATTGATTATTATGGTTTATGATGTGAAATTATGATTTAAGGTGTGAAATTATGATTTGTGAAAATTTTGTAGGAATTGATATGTATTGTGATAGGTTATGCTAATAAAAGAATAACAATCGAGATAAAGATGGGTGTCCTAATATAGGTTAGGAGGACCTTGGTGAAAGTTATAATTAGAGATTTTTTTCATGTAAATCCTTACTATATCACAAGAGAGGTACTAAATATAAAATGTCAGGATATGTGAATGTAATTACACGTCTAAAGAAGAAAATGACGTATATGAGACTATGTGAATGTAATTAGACGTCTGAATGTAATTCTTAACCAATTTGATTAGTATAATTTGTGCATAACAAACAAAGAAAATGACGCCTGAAAAAAATTATAGTTATCCGTAGATAAGATTATATAGCCAAATATTATATTAGTGTTGAACAGAAATAACACTTGCTTGGGATAGATTAATTATCCTATTATTACGTAGTATTAAATAAATACTACAGCAAGAATAGTGATACATTCCGTTCATTTTTACCTGTAATATTAGTTATTAGTACATTCGTTGATGGGCACAAAAATTGTATATGAGAATATGTGTCAGTTGTGCAGGTGCAGTGAATATTTTGCAGCAAAAAGTAACAAGATGAAGAAAATTTTAATTGCTTTTATATATTCAAATGGTACAATGACTGAGGGATCAATGAAGGTAATGTACGATGGACCTCCCCCAAAAGCATTGAAATTGAGATCATGCAGCACAATGGATGATTTGCGGGAGAGATTTCATGCCCGACTGAAGCTTCGCAGAGATCAAGCTGTGGGGAAAATTGTTTACAGGTTTCCGCAGCATCAAACAGAGGCTCGGTATATGGCATACGAACTAGCCGACGATGAAGACTTGGCGTGTGCGATAGCAAGCTACGAACAACATCCAACGATGACAATAATGGAGTTGTACACGGAGGTGATCACATCCGAACCGCATGCTGCCAACCTGGGCGCGCAAGACAGAGTTCCAACGAGTAGATCACCTGTGGATCCAACAGCTAATGTCGGTACTAGTTGTTCGATGGTGCGGGAAGACCTTCCTTACACGGGTGGATACGAGTATCACATTTCTGATAGTTATACTCCTGCATTGGACTCCTCTGTTGCAGGTGTTTTCCCGAAAGGTGTATCACCCAGAGGAATGGGTTCAACAAGTGCCTTACCGGTTGTAGAGGAAGAATCCACTGATCCTATATTAATGGATGCCCACCTTGAATCTAGTTTTGAAGATGATGAGGTGTCTTGTAGTAGCGGTGATGATCCTGACACTGATGATGAAGCACGTGCAACGGTGCACGGAGACCATGTTGCAACGCGGCAGGTAGGGAGTGACAACGCTGCGCATACATCATGTGGTGTCCCTCAAGATGCTGTCTTCTCTTACATCGATTGGGATGCCATAAGGAATGCTAATGAATTCCCAAAAATGTTGAAGCCAAGCTATGATTACACCATGGAGGACCTACAGGTTGGACAAGAGTTTGATGGCAAGGATGCATTAGTTGTTGCAATCAAGCATTACCACATCAGAAGGCACCACAATTATTACATGGAAGAGTCGGATACCAAAAGATTGAGCGTGAAGTGTGATAATTATGGGGACAAATGCAGATTCCGTCTCAGGGCGACCTCTTTGAAGAATTCTAACAGTTGGAAAATATCTAAATTTTCAAGGCCTCACACATGTATTAATGCCAATTTGACACAGGATCACAAGTCTCTTGACTCTGAGTATATCAGTTCCTTGATACTAGAGATGGTTAAAGTGAAGCAAGATGTTCCAATCTCGCTTATACAAGAGAGGGTGGAAGGCATGTACGGGTATAAGATTTCGTACAGAAAAGCATGGAAGGCAAAACAAAAAGCAGTTGTCAAGGTGTACGGTGATTGGGATAAGTCATATGAAGTGCTACCCAAATGGTTGGACATCCTAGGATACTGTGACCAAGCTGTGTTCAAGTTGGAGTCAGGAGAATTCGTTACTATTGACAACCGTGTTGATCCACTGAAACACGTTTTCAACCGAGGTTTTTTGGGCTTTCAAGCCGTGCATTGTCGCGTTCCCCTATTGCAAGCAATTCATACAAGTTGATGGAACGCATTTGTATGGCAAGTACAGAGGCGTGTTACTGATTGCTGCGACACAAAACTGTAACAAATGTCCCGTTCCTCTCGCCTTTACCATTGTTGACAGGGAGAACTATGAAAATTGGAGTTGGTTTTTGGCACTACTGCGGGTCAATGTTACGAACCAGCAAGGAATATGCCTGATATCAAACCGACACCGAGCTATAAAAGATGCTGTAGCCAATGAAGCCGGCAACCTCCTCATGTATTTCACCGGTACTGTATCAGACATATTGCTAGTAACGTTCGCAAGAAGTGCAGGGATGATAATGTCAGGAAAGCTGTCTTAAAGATTGGTAAATATTATAGCACACCTTCTTTGTTGACTAGTAGTTCAACCCGATTAACCTATTTGTCTCCTTCTATTCAGCGTACGAGCCCAGTTGGGAAAAAGCAATGGAGAGATTGGAGAACCTAAGCAAAGTCAATGAGGAAATCCACAAGAAGTTGACCGCTATTCCGATGGAGAAGTGGACGCTTGCTTATGACGAAGGCAGAAGGTATGGTCATATGACCACTAACATAGTAGAGTGCATCAACGGCCTTTTTAAAGGATTAAGGAAGCTACCAATCACAGGCCTTGTTCAATAAACATACTACAGATGTGTCAAGTACTTTGTGGAAAGGGCAAAAGAAGCACATGCTGAACTACAGCAAGGTCACATATACGCAAGCAAGTTCAGACAAGACATTGCGACTATCCAGTCACGTGCCTCTTCTTACCACGTTCGTGCTTACAATAGACAAGGAACCAGGTTTGAGGTGGTTGAGGGCCCTGATATGGCCAGGGGATCATGTGGGAAGGTCGTTCAAGTGTTATTAGATAAAAGGTAATGTGAATGTGGACAATTCCAAACGTATAGGTATCCTTGCGCTCATATTATTGCTGCTTGTGCATCGGTCAACATATCATGGGAGCCATATGTCAACCCCGTATACAGACTTGACACACTCCTCAATTGTTATAAATCTGAGTGGTGGCCGATCGGTGAGTGGTCACAATGGAATAACCTACCACCATTTCCGGTCCTGGTTCCAAATTATGGGAGATTGCGTGCAAAGGGACGACCGAAGTCGACCCGCATCATAAATGAGATGGATTGGCCTCAAGAGAGTGGTGTGAAGCAAAAATGCGATCTTTATAAGGCGAAAGGGCATAATCGTCGCCGCTGCCCACTGCTACATGGAGAGGAAGGCCCGTCTTGACGTTGTCCTTGGTCTTTACTTTTGCACACGTACGTTATGTAATATATTAAGCAATGTCATAAAATGTCACAGCCGGATGATGTGTTTTGTTTGATTGCTGTAAAACTGCAAGACATTATGTATATATATGTGACCCCTTTACTTATAATGATAATAAGATACTTAAAAATATAAAGTGCTGTGTATTCTTATGTGTACCTCTGCTGAAATTTTGCACATGAATGTTATATTAGTGTGTGTTTAGATTCCATCGTAATGCAATTTTTGATATGGCAGATGACATCCACATCGCGACGTGTTGATCCTGGTCCACGGGATCCTTCACTACTAACGGCCCAGGCCGAACACATCTCCCAGTCCATTTGGGCAGGGCATGTATGGAAATAGTTAGAACTTAATGTAAGTTGGTTGAACAGTTTCCGGACTGTCGGATGGAATAACTAGTGAAATTTTTTTCTTTGTAGCCTGACCGCGTGCTTAGGATACGCAGGGCTCATCACTACCACCACCAGCAGCCACCAGAGTTGATTGTCCCCTTTTTACGAGAGGCAGGTTTTTACGGCCTGGCGATGTACGAGTTTGTGCCGATCGACCATCAGTTAATCAGTGCTTTTGTAGAGAGGTGGAGGCCGGAGACACACACTTTTCACATGCCGCAAGGGGAGACGACTATTACACTACAGGATGTTGCTTTCCAGCTCGGCCTTCCCATTGACGGTCGTGTAGTGACGGGGCCCACTGTGTAGAGATGGGGAGCCCTGATAGAGGAGTATCTGGGACTACAGCTACCGCCGGACGAGAATGTCATCAGAGGAGGCCGATTGAGGATGAGTTGGTTGGAAAGACATTTCACTCATCTCCCAGATGATGCGGACGAGGTGACAGTGCAGAGATTCACCCGGGCCTACATTTTGCGTCTGATTGGTGGGACGTTATTTCCAGACCACTCCGGCACGTATGTCCACCTCATGCACTTACCCTTGCTCGGACACTTACATGAGGCTGGGACGTACAGTTGGGGATCTTCTTGTCTGGCCTATCTATACAGAGAGCTCTGTAAGGCCACAGCCCCGGATTACAGGGAGATAGGAGGGTGTTGTCTGCTACTGCAGCTCTGGGCATGGGATAGATTTCCCATTATCGCCCCCGCGATCACTGTCTCAGACATACCGGAAGGGGATGCAGGGATTGGCCCCCTAGCCCGCAAGTTAGAAAATTTCGCAACTTGCACTTGTAATTAATTTAGCTTCGAAGTTGTTTAACTTAGTTATTGTACTTGGTAGGTGGCACTTCCAGAAGACGTTCCAGGATAATCCAGCACACATCCTTCCCTATTACAGATACGCGCTGGACCATCTTCGTCTCGACCAGGTATGTAAGGGATAATGCATATTTTTATGTTAGGGCTTTGTCCATTTCCTTGTCCCATTATATTCATAAAATAAGTGTGTAATTTCAGATCGCCTGGATTCCATACACTGAGGAGGTCACCGCATCACTACCTCAGTTTTGTTTTGACGGGAGTGACTTGTGGACTGTAATGGTGCCACTCATTCACTTTCAGATTGTCGAGTGGCACCAGCCAGATTGGGTTTTGTGGCAGTTTGGACTACGCCAGGCTATTCCAGATCCACCGAAGCAGGTGGTAGAGGTCCATTGCCTCCACTTGTCCGGTCGGCATGATGAGGAGTGGCACATCCACCATCAGCCGTACATTGCACTTTGGGATATCCAGCGAGATTTGTGCGCTATCGCCGAGCCGACCACACAACTAGTTCTAGGCCCACGATCCGATTATATGGTATGGTACAGACGGGTTACCAGACGATGTGTTACACCCGTTGGGGGAGCGCTAGACCTTGTGGTAATACTTCGAGCTAGTTTTCTACGTCTGATTTTTTGCTCGTGTTTTAGTATTTTTACTAACTTCAATGTCAAAAATTTGCACAGTTGGATGAGGTGACCACACTCCAGGAATTCACTACACCTGATGGCCAGTCTAAGTTCACTTTCGATGCGCTCAGATCAGCGACGGACTCCATCCTCCACGCCATCCAGGAGGTTGATCATCTGATTATTGACTCGCATGCAGAACCGGCACCTCATGCCCATCATATCCCAGACCCCGCGGAGGGTGACCATGATCAGCCTCGTTCTCATCGGCGTCGTCGCCCCCATCCACAGCCTACGTTGCAGCCTGATGTTCCATCCGCTCCGATAGTGCACCAGACTCCACCATCGACTGCCCAGGACACCATGATGATGATGCCAGACATTACTGCCTCATCTCATATGTATGTTATTGCACCTGATGATCCTTCATCCTCCGTCATGTTCCCGCCTGTACTATTTGGTCCGTCATCACCCCAACTGTGCCAGTTTTCTTCTGGTGTTTCATCCTCACTCCAGACATTTCCACACATGCCAGGAGTTCCATCTTCATTCCACGCCTTTCCTTCCATTAATGCTGGTCCATCACAGCCATATCGTCCTATATTTGATTTTCATACTCAGGATCAGGGACCAACACTTGTTGGCATGATGACAGATGACTCAGACCTTGTAGATCGAGGTCGAGGTGGAGGTGGAAGTGGAGGCAGAGCAGGACATAGGGGCGGAGGCAGAGCGACAGGCAGGGGCAGAGGAGCCACAGACACCGGAGATATGACTCCCGAGCCTGCTCAGAGGGTGAGTAGATATGGCCGCCACATTACCGATCCTGGATATGGGATTGGACATCACTTACGTAGACATTAGCTTTCTTTTTCATATTTATTGTATATTTATGCACATCTGTCTTACTACTTTATTGCCAAACATCAACAGTCAAGATGATCTTCATTATTACGAAAATATTATCTTCTTGCATAGGTACTTATATCGATCTTAATTACCAATTTTTATAATAAATACAGAATCAATTAAATTTTTTATCATTAGTTATTTTAATATTATTAGTGAAGAAAGGATTAAATAGATATAATTAATATAAAAAAGTTAATAATATTAATTATAATATTTGAAGGACAAATAACTATCATCCTTGTAATTGACATTAAATGCTATGTTTATTCAATACGTTATGACTTGAGTCCACCAAATATTGAGGTCAAAACACGTAGCACAATTGTCAACGTAGATGGAAATACTGGCCTTGCACAATACCAAAATTCAAGTCTTTTGGATCCACTGTAGGCACGATTACCGCCTAATTAACTTAGAAATGAGGAGCGATGATGCCGTAGGCCAAAGGCGCCATATCGCCTGACATCCCCTCCCTCGAGTGCCATCGACGCCATTTCGTCTGGTGTCCCTCAACACGCCATTTAGCGTCTCTCCGCCGCTGTGCATATCTTCTATGCGTATTTTAATAAAATATTTCGAGAGAACGGTAAAACGAATAATAGTTTCTAAAAAAATAGTAAATTGGTACTCTTAGCTCTCATTGCCAAAATATTTTATTATTGTGACAAAAAAAATAATTAATTCATGTCATAATTTTAACTTCATCACAATATTTAAAGATTATTGCAGCGAAATAACCACATTTTTTTTAATTTTCAACTATCTTCAACTTCGTCATTTCATTTTTATTTTGTTACAAAATAAAAATTATTTTATTCAAATAAATACAAAATAGCAAAAATATTATTGGACTAATTACATAATAAAAAGAAACATATCTATTTCGTTATATTTATTTTTATTTTTAACAATCTTCAACTTCGTATATAAAAAATATTATTGAATAATTCAATAAATTTGCTTATGTATAATAACATATTAAATAATTACTTGTAATAATTTAATACGTAACGGTGGAAGTTTATAACTCTGAAAAATGATAAATACTAAGTGTCATTGAATCAAATTTTGAGGGATATTAATATAAATTACGTAATTATTCTTTATTGATCCTATATTTTATTTTAATAATATTTAATTATTTTTATATTTAATTAATAGAAATTAATTTTATTAAGTTTTTTATTACATTAAGTACTTTCTTATTTAATTTCTATGCTAAATTTATGTATTAAATATCAAAATCAAGTTAATATATTTTTTTATGACATCAAATATAATTATAAAATAAGTAATTCATTTTTAAAAATTTATTTTTAGTTATAATAATATATTATTTATTTTTAAAAAAAATCTTAAAATTTTTTTTAAGAAAAAATTCTTAAAAAATTTTTTTAAGGAAAAATTCAGGGCGAGGGCGCCACTTTGAAAGGCGCCCTCGAGCCCTCCCAATGGCGCCATCCAAGATGGCGTCTTCCCCCTTGGACGCCATCTTGTTTGGCGCCTCCCGACCAAATGCGTATTTTGATAATATGTTTTCGAACGACAGTAAAACGGTAATAAGTTTCCGAAAAAACATTAATATGGTATTTTAATCCTTAAATCACCAACGGTCATGTCCTGTTGGAGCAAACTCACATTAGCAAAGAATACTAATAAGATCATTTTTTTTATCATTTTCTTAACAGATTAAGGTTTTAAGAATATTCGGTATTTAAAAAATTACATGTCCTGTTGGAGCAAACTCACATTAGCAAAGAATACTAATAAGATCATTTTTTTTATCATTTTCTTAACAGATTAAGGTTTTAAGAATATTCGGTATTTAAAAAATTTAGGATTCAATTTCTACTGCCATTTCACCACAAGATATGATAGATTTGTACAAAGGACAAATATTCCAATACCTTCTCCTTTCAAATTAAACTCCTAAGAATAATAGATACATGATAGTTAAAACACCACGTGGGCGAGCTTCAAATGCAAAATCTCCTACCCGGTGGCCCGTACAATCTCTTAAATACCCTCCACATGTTGTGCGGTTGCCTCCCTTGCCACAAGCACCATCTGTATGTACCTTAATCTTTGCCAAAATTGGAAGCTTTCCATCCGCTGCATTATTAGCTTCTCTTGCCAATAAGCCCGATTATTGTAGAGTGGATGGGCCGAATAATAAAAAAAATTATTTTATATTATTTTAATTAATATATAAATTTAAATTATAATATATGTGAAATTGTGAGACTATATTTTTAAAAAAAATATAGTTACATTGTATGATTGTTTTTGACATAATTTTAAGATGTTTTTGGAGGACGTAATAGTATAAAATAGGATAAAATAAATAAACATAATTATATAGTTTAAGATAATAAAAGGATAAGATATAATAATATCAAATATTTGATAAATAATTATATAAATAATTTGATAATTTAGATTTATATTATCATATATTTGTTATCAAATATATATATATATATATATATATATATATATATAACATCATAGTATTAACAATTTTATTTAGATAAAATTAGCCTTATTTTAAAAACAAATTCTATTACATTTATTTTATACTATTTGATAATCATAAATTTTTTACTATTTTATAATCACTATAATTAATAATAATTGATATATTTATTATATTTTACCTCCTTTATATGTAAATAATAAATATTAATATTTTTAATATTAAAATAGGTTAAGATTTAATTAGGAATGATAATTAAGTTAAAGTAAATTAAGACTAAATTATTAATTCAAAAGCCTAAATTATCAATATTTTTAAAGATAAATTAGGCTAAACAATAATTATTAATGGAGCAAGAGTGATATGGAAATAAATTAAGGTGAATAATAAATTTTATTCTAATCCTATCTTGTTATAATAGATTCGAAGGAAGAGGATTAATTTATTCTATATTAACCATGTAAAATAAATTGACCAAATTATATTATACTCTAGATAATATTATACTCTCTTGTGTAAGGCTCAAATACTTAATAACATATAACACTATCATATGTCTCTTATACAATACATCAATATACATATATATATAGTCTTAACCTATTTTAGCCTTAAAAATATTAATACTTATTATTTACATATAAAATATGTAAAATATAATAAAAAGAGGCAAAAATCCAAAAGAAAGAGAAAAATAAAAGCTAATCAACGATAACTCAAATGACAAAAACCTCACTAACACTAACTAAAAGCAGGAACTAAAGCTCCATAAAAGGTCTATCATGCATCATTAAGCCTGGGTCAATTATGACATTGTGAATCGCCAATGAATCTACACATTTATTACCCTTCATATATGTATGAACCACTTTCACCTCCTATTTTATATTTAGAAAAGAATAACACTAATTCAATAATCTCCTCATTATCACATTTTTGCATGCTTCCTTCCTCAACTTCTTTGCCAAAGCCTTATAGTCAATGTCTAAAATAATCCTCCTATAACCTATATTCCAAGCTAAAGATAAACTTCCCTTAACTCCTTAAATTTCCACTACATAAGTGTCATAAGAACCCATATTTTTCATAAAGCTAGACACCTATTCACCATTATAATTCCTCAAAATCACAACGTAACCACTAATACTAGTGTGAGAATTTACCACACCATTATATTTTATTTTCATTCATCATTCAAGAGGATAACACCATTTAACATCAACATTATGAACTGTTCTATTAAAAGAACCTAATATCATTAACTTATGCACTATAGAAACGTCCCCTTCAAATTGTAGAATGTAATTAATCAATCTAATTAGCATGCAGAAACCAAGTTCAAATAACTTTTTATTCCTCTAGAACCAATCATACCATGTAGTGATTCCTTATCTAAAGGACCATCTTTCAATAACAATATTACACAGACTATCTCTCAAATGCATCTACACCTAATGACGAAGGTAAACTATGAAGAAAAAAAAAAAACTCTCTCTCATCCATGAACTAACCTCAATCAAACTTGCCTAGAGTTTAGACAATTTCTTAAAGCATGTAAGACCTCTTCACAAGTAGCCTTGCACCTTTAGCAAGTAGGATTCAGTAAGTTTCTTCTATTTATTTCCTCATTTGTTAATAATCCATTACTACACAATGTCCAAAGGGAATTTTACATTTTTCTAAGGCCCAACCACTTCCATGTATCCTTTTATACACAATCTACTTGCAAGTGCATTGTTAGCATTTCATATGCAAATCTTAAAAAGAAACAACCATCTTTACTATCCTTTTAAGTCCACACATTAACTCCTTCATTTATATTAGGTGGTGTTATGACATGTACTATAGTCACCAAATGATTTGGTAAAATATTACCTAACGCAATTAAATGCAACCTATTATTAATATTACAAACCTTAGATATAGACAAAGACTCTAAATCTAAAGGAATGGGTCCTTGAATAATATCTCTTATTCTTAGATTTTCTAGCCATATGTCATCCTAAAAATTGACCAACAACTCATCTTTAATGTTCTATTTTGTGCCAAAGACATGATGTTTTCATAAAGAATAAAGATTCTTCCAAAGTAAAAAATCCCCACTTTTTAAAATAACCACATTATGTTTCTAATGATTCTAGTAGTATTTATGTTGTAACATTTGCGCCCATAAGTCCTATCATCCACTACAAACTTACCATGCTAACTTTAAAAGACAAGCTTCATTCATCTCCTTCAATCTTCAAAAACCCAAGCTACCCAATTCCTTCTTTTTGTTAATTTTTGGCTAAACAATCATATAAATTATTCTATCATTTAACTCATGACCCCTTATGAAGGCATGCTCATATTTTTCAATCTTTAAAAGAATAGAAAAAGGAATTGAAGTAAACTATATAGTAAAAATAAGGAAAACTCATATAACAAATTTAGCAAGCACTAATCTTCCAACTATAGATAAACAAGATGCTTTCTATACAACCAATCTATTTTAAACTTTTTTTAATTAGATGGTTATAGGTAACTTTTGTAACCCATTTATGGAAAAAGGGAACTCCAAAGTATATTCTTAAATGAGTGGAAAAAGTGAAACCACTTCTACCTATGATCTTTTCTCTAACATCTCTTTTCATATTTCTTAAGAAAAAATAGATCTTTATAGCATTTATTTTTTCCCTTCATAACTAAAAAAACTTCTTAAAGAATTAAGAACTACATCAATTTGGGTCTTTGTTGCCTCCCTAAAAAGAAATAAATCATTAACAAACATAAGGTAATAGGTATAGTGTGTCTAACCTTCATAAAAACCAATGTATTATTCTTTACAATATCAATAATTATATGGGAAAGGTTACCTATACACAAAATAAAAATATACAAAGACAAAAGGTCCCATTATTAAATAGCATAGGAAGGCCAAAATTCCTTTATTTTATTTCCATTTCAAAGGACATTAAGAGAAGATGATGTAATACATCTCATTATTTACTCATAACTAATGCATTTAGATTAATCTCTTTTAACACACAAATAAAATCCCAATTTAGGTGGTCATAGACCTTTTTCAAATTCTCTTTTATAGCAAAAAAGAAAAAACTCTTCTACCATGCATCTTTCTCATAAGATAAATCATCTCTTAAGCTATTACAATATTGTATCGAATTTATTTACTAGAAACAAAACTTGCTTGAAAAGGGAAGATTAAATTCAAGAGCATGAACATTAATCTATTGACAATAATCTTGGTCACTCCTTTGTAAATAACATTATAGAGGGAGATTGGCCTAAATTAACTAATAAACTCAAGTTTATTAACTTTTGGAATTAGACAAAGTAGAGTCTTATCAATATATATGATGTCTCTTGCATGAAAAACCTCTTTTATAAATTTGCAAACATTATCACCCACCATATTGCTATTACTATGATAGAACAAAGCAAGATAACAATCATCACTAGGAGCTTTATTAGCCTTATTGAAAAAATAGCTATCTTAATTTCCATATTTGTAATAGAAGCAAGATCTTATTCTAAGAATTTCAAATAAAAGGATAAGTAATATTATTTGTAATAATAGGCTAACTACCTTCCTTTTTCCAGAATAAACCCTAATAAAAGCCTTTAATCATCTTTAAAAAGTTATATTTTCTCTCCATCCATACCATCATTATTCCTTGACTTAGAGATTTAATTCTAGCTACTCCTTTAAATTATAACCATATGATAGTATTATGTGTTCTTATCTCCCTTATTGATCCATTTAATCTTAGATTTTTGTCTCCATATAATCTCTTCTTGCTTAAAGGTTATAAATAACCCATTTTGCAATTATCTATCCAACTTTGCTAGAAAACAATTGTCTTACCATTCTTATGTTCTTTGCACTTCCATAATACAAGCCATCAACTTCTTTTCCCCCTTTCTTATGTGCCTAAGCATATTCTTGTTCTAGTTCCTAACTACAAGCATAAATTCTTCAAAGGCTTTATTTGTATATATATCACATTACTAATTAGTTAATGAAAATTCATTAATATTTTTATAGGTTAACCAAATAGCTTTAAACTTGAATAGGATGTTATTAGTATTTGATATCCCTTTAAAGAAATTAATCATAGTTGGATGATAATCTGAAAAAAACTTTTAAAAGAATTTTCATATAAGCTTTAGGAAAACAAACTTTACATTCAAAATTACACTACACCAAATCAAGCTTCTTAAAGATCAGATCATAATTCTTAATAGTAGAGACTTTCCATGTGAACTTACCACTTCTTGTATCAATCTCTAACAAATTACACTCATTAATTCTATCATTAAAGATCTAGGCTTTATGCTAATTAAAAGGAGCACCTCTCTTCTATTCATAAGGATCTTGAATGCTATTAAAGTCCTTAGTTATAACCCAAGCTCCATGCACCTATCCATTGATACTATTCAAATTTCACCAAAAATTAGCTTTCAAAACTAGATGAGGATCAGCATAGATAGCTATAAAAAACCATACATTGCCAAATTCTAGACTTAATTTAACGTTAATAAATTAAAAGTTTTCCTTTAACATAAACAATATATCTGTTCTATTCTTTTAACCAAACCAAATCACTCTAAAAAAGCCATCCCCTGGGACTAATGCCCAATTCTTAAAATATTTGTACCTTATGAAACATTAATTGTAGTTTCTAGCAAGACCAAAATATTAAGTAAGAAACCTCCTAGCATTTTATCTACATGTGACACAAAATCATCATCTCCTGCACCTTAATAATTTCACATTACAATTTCTTTTAATCATTAATAAAAATAAAAAAGAAAAGGGGAAATGTCTATGCTAAAAGTCCATGCTAATTAATCTATATTCTTGATCCATTTGCATGTTTACTATCCCTCTTATGCCTGTAATCACCACACCATTCCTATTTTTATGTACTTTAGATTTATTATCAAGAGGTTTTGGGTTTGGTTGTAATTTATTATCTAAAATCATGATGTAAAGGTCTTGTGCACTTACCCATTTTGAATTAGAGTTTCTTGAACATAGGAAACTTGGGAAGCAGTGTTCAAAATAACCCTTATTGATTATAATTTATTCTATATTTGCCTATTACTTTACTATTTTTTTTATATTGTAGTTAGCTCACATTAGAAAACATATCCCATCATTGAATTCCTTTGGCAAACACATTAGCATCCATTTTTTCCTTATTATTCCATAAAGGTTAATCTAATAACATATTGTTATACCAATGGATTTTCTCATTATTCTTCCCATAAATTTGCTTTTTATTATTCATTTTATAAAGACTAGTACTTTAATCCAATATTAAGATTTCATTTAGAATCCCTTATTCCCCATTCACCTATGATGTTTCACCTCATTCACTCCTTAACTTATCCTTTTCCTCCTCTTCAATTAATAAAACATCAAAACATAATCCAGACTAAGTTTTAGGAGCTTTGGGTTTATTCATTTTAGGATTACTTCTATGGCCATTTTTTGTATTCCTTATTCTCATCTTTTTTTGTGCCAATATCAATTCTCTATATAATGTTAGTTTTTAATTCCCTTTAGCATTCATAATTCTTTCCACCCCATGAGCCAAAGTATTCTTTAGCTTACCTTTAACTTGAATAGGTTTTTTTTCAGGCAATGAATTGTATAATGACCACACTTACCATAACAAAAACATATCATATGTATGCTTTTGTACTTTATAACATAATTCATACTTTTTATTTAAAAATCTACAAGTAACTTCTTTTTTAAATTTATCTCAACATATGCTTAGGCATATTTTCCCCTCACCTACTTAACTATTATGATATCCACTTTTAGAGTTTTTTTAATCTAATTTCTAAGGCAAGTTAGAAATTTCTTATCATAAAACCAAATAGGAAAACTAGTAAGATGAATTTGCATTACCATTTGCCTAATATCCACCTTCTATAGGTCAAACTCAAGATCTTACTATCTAATGGTGAGATATTAATCATAAATTAACCATGGTCCATCCATTAAGGTAAACTCATAATTAGATTTCACACTTAATTTGATCAAGAAAAAAATCATCTATACCATTGATGATTTCAATAATTCCATCATGTATCCATAATTGATTCAATTTATAGTACAAAGCCTTCCTCCTTCTGTAAAATAGAAAAAATTAGGGAAAGTTAGCCTTTATTCAATCCCTATTACACTTTAAACCTATTAAAATCAAATTTAGACTCCTTATCGCTATCCTTTTCTTTATGCATATAATCAATTCATTAGCAAACATGTTAAATATATCTTTTTTTATATCTGTAACTAAGTAGTCATTAATTGATACTTTATTACTTATTAATTTATTATAGTTCCTTATCTCTAAATAAAAGTCTCTGAGTCTTTTCCAACCATTTAGGTGGGTCTATCTATTCATCTTTTAGTTGTTGTGCTACTTTTCTACTTAGTGATGGCTAGAATCTAAGTTTTAGTTTTTAGCGATTGTGATGAATGTCCTTCACAATGACTCTTTGTAACCTATAATGAAGGAAGGAACATTAGAGTTAGTGCCAAATAAAAGTCTAATTAAGAGGATATATATATTGGTAAGTAAGCTAACCTATTATAAGGTACTAAATTATAAAGCTATGAAATCTATGATATATAAAAGTTGGGATTTGAAATATAAGTTATTGATTACAGATGGAGGTCCAAATATCTTTATTTTCATGTTTTGGAATGAGATTTAAAGGAAAATGATTCTAGATTAAGCATCATAGGACATAATGAGCTAATTGCTAAATCTACAAAGTTAAGATTTTACTATACGTCTTACTTTTGTTAATTTCAATAATACTTTGGTATAAGTATAAGTTCATAATCTTTCTTTGGAGTTTATTAATAATTTGAATGTTAAATGTATTAGTACAAAACTTATGAAAGTAGAGGAAACTAAAATCCTTATTGTGAAAAATTATTTAATCAAACTTTTTATTTAGATAAGGGTTTGGACCAATATTCTTAAACCATTTTTATTGGGGTTTTGGCTACAAAAGGTAGAAGCTGCAAGATCATGGATACTATTTAAATATGAAAAAAATTTAAAACCTATGTTTTGGATGTTGCACTTTAGGATATGATTAATGGATATGTAAAAATCTTAAGGAATGCTCACGAGAGGATGACAAAAATTATATATATGGTCCATAGATGTGTGTTGCACCAATTAAATCATTGCATGAGGTATTTGATAAACTTAAGAGTTAGGTGAAAATATATCTTAATTTTAAAGAGGAGTTTGCATCTATTATTAAGGCCCCTAGTGTAATTAGCAATGAATTAAAGGAGTAAAGGAAATATTTTAGTTATGACCATTATGGATGAATGTTTAGCTAGACTTTAGGTAAGATTTAGTGAGGAAATGGAATACATTGATCAAGTGTATAATGCATAACAATTACATTATGTGCAATAACTACAAGTTTTTATGAAGGATGTCTTTTCTCATATATCATTACCTTTAGCTCCAAAGGCAGAGTTTTGAAAAGGCATAAAAAAGCTTTGGCCTTCCCTAAAATTTTTAAAAATATGCATTAATATCATGCAATTATATGAAAAAAATTTTAAAATTATTTTTGTAAAGTCATTCAGCCCCCTACCAGAAATTTTTGGCATCCTAAAATATTAAGTCAAGATTCACTATTGTCTACCTTATACCATATCTAAGAGTTAGGATAAGTGTAAGGTTGGTTCTCCATTGTTTTTTAATGTTTTTACTTAGTTAAGGATTAAACAAATGGCAAGAATAGTTAACAAAGGCTTACAGTTCTAATGATTACTGTAAGAGGTGCCTCAATGATAAAAAAAAATGTTAAAAGGAGCAATCAGAATTAGGAAAGTTAAGGTAATGTTGCTCAAATGTAAATGAGGATTGATATTTTTTATATAAATACTATTAGTTTCTAATTGGGTAGTTAAGTTCCTAGTGACACTTAAAAGAAGGTTAATATCTTTAAATGGAAGAATTGAGCAAGATTGATTAATTCTAAATCTTTAGAATCTATGGCTAAAGAGGTGGGCCATGAAACTTATTGCTTAGAATTGTCAAAGAATCCAAGAATTAACCAAGCCTTGACAATTAAAGCCCTCAGGGCATTAGCTAGAAGGTAACACCCAGAATGTTTATTTCAAATCAAAACTAAGATTAATCAAGTGTGAATAAAGGAAGTTGCTAGAAAGGCAGTTACAACTAAGTATATAATGGTTTCTATAAAGAAATCAAGGAATGACTTAGCTCTATTTTGGCTTCAAGATGTCAGATTAAAGGTGATTTTATTGAATGATAGATTAAAACATCGTTCATTTAATAATGAAGGGGTAAATGCCAAATAGTATGTTACTTTTATGTATAGTTGTCCATATTATAGTAATCATCATGAATTATGAGACAATTTGTAGTAGATAAATATTGCTATGAAGATTCATAGGTGATATTAGGTGATTTTAATCCTTTATTAGCAAAAATTGATAAAGAAAAAGGAAGATTGGCCAGAAACTTAAATGATGCTATGTTTGTAGTTTTATTAATCATATAGGTGGTAATGATTTGGAGTTGTAAAGGTTTGTTTTTACATAAGATAATAGGAAAGTGAGAGCTTAAGTAATTTATGTAAGCCCTGGCAACTCACACCTAAGAAGGGGTGAATTGAGCATTTTTAAAACTTTTACCATTTTTGAAATTTTCTTTGAAATGCTTTTTATTTTAGGAAACCATAAAGATAATTTAAATTCAAACAATTCTAAGATAGCTTTATAAAAATATTTGCACTCAAGATATAATAATTTAAAGAATTAGTGCATATTAACTTATTTAACTATACATAAACAAATCATTAAGAAGCAAATTCAAGATGATCTAGTAAAGAAGTTTGCACACAACATATAACAATTCAATACACTTATGCAAAGAAACTAATTCGACTATACATATATAAAGAATCAAGAAGTCAATGCATAGATTTTCTCTTTCAACCATTCAATCAAGATGAAAATTGAAGCACAATATGTTTAACAATTTCATCAAGTAGGCATAGATAAATCATTAAGAAGCATATGCATAGATATGTACCTTTTTTAGATATTTAATCACCAAAGCATCAATATAAGTATTAAAACACAATATATTCAATAAATAACAACAATAAAAAAGAGCATGTCCTAAAAATAGAGCATATGAAAAAAAAAATAAAGAAAGATAAGGTAGAGAAATCAAACACAAGAATTTGTAGTGGTTTTCCCCTCTTAATTATCCTTTTTAAGGTGTACATCTACTCTCTAAGCTTTTCAAGTTTGTGTTTCAATCCATTATCCTTTCAAGTTTCAACCAAGCACTTGAAGAAACCTCTTTATAATTTTTTACTCTTCCTTGAGCAAAAACTCTCTTTACAAGGGATACCTTACCCTCTCAAAGAATATCTAAAGGACAACTTACCCTTTACAATTAGAAACTAATATAAGATGAATATTAATTCATATAAATTCTTTTATAAAGTGGATGAAATAAATAAAGTCCTAGAATAGAGAAATTTTACAAGGAAAAGCTCAAATCATGATTTGATGGAAAAAGGAATAAAATGATGTTAAAGATCAAAGTTCCAACTCTCTCTTAAATGTATTTGATGCTTCTTAGCTTATATAGAAAGCTCATTAAGATTATAACCATTTGGGGTAATTAGGAATAAAAACTAGCCATTAATACCTGTTATACATGCACCTGAACAGTTAGAATCAAGTGGTTAATCGATTCTAAAGAAGATTTTTGTCTCCGACCAATCGATTCCTAAAAATAAAATTACAAACTTAACTTTAAAAGGTCATAACTTCTTTATTTTAAGTCTATTTTGAAAAATGACCTATCATTGCAAAGCTATTTGAGTTTACTTTCAAAAACAACTAATCTAATGCTTATATATAATATATTCAAAAGCAACTAATCTAATACTCATATATAATATAATTTTTTATATATGATTGAAATAATGAAAAAAAGGTTAGAAACAATGAATTATAAAAAAATATGATTTTAAGACTTAACTTTTAAAATTTATAACTCTTTTATATCTTGATTATTTTAAGCAAATGACCTATCCATGGAAAGATATTTGAGTCTATTTTTATGTAAAAATAGTTTCATACTCATATAATTTATAATTTTTAAGATATGATCAAAAGAATGAGTAAAGATAAAAAAGGACTGGTATGCAGAAAATTAATTACTAGACGACTCAATTTGAAAAAATCATAACTTTTTTATATATTAATTATTTTAAGAAAATGATATGTTCATGGAAAGCTATTTGAGTCTATTTTCATATGGAAAAGGTTTTATAATCAAATAACAAGTATTTTTTGAGATATGATTAAAAGAATAACCAAATGTCAAATTTGAAAAGATCAAAACTTCATATCTCATTAGTTTTTGAAGTGTCCCTACAGGCAATCTTATAAAAATATGATTGTGGGCTATCTTTTCAAAACATTTTGATCAAGCTAAGATTATAAAATATGTTTGAGCTTTATATCATGAAATATTCTATTTTACAAGAAAGTCTAAACTTAAAATAAAAAATTATACTAATAAAGTCTTTAAGCTTTTCTTGATGCTTTTAAGCTTTCAAAAAACTTTAATCTTCTCATCTTTCAATACTTAGATCACATCTTCTCTCTTGTATCTTTTAATTTTTTTTAAGTTAAGCATGATAAGATCTTTGATTGCTTTACTTCAATGCTCACTTTTCTTCAGCTTAGACTTTCTTATATAATAGACATAAACTTTACAAATTACATATATAGTTAGTCCAATCTAATATGTCAAGATATCAATATACAAGATTCATATATAAAGTATATAACAAATTAGTACAAAAACATGCATAATCATCATATCATATATCTTGATCAATCATATGCTTAATGATACTTGTATAAAATATAACTCTTTTAACATATAATCAAGTATTAGTATTGAAACTATAAAATAGCATGTCTATTGAAGATTTTATAACACTTTGGTATAAAGATATGCAATGCTATTGAAACACCTATTAGTTATCATAAAAAATCATTATATATAACCTTGGGGTTAATAATTTTGGAATGTTTTGACTGGGCTATTTATAATAAAAATTAGCATATTCTCTTCCTAAAGGCAAGATATACATTTACCTATTTTAGTTTCAAATCACTTACCTATATATTTAGATACTAACTTTGTTAAATATCATGGTTTACATTTATTTTATTTCATTTTAGCATGTTTACATGATTCCTCATGCTTAAAAGTAATTTAGAAGGCATTACAATATGAAATAAGTTAGTAGCTAGCATTTCAACTAATCCATAAACTATGTGCTACTAAGAAGGCTTTATCATAATAGAATATAATGCATTTTAGGCACTATCATTTCATTAATCAATTACATAAGTAGCTATAATATATAAAAACTCTATAGCATATAGAGGAAACTAAGAGGTGGGAAAGGGCTATTCATAATAAGTTAGATAAATAATGAGTGAGACAGGCATGCATGTGGTTCTAAAAGTCATGAGAACAATGGTTGCATGATGGTGAAAAAGATCTCTTAACAATAGTTTGGAGATGGAGAAATAATATTATAGGAATTTTGCTCGACTATGATTGGTGGTTAAAGGAAAGAACGGATATAGAGATTTATTTTATGGAAGGTTTTAAAAACCTATTCCAAACTAGTCATATCCAATTCTCTAATGACTTGCAAGTACTAATTCCAAATATGATTACTAAAGAAGAAAATATAATGCTATGTATTATTCCAACTGATAAGGAAGTATGGGACATACTGAGTTGTATGCTTGATTTGAAAGCTCCAGGCCTGGATGGAATAAATGCATTATTTTATAAATAGTCTTGGCTTATTATTAGTTTACAAATTATAGGTATAATTCAATGCTTTTTCAAGACATAATATTTCATTAAAAAGTTATTTACTAGAGCTAATACAGATATGTTAAGAGTGATTTGGAACATATTAATGACATATGAGTAATAGTTTGGTTAGTAAGTGAATATAGGAAAAACAAGATATTTTTTTCTCCTCTAAAAATACAAGAAGGACTATTTAGGATGAATTATTGTAGTTTACAAGATTGTCTTATTTGCATAGCATGCTAAATATCTTGGTACACCATTATTTTTATCACATTCTAAGTTTAAGGATTTTGATTTCTTGATAAGTAAAGTTCATTCAAGGTTACTTAGGTGCAAGAATAATGCTTCATCCTAGATAATTCAAATGATTATGATATCTTTAACTCTTAATCTATGTCTACTCTCAAAGTCCCACAAAGTGTTTATTCTAAATTAAATGTGTTTATAGAAGGTTTTAGTGGAATGTCCCTCAAGAGGAAAGCATTATTTCTACCCTAAAACGTAGGATACTTTATGAATGCCTAAAGTTCAAGGAAGACTTAGTTTTAGGCTATTTAAACACATTAATAAGGCTTTATTAGCTAAGCTATTTTGCCAAGTTTTTACATATTATAAAGTTTTATTAGTGTAGTGTATCAAAGGAAAATATTAAAAGGATGCTCATATCTTAGATAAGTTAAATACCAATGTTTCATAGGAATAGAAGAAGATGCTTAATTCTAGAGATATAACTATAAGTAATTTATGTGTTCTAGTAAGTAATGGTGAGTTATTCTGAATCCAAAAAGATCTATAAGTCCCTAAAATCAAGAATTCCTAATTTTATTCCTGTATTAAACTCTAATATATAGCTACTAAAGGATGCAAGAGTCTTTTAATTACTGATATAAGGCACAAATTGTTGGAATAAGAGCTTAATTTGACATTTATGTCCAATAAACATAGCAACAATCATTTTGAGAATAACCATTATAGGATATTCAATGAATAAATTTATTTAGGCATTAACTTATTCAAGGAATTTCTTTATCAAATCAGCTTATAAAGTAATTATATCATGTTCATAAGATTACAATCAATAAATAATGTGGAGTTAGATATAGAATTTAGAAATTCATCTAAGTTCATAAATAGTATTTTGGAGGTTCGTGTCATAACTTTAACTAAGTCATAACCAGCATGGAACCCATTACCCGATTTCTACTAGCCTAATTCATTTTACTTATCACATTTTTGTATATTTTATTAGAGAATGAGTAGAAATGAAGGTAATATTTGATAAGAAATAGCAATTCATTCATCAATAAGGTTTTACAAAATATGAAGAAGTTAAAATTACTTATAATCCTTCCAAGTTGAGGACAAGCCATTTTAACTAGCCAAAAAGTGGAATGAAATGTTTGAATTCTCTATCTAAGTCTATATATAAAATAAGGCCCTAAAAGATAATTTGTGTATAAAAATCCAATGCTAATAACAATCAAACTAATAAGCTTCCAAATAATCTAGCTCTAAAAAGGTAGTCATGGAGACTTAATTTTTGAATTTATAAAAATAAATCACAAGGTGTAAGTCTAGGACTCAATGAGTATATACTCCATTTAAATAAACAACACAATAGCATAACTTACCCATTAGATCATCATTCGATGAGACTTAACCTAATCAATCATGTTACTAATTCAATTTCGAGTAGCCTCAAGAGGCTCAAACATAATCATTTTATCTCAAACATATTACACAAGAGTTCTTAAGAACAATTATATTTTAAGTCCATAAAATATTTTAAATAATAAATAGAAAATAAATACATATATCCACCCTTATGGCTCTCAATTATCCTTTTAACCTTTACAAGCTTTCTATCTCTGTTCCTCTAAAGTTTTCCTTATACTTTCACAAGGATATTGCTAGGAATTCTTCACTTAATATTCATATCACCTTTTTCACATTTCTCAATTCATAATTTGCTCAAGGTTTTCATTTCTCATAAAAGGTCATAAGCCATATTTGTCACATTAATCCAATGATACCATGCCTCTATGCATGGCCATAAATCATATTTCACTTTATAAATAACAAAATAACTTGTTCGCAACATGTATTACATGATATAATTGCTCAATTCCATATTTCATGATTTCAATCCATGCATCTTACCCTCACTTATCATGTTTCATCATATGATAGTGATTAAAAAATATATATCTCATATTAGATCCTTAGATGTCATGATTGTTCAAAGATAATTAGGTGTAATTGACTATATACTCATTTATAAGAGTCCTAAAGGCAATTTCAACGTCCATAATCAAATGTATAGTTAAGTAGTGTGGCCCAAAGGCAAACCTAAGACATAATAATTAACTACTTGTCTTTAGAAAGCTATTTAAGGTCAAATACTCAACTATTTAGTTAACTAATACCCTTCCTAGGATATAGTTAACTATATGATCAATTATCACTTAGAAAAATTATAAAATTTCAAAATTTTCATTATATATTCATCCTAAAACTTGCATCTAATGCAACAATCACCCTATAAATCATTATATTGTTAATGCCATATACATCATTTAATTCATTTATTTTCATCAATCAACATTAAATCAAATAATTATGTTCATAAGGTCATAAAACGTAAATCATGCCATTCAACTTGGATTTTCATAAAATCCAACAAGAGAGAATAGGGAATTCACTCACCTAGTATGGAAAAGAATCATAGGAAGCTAGTTTTGAATGTCTCTTAACTTTAATCACATTAAAAATTAATGGTTCCTTGAATGAGGGCTCCAAACTTCCATAAGAACTAAATAAGTCTTAATTCTTATCAAACTAAAAGGAAATAGAGAGGATTCTCAATAAGGATGATATTTTTAATTTGATTTGATAAAAAATTTAAAGAAAGATTAATAATTTCCTTCCATTTCTTAAAGAGGAAAAGATGGAGAAGTGAAAAGAGAAAGTGGAATTAGGGAGATGAGAAAATATAGGAAAAGATGAAGGTTAGGCTTAAAATAAGAAATAGTGTCCTTAGGGAAATTTTTTAAAAATTTTTTCTTAAATCTATTCCATACTCATTTATAATAACTTCTTTATTTAACTTTTCTTATCCATTTCTCACAAAATTCATATTCTTGTATTCATTAAATTTTTAACTTTATTTTATTTCATAATTCATATACAAAATTTTTGTTTGATTAATCATATTAGTTATTTACATTACTCCTTTCATGACATAAATTTAAAATGGCATATTTTAAAGGGGGTGTAATAGTTTAAGAGTAGTATTTTACCTACTTGTAATTGCCTTGACCAATTGATGAATATTGGTAGCTTATTATGCCTTCTCTACTTGATAGATATGGAGAAAGAACTCCATTTGCTTGAATCTTGTGAGACAATGCACCTGGTGTGGTTTTTCTTTCAAGGGAACAATATTGCTTAGCTCTAGTTGCAATTAGCCATGGTATTGTTCTTAGTCATCATTATTGGTAGCAACTATCTATATCCAAATTTGAACATTGATTTTTACTATTTAATAGTTGCATTTACTAATATCATGTTAAAGTGAGTCAAGGAAATAGACTGTGCATGAATGATATTCCATTGATTTAGATAGGCTATTTGGTTTAATACTAAGAGATGATAAAGATAAAAAATGACATTTCAAGAATTTATCACAAAGCATTCATTAGTTTATCGATTCTTCTCAAGGGGTTTTAGAAATAAAGTTTAAATAGAAGCCACAACCCTATGTCTTAATTAAAATTAATGTTTATGCAATTTAGGTTATAGATAAATCTATTTTGGTTGTTGTAGCAAGGAATTGGGAGAGGAAGATTACAAAGCTTTAGTATGAAAACTTTAAAAGTGCCTTAATGTTGAACCTCAAATTATTAGCAATACATAAAGGCATATTAGTCGCAAATAATTTCAAGTATTCAAATATTATTATGGAAAATGACTCTAAGGTGGTTGTGGATGCCCTTTTTGGGATTGCTACTTGTCCATAGCAAGGCTTATCTAATTTTGAATCTATTAGGCATTTATTATTGAATGTATATTGTTGCTCATGAAACGACAAAACAAATTATAGATGTTATTTACACTGGGTCGGATAATCTATAGCTCACATGTTCCATTTATAATTAAAGATGTTGTTCTTTACGATGTAACTCATATTCAAGAGTAATAAAATTTCAATTTTCATAGCAAAAAAAATTAATTTATTCTATACCATTTTCATTAAAATAATTCTTTGTTACTTCCACATGTAAAATTAAAGCTATGCAAGGGCTTCCTAATTTTTATTTAGAAAGAATAAAAATATGCACAATTGATCCTACTAAATCTCATTCATTTTGAATATATTTATTATTTTTGTTATTTTAATCAATACTTTTTAATGATCATAATAAGATAAAAGAATTAAAAATATATATAATCAAACCCAATGAAAAGTAATTGGATAAATAATTACCATGTGTTTTAATATTTCTATGGTGTAAAACTTTGAATCCAATAAAGGTATTTTAGATGGTGTATACAATAGTAAATAATATCTATACTAATAGAAAGATGATTGAGAATGGATTAACTATATTTTTTTATATCCTAACTGGTCACATTTACATGATTCAAATTTGAAGAAAATGAAGGATACTTTTATAATTTTAAATTTAATTATTAGGTGTCAAAATTTTAATATAACTTCTGAAGACTACTTGCTAACTTATTTATATACACTTTCTCTCTCTCATGTTTCTTATCAATTTTCAAATATAAACTCTTTGTGCACCATCTATAATCACTTCTTTTTCTCTATCTCACACAACTTTCTCTCTTTTTCTCCTTCCTATTATTCCATCTTAATTTTCATTTTTCTCTAAAATCTTATTTCATATATTACAAGTTCAAAATTAATTATATGAAGTTTTAATCACTTTAATGATAGTAAGAAGCAATTCAATCATTCTTCACATGCAAGTAAGCATAAGTTCTATATCAATTACTACTTAAAGACATCAATTACTAGGAGCTAAAATTTAAAATTATCTAAGCACTATCAAACACATTATACACTTTTTCATTTACTTAAAGCAATCTGAGCACTACTAAATACATCTTCATTTTTATTTTCTTAGATAAAAAAATTTCTAAACATGCTTAAGAGTGTGTGCTAATTTTAAAAGGTTTGATAGGCACATGTTCACAACACATGACTCTACCACAGTGGACCAAGAAAATTTTCCTAAATTTTTTTATGCTGTGTTTGAATGAAGTATTTGTAAAATTCAATGAATTTAAAATGCTAGCATTTCATATATCTTCATTTCAATTTCTTTCATTTTCAAAATAATTTGTTTAGGTAATATTTATTTGTGTTGAAGAATTTTTTAAGTATTTATTTTTACAAATTAATAAATAGTTAGATTAATATTAAGACTACAATATTAAATATATATTTTTAATGAATATTTTATTTAATTATTATTTTAATATTTTAACAACTTAAAAATTATTTTAATTATTTTTGAATTGATGTATTTTATTTTTGTATTATTAATTTTTTCACGTCACTTTTAAAATAAGCTTACATACAATGTTATGGTTAATTTTTAAAAATTGAAATTATTTTAGCATTAATATACAAATTCTCCTCAAATAAAAAAATATATAATTAAAAAAGGTAAAAAAAATAAGCTTTTGTTTGGCAAACAACTTTTTAAGTGGCTTTTGGTTATTTAACTAGGGTTTAGCTGATTGACTTACGAAATAAGTTATTTTTTATATTTGATAATCAGCTATTTAAAATAATTGATCACTCTAGCCAAAACAAAAATGTTGGGTTTCTAACATTTTTGTTTATCTGTTTTATTAATGATGTAAATAAGACCAAATTACACTTAAACTCTTCTTCTTCCAGCAGTAAGTGTGTTCTTCTTCTCCCGCATAGAGTCATTCTTCATTCGTGGTTTTGCTTATGGAGAATATGTCATTTGTATAGATCCCTATGAAGAGATGACTCATTATTCCTTTCTCGATTTCCTTATCATAAGCTAATTTTCTCTTTCTTTATAATACATTGTAGTTCTATTATTGAATTGAGTTCTTTCTTTGCAGTGAATGGCTGGTGAAATTAAAAGAAGAAAGGGAATAATACTAGTTGAGTGATAATATTGGTAAATTTATCTAAGCCCTAGAATTATATTAATTTAATTTTAAAAAAATATTTAATATATAATAAATTATAATAATATATTATTTATAAAAAAAATTAATCTATTAAATAATATATAAAATTAAAATTATTAAAATATTATTAAAATAAAAAATATTTAAATAATTTATAAAATATACTTATGTTCTTTTATGTTATTTTACATAGAAATAACTAATCATAAACAATTAATTTTATTAAATATTCTTATTTAAAACAAAGCCTGAGCCAATAAAGGAGTGACAGACAGTGAAACAAATGTTATAGAGATGTAAGTAGCAAATAAGCAGGGAGACACTTGGGCTAGAACTTTCTAATTTCGTGTTTTAAGTTGAAATTCTAAATTCATTAATTTACACAGTTAAATTTTTCATTTGAAAATATTTGATATTTTTAAATTTCTTGTATCAATTATTTAAACAAAAAATTTTACAATACAATATTTTAAATATCCTTACAAAATGAAATCCTTCTTCTAAATACTTTATTCAAATACATAATGTCAACCCTGCATAAGTGTGGAGTTCAATTCTTATAAAACTTTGTTATTTCCCATTTTTTTTAACAAGATTTGACCTCGTTATACAGGGAAAAAACAGTATGTAAAATTAATTTGCCTCAAATAATACTATATATAAAATATGAGAAATATTGTGGGGATAAAATTTGCCTCAAATAAACTTTATAAATTTATTTCACCATCATACATTTAATGAAAATTCTTATTTTTCATTCAAAACCTAATTTTAGACCTTATCTTTAGTGCATATAATAGTATTTTTATAATATTATCAATTAAAACTAACAGCTCAAGATTACATAAATTACAAGAAAAAATTAATAAACTTTTAAATAATTGATTTAAAAATAAATTATTAATTTATAAATAATTAATTTATGTTGAATTGAATGGAAAGCTTAAAAATTAGAATTAGGAGTGGGTTTGGATCACCTAGGCCAAGATTGGTATAGTGAATTAATTTAATGTAAAATAAAAAAATATTCAAGTAGCAAACAATTGGATTCTACCTGCCCTTTGTTTGAAGGTGTGGAAATTGGGGGAGAAAGAAATAAAAAAAAGGGGGGGGGGGATGGTATTTCATTTGGATAAAAGGACAAAACAAGGGGAGTGAGAAATTTGTGGAGAAATTTCATGCAAGGCCCACAAAAGCAGTCATTTTTTTCAAGTATAGAGAGAAGATGGAAGAGAAAAAAAAGTTAATAAATTAATTTTTCAATACTACTCTTTCATTTGTATGAAGTGCCCTATGCTATGCCCGCACAATTTCAAAATCTATAACTAAGTTTCATGCTTTTCGGCTGTTAAACGAGAGATAGAATCGTTTTATTCGAAAAAAAGTTGGAAATTCAATAAAAATATTATTATAAACAATTAAATATTTTGATAAAAGAGATTCTTGATAATAATTATAATTCAGTAATTCTACTAATTTTGGGAAATTTATTTTGTTAATTTTAATAATAAGTATTTTTTGTCAAATATTAACAGTGGTGATGCGTTTATTCTCTTTATTCTATTGATTTCATTAATAATTATTATGTTTTAATAATAAATAACACTTCCTTTATAAATTCACAATTCATATATTTACTAATTTAAAAATTATTATTATGTATGTGTGAAGGTAAGATGTATTCTTATTTGTAAATGAAGATATCACAATATTTATAATACAAGTAACACTACAATAATTGTATAATACATAGATAACACCTATACAAATGATATAGTCTCGATTGTTTGTATAGATTTTTTAAATTTTTTTAAAATAAGAAAATTTATTTAAGAAAATTTAAAAATTCTATACAAATAACTTTTGTCACCTGTATAGAATTTTTTAATTTTTTTTTAAATTTAAAAAATCTATACAAATGATAGGTTTTTTAAATTTTTTAAAAAGAAAAATAGTTTAAAAACCTTTTTCATTTGTATAGAGTTTTTAAATAAAATCAAATTTTTTAAAAAGAAAAAATTTGAAAATTATATATAAACAGGAAAAGTTATCTATATAGAGTTTTTCCAAATTTTAAAAAAAATTAAAAAAACCTATACAAAAGATTGTCTATATAGGTCTTTCAAAAAATTTTATTAAAAAATTAAAAAACTTTATACAAATGATAGAAAATTATCCATATCAATTTTTCAAATCTTCTTAAAACTAAAAAAATTTAAAAAATCCTATATAAATGACTTTTATTATTTGTATATGTTTAAAAAAAATTTAAAAAAATTTAAAAAATTCTATACAAAAGTTTTTTAATTTAAAAAATATTTTTTTACACAAACAATAAAAAGTTATTTATATATAGTTCAAGTTTTCAAGGGTAGTAAAAATCTGGGGAATTGAAATTACAAAGACAATACAAATGACTTTTTTTTTACTATACAAACACTTTTTGTTATCTTAATAGTTTTAAAAGGTAAAATAACATGGACGCTTCTCATTTTGAACAAATTGAGATAACTAAATATACTTATATGGATGACTTTTTTTCATTTATATATAGTTTGCTTATAAATGCCTACCTATAAGTCATTTCTTCCATTTCTTGCATGCGCAGTTGGAGCTAGAAGCTCTTTTTTGGAGTTCAGATATATTCTTTTTTTTAATTTTTTTAATCAATTTTTATATTTATTTTATTATATAATCATAAATATAATCATATTATGTTGTTGCATTATTGATTAAAATTCCTTATTTTTACTTCATTATTTTATTAAGGTATGTTAAAAAAATTTATACACTAAATTTTTTAATAGTATTGACATAATATAAATTGATAAACTTATAATTTATTAATTAGTTTGATATAATTATTATTTTATACAATGGCATGTATATTTATTGCATTAAATATATAATAAGTATGAATTATTATTTTACATATTTTAATATGATATTTAATTTAAAAAATAATTATTTTATACAATTTGATATGATTATTACTTTAAACATCGGGTAATATTGATATGATAGTTGAATATGAATTTTTAATATTTTATTGTATTGGTTGAAGAAAATAATATTTTATGAAAATTGGTATATTTATTGTGTTAAATATGTGGTGAGTTTGATAGAAAATAGAACAATGAAATTTGTAATAATTTTAACAATTACATTAATTAAACTATTAAATTATATTAAAAATAAAAAGTGTTTAAAAAATGAATAAATATAAAATTTGACAATTACATGAATGAAAATATAAAAATTTTTATAATGTGAAACTTTTAATCATTTAAGCAATCATTTAAAATACAAAAAAAATAAATAATTTGAACATTTACAAAATTATTTAATTAAATCCTTATAAAAAATTATTGAATAACAAGTATTTAACATTTAATAAAAATATACCACTAAATAACAATGAAGAATAAAATATGTAATAATTTAATATTAGAAGTAAATTATATAATTTTAATCAAATTATTATATTATATAAAAAATAAAATAATTAAAAAATGGTATAACAACTAATTTTAATAATTACAATAATGAATATAAAAAATTTTTATGATGTGAAATATTTCATAATTTAAGTAATGATTTAAAGAATTAAAAATATAAGTAGTAATGAATAATAAAATACATAATAATTTAATATTATAAGTAAGTCATATAATACTAATTAATTTATTATATTATACAAGAATGAAAGTATTTGAAAAGTAATAGTATGGTAATTTCACAATTTCATTAATGAAAATAAAAAAATCTATGATTCTTTTTATAATTTAAGAATTTAAAATACTAAAAATATAAGTAATAATGAATAATATATATTTATATATCATATATTTACTTTTTATTTAATACTTTATATTGCTATATATGGATGTGGAATATTTTTTATTATATATTATTAGGAATTAATTTTGATTTTATTTATTTTTTAAATAATTATTGATAAATATAAAAAATATTTCAATATGTATTGAATTTTTTCACCATTTATTTATAAATAAATTCTTTAAATTAGAAATAAATATATAAAAAAATTAATAAAAATAAAATCATTAAAATTATTAAAATTTTAATATATGGATTGAAAATTTTTTCACGGTTCATGCACATATATAAATGATAAATATTATTTGTATAGATGATTATCATCTATATAGATAAGTTTTTATATAGATGATAAAGTCATTTGTATATAGGTGAGCACCTATACAAATGACTTTATTATCATATAGGTTCACCTATATACAAATGACTTTATTATCATATAGGTGCTCACCTGTCATCTATATAAGTAAGATAATATTGAGTATTTTTCTACTTTATGTAAATATTTTTATCATTCGTATAAGTCTGACTTATACATATGATATAAAAAATTATTTGTGTAGGTTGAAACACATATAAGGATATATAAACGAGTCAATACAAATAATAATATCATCTGTGATACCTATATAAATAAAAATGAGATTTATACTAATAACAAATATCATCTGTATAGACTTTTTTTTTAGTAGAATAGTTTAAATAATAGATGATAGATTAGTACAAAAAATTTTATGCAAACAAATTTGAACGCTATTACTATTATTTCGTTACCTTAACTTTTCCTTACTTTTTCATTCAACCAAATGAGTAAAATTTTTTTCTTATTTTCTTTCTTCTTAATCTTTGTCCAACCAAACATAATAATAGAAAATATAATCTTTTCTCTCGTAATTTATTTAAATTATGTTTCAAATTTTTATATATATTGGATTAAATATTATAATTTTCTTCAATATGTTATGTCTAATAATATTTTTTATTTACATTTAAAATATAATTTTAAATCATGTTTTCAATACATATAATATTATTATTTTCTTAACAAAAATATTATAAGTACTGAAAATAAAATTTAAAATCATGATTTAAATATTTATATCTATTGAATTGGGTTTTATAAATTTTTTCAATCATCCTATATTTAATAACAATTTTCATCTATATTTGAAATTTAATTTTAAATCTTATTTTTAGTATATATTCTTAAACCTCTGTAGTATTGTATGCCATAATACCACTTTTCTTAATTTAATAAATTTACACATGTATATTCTTAAAATTTTTATTTGAAATATTTGATATTTTTAAATTTTTTGTATCAATTATTTAAACAAAAAATTTACAATACAACATTTTAAATATCCTTACAAAATGAAATCTTTCCTCTAAGTACTTTATTCAAATACATAATGTCAACCCTGCATAGGTGTGGAGTTCAATTCTTATAAAACTTTGCTTGTTATTTCCCATTATTTTTAACAAGGTTTGACCTCGTTATACAGGGAAAAATTTGACCTCGTTATATAACCTCAAATAATACTATGTATAAAATATGAGAAATATTGTAGGGCGGGTAAATTTTGCCTCAAATAGATTTTATAAATTTATTCCACCATAAATTATTATTTTTTATTCAAAACCTAATTTTAAACCTTATTTTTAGTACATATAATATTATTTTTATAATATTATCAATTAAAACTAACAGCTCAAGATTAAATAAATTACAACAAAAAATTAATAAACTTTCAAATAATTGATTTAAAAATAAAATTATTAATTTAGAAATAATTAACTTATGTTGAATTGAATGGAAAGCTTAAAAATTAGAATTAGGAGTGGGTTTGGATCACCTAGGCCAAGGTTGGTGTAGTGAATTAATTTAGTTTAAAAATATAAAATAGAAAAATATTCAAATAGCAAATGATTAGATTCTACCTATCCTTTGTTTGAAGCTGTAGAAATTGGGAGAAAGAAATCGAAAGAAAAAAAAAGGTGTTTCATTTGGATAAAAGGATAAAACAAGGGGGGAGAGAATTTTGAGGAGAAATTTTATGTCAGGCCCACAAAAGAGTCATTTTTTTTCAAGTATGGAGAGAAGTTGGAAGAGAAAAAAAAGTTAATAAATTAATTTTTCAATACTACTCTTTCATTTGTTTGAATTGCCCTATGTATGCCCCACAATTTCAAATCTATAACTAAATTTCATGCTTTTCGGTTGTTAAACGGGAGATAGAATCGTTTTATTCAAAAAAAAAGTTGGAAATTCAATAAAAAATATTATTATAAACAATTAAATATTTTGATAAAAGAGATTCTTGATAATAATTATAATTCAGTAATTCTACTAAATTTGGGAAATTTATTTTATTAATTTTAATAATAAGTAAGAATTATTCTTAATAATATCAATAACATTTTTTGTCAAATATTAACAGTGGTGTTGCATTTATTCTCTTTATTCTATTGATTTCATTAATAATTATTATGTTTTAATAATATTAATTCACAATTCGTATATTTACTAATTCTAAAAATATTATTATGTATGTGTAAAGGTAAAATGTATTCTTATTTTGTAAATGAAGATATCATAATATTTATAATACAAGCAACACTACAACAATTGTATAATACACAGACAGCATCTATACGAATAATATAGTTTCAATTGTCTGTATAGATTTTTTAACTTCTTAAAATAAAATAATTTAAAATTTCTATACAAATAACTTTTATTGTCTATATAGAATTTTTCAATTTTTTTAAAAAATTAAAAAAAGTCTATACAAATGATAGGTTTTTCAATTTTTTTAAAAAGAAAAATAACTTAAAAACCTTTGTCATTTGTATAGAGTTTTTCAATTTTTTTCAAATTTTTAAAAAATAAAAAAATTTAAAAATGCTATATAGATAATAAAAGTTGTTTATATAGAGTTCTTTCAAAGTTTTTAAAAAAATTAATAACAAACCTATACAAAAGATCATTTATATAGGCCTTTCAATTTTTTTATTAAAAAATTTAAAAACTTTATACGAATGATAAAAAATTATTTGTATCAATTTTTTAAATTTTCTTAAAACTAAAAAAATTAAAAAAATCCTATATAAATGACTTTTATCATTTATATAGGTTTAAACTTTTTTTAAAAATTCTATACAGAG
Source organism: Sindora glabra (assembly GCA_020226215.1). Taxonomy (NCBI): domain Eukaryota; kingdom Viridiplantae; phylum Streptophyta; class Magnoliopsida; order Fabales; family Fabaceae; genus Sindora; species Sindora glabra. The sequence goes on from CM035229.1 coordinate 51,733,131, forward strand.
GTTTTTTAATTTAAAAAATATTTTTTACACAAATAGTAAAAAGTCATCTTTATATAATTCAAATTTTCAAGGGTGGTAAAAATTTGGTGGGATAAAATTACAAGAGCAATATAAATGACTTTTTTTGGCTATACAAATAACTTTTTATTGTCTCAATACTTTTAAAAGGCAAAATGACATATACGCTCCTCATTTTAAACAAATTGAAGTAACCAAGTATACTTACAAGAATGACTTTTTATCATTTGTATATAGTTTGCTTATAAATATCTACCAATGAGTCATTTTTTCCATTTCTTGCATGGGCAGGTAGAGCTGGAAGCTCTTCTTTGGAGTTCTGATATGTTCTATATTTCCTTTTCTTTTTATCATCTTTTAATATTTATTTATTAATTCTTTATTTATTTTATTATATAATCAAATTATGTTGTTGCTTTGTTAATTAAAATTCTTTATTGTTACTTTGCTATTTTATTGAGATACATTAAAAAAATTTTAAAAAATTCATACATTAAATTTTTTTAATAGTATTGACATAATATATAAAGATAAATTTTTACTTTATAAATTAGTTTGATATAATTATTATTTTGTCTAATGGCATGTATATTTATTGTGTTAAATATATAATGAGTATGAATCATTATTTTACATATTTTAATATGATGTTTAATTTAAAAAATAATTATTTTGTACAATTTGATATAATTATTACTTTAAACATTTGATAATATTGATATGATAGTTGAATATGAATTTATTTTAATGCTTTATTGTATTGGTTTCAAAAAATAATATTTTGTAAAAGTTGGCATAATTATTGCATTAAACATCTGGTGAGTTCAATAGAAAATAGAATAATGAAATTTGTAATAATTTTGACAATTACATTAATTAAATTGTTAAATTATATTAAAAATAAAAGTGTTTAAAAAAGATTAAATATAAAATTTGACAATTACATGAATGAAAATATAAAATCTTTGATAACGTGAAACATTTAATCATTTGCGCAATCATTTAAAATACTAAAAAAATAAATAATTTGAACATTTATAAAATTACTTAATTAAATCCTTATAAAAAATTATTGAATAACAAGTATTTAATACTTAATAAAAGTATATCATTAAATAACAATAAAGAATAAAATATATAATAATTTAATATTAGAAGTAAATCATATAATTTTTATCACACTATTAAATTATATAAAAATAAAAATAATTAAAAAATGCTATAACAACTAATTTTGATAATTTCAATAATGAATATAATTTTTTTACGATATGAAATATTTCATAATTTAAGTAATAATTTAAAGTACTAAAAATATAAATAGTAATGAATAATAAAATGCATAATAATTTAATATTATAAGTAAGTCTTTTAATACTAATTAATTTATTATATTATACAAGAATGAAAGTATTTGAAAAATAATAGTACAATAATTTCACAATTGCATTAATGAAAACAAAAAAAAATCTATGATATTTTTAATTTAAGAATTTAAAATACTAAAAATATAAGTAATAATGGATAATATATATATATATATATATATATATATATATATCATGTATTTATTTTTTATCTAATATTTTATATTGCTATATATGGATGTGGAATATTTTTTATTATATATTATCAGGAATAAATTTTGGCTTTATTTATTTTTTAAATAATTATTGATAAATATAAAAAATATTCTCATATGTATTGAATTTTTCCACCCTTATTTTTAAATAAATTCTTTAAATTAGAAATAAATATGTTAAAAAATTAATAAAAAATAAAATCATTAAAATTGTTAAAATTTTAATGATATGGATTGAAATTTTTTTTACTATTCATGCACCTATGCAAATGATAATTGTTGTTTTTATAGATGATTATCATCTATATAAGTGAACATTTATATAAATGACAAAGTTATTTATATAAGTGAGCACCTATACAAATGATTTTATTATTTATATAGGTGTTCACCTGTCATCTGTATAAGTAGGACAATATTGATTATTTTCCTACTTTATGCAAATGATTTTATTATTTATATAGGTTTAACTTAAACAGACAATACCAAAAGTTATTTGTGTAGGTTGAAACACATACAAAGATATACAGATGATTCAATATAAATGATAATATCATTTGTGATATCTATATAGATAAAAATGGGGTCTATACAAACAATAAATGTTGTTTGTATAAACTTTTTTTAGTAGAATAGATTAAATGATAGATGATAGATTAGTATAAAATTTTTTATTTAAACAAATTTGAACGCTATTATTATTATTTCATTACATTAACTTTTCCTCACTTTTTCATTCAACCAAATGAGTAAATATTTTTTTTCTTATTTTCTTTCTTCCCAATCTTTATCCAACCAACCATAATAACAGAAAATATAATCTTTCTCTCTTCTTTCTTTCTAATCAAATAAAATCTTAGGCGGATGCTATTTTTGTAAGTCTTAGTCCAAATTTTTTTGTAGATAGATTCACAAAATCATATCCATTCAAAATCTCTAGTAATTTATTTAAATTATGTTTCAAATTTTTGTATATATTTGATTAAATATTATAATTTTTTTCAATATTTTATATCTAATAATAATTCTTGATTTGCATTAAAATCTAATTTTAAATCATATTTTTAATGCATATAATATTATTATTTTCTTAACAAAAATATGGTAAGTACCAAAAATAAATCTTAAAATTATGATTTGAATGTTTTATATCTATTAAATTGAGTTTTATAAATTTTTTCAATCATCCTATATTTAATAACAACTTTTATCTATATTTGAAATTTAATTTTAAATCTTATTTTTTAGTGTATATTCTTAAACCTCTATAGTATTGTATGTCATAATACCACTTTTCTTAATTTAATAAATTTACACATGTATTATTTATATTTAATTAGAATATGACATAAATTTCTCATATTCTATAAAATTAAGAAAAACAACCAAAAGGGATGTGAATTTGGACTTCTCGATTTCTAAAAGAAAGATAGAAGATATGCTTTATGTAGCGGTCGGTTAAAATAATTTGCAGATTTGCTGACGCAATGGTGTGATGTGATGTCTGGACGTTCATTATGCGTACACCGCGAAACACAGGATCCGCGGCTCGTGATTGCTAACTTCCGAGCGCTATACTCACTCGATCTTCGACTCAACAACCAAGTACACTTCCATTTACTCAGCCTATGCTTCCGTTGTCCCAGTCATTCGGACGGAGACACATTTCCATGGATCTCTGATTCGAAGACAGTAACTTTCTAGTATAGATCAACTATGGCGAACTTCTTAGCTCAGTTCCAAACTATTTAGAACACCTTCGATCGCCTTGTAATTGCAGGTAAAAATCCGAACCCATTAACAATTTTATATTTTCGGATAATTGGTTTCTTTGGTTCCTTGTTGAGAATTCACATGCAGCTAAAGATCCGGTTCTGTTGTGCCAACGGTAATATTCATCGTTAATTGTAATAAGAAAAGTTTATATTCATAATTAGGTGTAACTGCTGCGGCTTTCTGAATAATGATTGCTGTTTTTCCTCCCATAGTTGTTGTGGAGCATTTGAGTTAATCGTCACACCTACTAGCATTAGTGTGTTAGTTTGTGGAAGCGTGCTCTTCGTCAACCAATGAACCTATGCCTTGCATGGTAAAAGGATGTATTTAATGATGTTGATGTAATTAAGAAAATGAGGAAGATGGTAGAAAATGGTGAAAAAGTTTTAAAATTTGAAACTACAGAATAAAAAACTTTGGACATTGCTGGTGTAAGGCTTCGAGTTGATTTCTAGTGTCATAATTTGGGGTGTACTGATAATGGTCTAACTCATATGGCAATAAGCTCAATTGATCCGTTTCGCATTTGAATATTTGTATGAGGACTAACTGCATTTAGTTGTCAAAACTGTATTTACTGGCTCTATGATTTATATGTTCAGGGCGAGAATATTGTTCATGAAATTGAGAATGAGTTATGTATCTTTAGTAAAGCAATGACTAGAAATATTCATGCAAAACCTATCTCAACTTTGTTGTCACACTTATTATTTATAGAAGACTAGGAGACTTCACACTATTATGATTGATATTATCCAATCAACTTCAATAGAAACAGAACATGTTTTAAATAAACATATTTGTGCAATGGCAGTAAATATCATTGATCTAGATAATTTGCGCCCCTCTTCTGATACTTGATTAAATTGGTTTTCAGTGGAAGATGTGAATAACTTGTGGCCCACTGTCAAGTCTACATTTGAGGAGAGATTGCCACTCAAAAGAGCCTGTTTAAATAACAAGGCACGCAATCCTGTTTTTGTTGAGGCATTGCTAGCTGAATTCATATTAACAACAGATTCAAGACTTTGTAGCCTGTCCCCTCAGAAGCAAGCATTATTTTGGTTTCGAGAAACATATGTGACTATTGTGCTCATTACATGTGAGGTAACTTGAAATTCCAACCGAATGCATTCATAGTCTGTGGCAGTAATTTGTAATGTTGCAGTATGATGTTATGTTAGACAACAGACATAAGATATGTTTTGTATACCTCTCTTTCCAACTTCTTTTTCATAATTTGCTTCACTTTACTTCATAGTATTCATATATAACTAGTGCTGCTGCTTTTGCTTTGGTATATGACGAAAATGTGACATTAATAAATGTTAGTAAATAGGTTCCACATCTATTATATTATGCTATATGTACCCTGTATTATAATATATATAGTGACTGCTTAACTCAGTTGAGGATATGGCAATACAAATTTCTCTCTTAATTAATATGGTATCTAGAGCCTTTTAGTAATCCTTCTCCTATCTCAATCAATAACCCAACTCTCTCTCTCTCTTCTTCCTCCTTTTCTTTTCTTTTTTTTATTCTTTTATGCGTGACTAAGGTCATGGTGGGACCAGCGGCACTCTAAGTCGCTTATTGGTGGAAGCCCAGACCTCAGGATTGCTATTTGGTGGCGGCGTAGGCGGCGTACGGCGGCGTACGGAAGTGAAGACCAGAACAGCACTGTTCAAGGCCGTGGAAGCAGAACTGGAACCGGTACGGAAGGTCTGGGTACACCGGACAACAGATCGGGCCGAGACGATCCCGACTAGGTGGCGCGTGGCATCACACGCGTGTGTGTACGGAGGCGCGTGAAGCCCATGCGCAGAGGCAAGCGGCGGCGCGTGGAGCATCTTAAGGCGGCGATCTTCCGTCTGGCACTTTTTCGGAGGACTCTGAAGGGTTCTATAAGGCTGGTTTTGCAGTTTCGTGTCTACAAGTGGCATTTTCTATTTTCTGGATAATTTTCTTCTAGTTTTTTTTTTGCTGTGCTGGCTGGATATGGATACTAGTTCTGATTTCATGAACGATTCTGGGGGTCCCAATGGTTCTGGAAATTCAAGGAGAGAATTTAGATCTAATTTTTCAGAATTATTACCAGTTGGTGGAAAAATAACAGAGCGGAAGTTAGATATTGAAGGACGACAATATGTTACTTGGAAAAGAGCAATTGAATACTATTTTGATGAAGTTCGTATGACACATCACCTGACTCAAGAGCCACCCATAGAAGATCCTGATCAACAATGGATCATAGAAGATCGTCGGTTATTCAGGTTGGTTTGTAATACTTTAGCTACTGAAGTTGAAGATAACACAGCTCATTGTCGTACTGTTAAGGAGTTATGGGAATCTATTGAAGGCCTATATTCGAAAAAGGATGATCTGAATCAGGTATATGATTTGACTGTGTCCTTGTTTCAATCAGATGAGAGAGGTAAGACCAATGCTCAAATTTATACTGAGTTCAATCGTATTTATGAACAATGAAATTCTCTGCTGCCTATTACTAGTGATGTTAATGCAATGCATTCTCAGCGAGAACAACTAGTTGCTTTGTGTTATTTGATGCGTTTATCTCCTGAGTTTAGCACAGCACGACAGCAGGTCTTATCTAGTTCTGAGCCCCTCACTCGAAAAACAGCTTATTATCGAGTTCAAAGAGCATCCAAAGATATTTCTTCCTCCTCTCCATCTTCAAATATAAATGAGTCAGCAGCATTAGTTGGCTCAAGTGCTCGTGGAGGTCGTGGTAATTCTAAAGGTGGCAGAGGAAGAGGAAGAGGGTAAGGTCATTTTAATGAAGGAGGAAGAGGAGGTGATTGGCAGAATTACTCTAGTGAAGGAAGGAGAGGAGGTGATTCGGTTGTGATTTGCTATCATTGTCAAGAATAAGGACACATCAAGAAATTCTGTCTGAAGTTGGTAGGAAGGAATACCCAGCAGTCCAGGTTTGCTCATATGGCACAAGAGTCAGAAGTCAATGGTAAATTATTATCTGATAGCGAATATGCTGAGTACTTGCAATTAAAAGCCTCTGTACAGCCGCCACCCACCCAACCTACTACCACCATAGTTCACACAGGTAATCCTACTGCATGTCTATCCCATTCCAATTCTAGATGGGTCATTGACTCTGGGGTTATTGATCATATGACGGGTCAAACAAGTATACTATCTTCCTTTACTACTTCTCATCCTTCACATGTCACTTTAGCTAATGGGTCTACTGCTTCTGTTGTTGGAAGTGGCATGGTCAATCTCACCTCTGATATCTCTTTATCCAATGTTTTGTGCCTCCCAAATTTTCCCTTTAATTTACTTTCAGTTAGCCAAATTACCCGTGCTTATAATTGTGGTGTTTTCTTCTTTTCTGGTTATTGTGTATTTCAGGATCTGTTGATGAAGAAGATTTTTGGTAGGGGATATGAATCTGGGGGATTATACGTGCTGGATGACAAAGTTTCTCAACCAATTGCTGCTGCTGCTGCTACCCCCACTCTACATCAATTACACTGTCGCCTTGGCCATCCCTCGTTGCTCTCTTTACGAAAATTATGTCCTAACTTAGCGTCTGTATCTCATTTAGATTGTGAGTCTTGTCAATTTGCTAAACAGCATCGCCAATCTTATATTTCTAGAGTTAATAAGCGGGTTTCATTCCCCTTTAAGTTAGTACATTCAGATATTTGGGGGCCTTGCCCAATTATTTCAAAGTTTGGTTTTCGTTATTTTGTGTTTTTTGTGGATGATTATTCGAGAATGACTTAGCTCTATTTAATAAAAAATCATTTAGAATTGTTTAATATTTTTTGTACTTTTCATGCTGAGGTTACAAATCAATTCCAGACAACTATTCGTAATTTTCGCAGTGATAATGCTAAAGAGTATTTCTCTTCACAGTTTTCAGCTTATTTGTCTCAGCATGGTATAATTCATCAGTCTTCTTGTGCTGTCACTCCACAACAAAATGGAGTAGCTGAACGAAAAAATCGACATTTGTTGGAAGTTTCTCGGGCACTTTTATTTGAAATGAAAGTTCCTAAAGTTTTTTGGGCAGATGCAGTTTCTACAGCTTGTTTTCTCATCAATCGTATGCCTTCTTCTATTCTTGGTGGTCAGGTACCTTTTTCTATTCTGTTTCCTTCTAAGCCTTTCTTTCCTATTTCCCCCTGTATTTTTAGGTGCACCTGTTTTGTTCATGATCACCATCCCCAGGTATCGAAATTGGATCCTCGGTCTTTGAAGTGTGTTTTTCTTGGTTATTCTCGTACTCAAAAAGGGTATCCATGTTTTTCTCCTGAGTTAAATCGTTATATTATTTCTTCTCATGTTTCATTTTTTGAGTCTACCCCATTCTTTGGGCCGTCTCCTTCTTCCTCCCCCTTGCCAGAATCAGATCATGTTGATGAATACTTCCTTGTCCCTCCTCCTTCACTGGACTCACAAGTTCCTCCACCACAAAATTTGGTTCGACCTCCAATTCAGTTTGTTTATTCTCGTAGAGTGCAGGTACCACCAGTGGCTCCTCCACCGGTCATGCAATAGCCATCTGATCCAGACTAACTTTCTCACGGTCCGTCAGCTTCATCTTCTCTACCGGCTTCTTCCTCATCAGATCCTCCTCCTGTGTCTTCTGATTTGGATCTTCCGATTGCTCACCGAAAAGGTATCCGTACTTGTACTCAGAAAGGTAACCTTCACCACCCTTATTCCATCTCCACCTATGTCTCTTATTCTTCTTTACCTGCTTCTTCTCGAGCTTTCATTGCTTCTTTAGATTCTATTACTGTTCCTAAGTCCTATTTTGAAGTTCTTTCTCATAATAGGTGGCGTGCTGCTATGGAAGAAGAAATGACAGCTCTTGAAGCTAATCAGACATGGGATCTTGTGCCTTTACCTGCTGGTAAACAATCCATTAGTTGCAAATTGGTATTTACAGTCAAAGTGAATCCGGATGGTTCTATTGCTCGTTTAAAAGCACGTCTAGTTGCTAAAGGTTATGCTCAGACCTATGATGTTGATTATTCAGAGACTTTTTCCCTTGTGGCCAAGATTACCTCTGTTCGTTTACTCATCTCTCTTGCTGTTACTCATGATTAGTCTCTTCACCAATTGGATGTTAAAAATGCCTTTTTACATGGCGATTTGACTGAGGAAGTGTACATGGAGCAACCACATGGGTTTATTGCTCAGGGGGAGTGTGGCAAGGTATTAATTTTAAAAAAATCATTATATGGGTTGAAACAATCTCCTCGAGTTTGGTTTGGAAGATTCAGTGAAGTAGTGATAGAATTCGGAATGAAGAAATGTGATCATGACCACTTTGTGTTTTATAGACAGTCTAGTTTAGGATGTATTCTTCTGACTGTATATGTTGATGATATTGTGATCACAGGGAGTGATAAGTTGGGGATCTCACAATTGAAAGCCTTTCTTCAGGCTAACTTCCAGACTAAGGACTTGGGAGCTCTTCGGTATTTTTTAGGCATTGAAATTGCTCGAGGGCGAAAAGAGATTTTCTTATCTCAAAGGAAATATGTGCTTAATCTCTTGAATGAAACAGGAATGATTGGAGCTAAACCATGTGAGAACCCTATGATTCCAAATATTAAGCTTAATCCACAGGATGGGGAATTACTTGAAAATCCTGAACAGTACAGGAGATTGGTGGGAAAATTAAACTATCTTACTATAACTAGGCCTGATATTGCCTTTCCAGTAAATGTGGTTAGTCAGTTTATGAACTCCCCAAGGACTTCCCACTGGGATGCTCTTACACACATTTTGAAGTACTTGAAGAAAGCACTTGGTCGAGGAGTCTTATATAAAAATCATGGTCATTGTAGAGTGGAGGCTTTTTCTGATGCAGACTGGGCCGGATGTCCTATAGATCAGAGATCAACTTCTGGGTATTGTGTATTTGTTGGAGGAAATCTTGTGTCATGGAAAAGTAAGAAGCAAGCAGTTGTATCTCGTTCCAGTGCAGAATCTGAATACCGAGCTATGGCTCATGCTACATCTGAACTTGTATGGATTAATTATCTTCTTCAGCAACTTGGCATCAAGACTCATGAGATTATACAATTGTGGTGTGACAATCGAGCTGCTACTCACATTGCCTCAAATCCAATTTTTCATGAACGAACTAAACATGTAGAAGTTGACTGTCATTTTATTCGACAGAAGTTACAAGAAGGAATTATTAGTTTTAGACATATTAGAACAGGGGAACAATTAACTGATTTATTTACTAAAGCTCTTCCGGGAAAACGAGTTGATGAAATTTGTAACAAGTTAGGCATGATTGACATCTACAGCCTAGCTTGAGGGGGAGTATTAGTAAATAAGTTCCACATTTATTATATTATGCTATATGTACCCTGTATTATAATATATATAGTGACTGCCTAACTCAGTTGAGGATATGGCAATACAAATTTCTCTCTTAATTAACAATAAATAACTTGTGAAACATATTGAATCAAATCTTCAAGCCAATTAAGAGATATGAAGAGGTTTACTGGGGTCATTCTTTACTTGTAAAGTAAAGGGGTACATAAAGTAACATCAACCACCTAAGATTAATTTTCTATAGAAACAAAAAATAGTTTCTTATTCCTCTCCTCTTTAAAAAAAAAAATATTCTGTTTGTCATATATAATTATACCTCTGATAGAGATGAATAAATTACATAATCAAAGGAGAAGGAAAATATGTTTTCAAGTAGTATCTAAAATAAGAAACTATCCAAAGGATTATAATAAAGAATCCTGTTCCCACATTTTAACTGTAAAAACATATCCGAGTTATTTTTTTTAAAATTTTTTTCCCATTTTTAGATGTTTATTATTAATTTTTGCATTCAATTCATTTCTTTATATATATTAAATTTAGTTGTGGTTTCTATTGTGTAGATTATTTAGGTAGCTGTCATTTTCTCTTCCCAAGATCTTGATGAGTTCAGAACATCCTTAAACCACATCTCAAATTGATTGTCCAAAATAATGAGAGGAAATGGTTTATTGTCTTTGTGTCAAAAGCTCATCCAACTAACGATACAGCAAACAAAATGGCAAAGAAAGTATTTGCTAAACTTGAAGTTGATTTCAGCTCCAAAAAGAGGGAAAGGTGAGCTTGCCAAATTAAGGCTCTGTTTATTTTGAAGGAAAACTCTTTCAATAAAATATAGTTAAAAATGTTAAGATGAGAGAAAGTGTTTTATTTGTTCAATGTTAAATATAAAAAATTTGGAGAAAATAACTTCCTCTATTTAAAAAAAAAAATGCTTTCCCTCATTATCATAGTTTAAGGTATCATTTTTTTCAAACACAAGCTATACATTGTATGTTACTCTCTTATTAATATACATGTAAATGACACTTTCTTGTGGAAAATGCTTTTTGATGAAATGCCAAATTCACAACAAAAAGAAGCATGTATCAGAACCTTCCATTTGCAAATTGAAGTACTATGTTCATTGGTATTTTATTAAAATAATTATTTAAGGTTTTGTCAGCCTTTTTCCTATAGGTATCAATACATTTGGTTAACATATAGGAATATGAAAAACAGATTTACTTTATCTGTTGTGAACTTGATCTTATGGCAGTGTAGAAGTGAAAAATGTTAAATGGAAGATCAGTTTAGGACCATCATTACAGTTGCTCTCAGCAGCATCATTGTACCATTCTAATGCCTTGTTCAACTGAAAGACAGGTCAATATTTCTTGTAGAATATCTATCTGGAAAAGAAAAATTCTTGTGGAGCCAACCCTTGAGATTTTCAACGTGAGTACTTGAAAATTTGAGGTTAGAAGCAGTGCTGCATCATTGTATGGGTGCTGAATGGCTATGCAAAGAGTTCAATGTGCTGAATATTTGTTTGTTTCTGGAGTACAGGTGGTTTAGTTCAGTGGCACTGGGAATATAAGCTTGTCAACTTCTCTTTTGATCACTTTCTCATTTTCACACAGGTGCTGCAAATTAGATATACATTCACCTGAAGCAAATGCTTGGGAAAATTTGGAGTCAAAGATTATGGAGTGCATCAGGAATACATTGGATAGACGTGTGCAATTTTATGAGGATGAGATACGAAAACTCTGTGAAAAAAGGTTGATGTCAGTTTGGTACTTTTGTAACTTTTTCATTTTGAAGGTTGGTCCCTTTTTTGTATGAATTCTAGACTAGAGGTGATAAAAGGTTCTTTGTCTTTAATTAAGCATGTTTGGATTTTTTTGGGAAATTGTTGACTACCATTTTTTTCTTTCTTTCTCTTTTTCTCTTCAGTTGGCTTTTTCTCGTGCACATTCTACTGTATTAAATATATATATTTCTTTCATCACCGCACACATGCACATATATGCTTATATAATTTCTTTTGCAGTTGGCATTATATGCTCAAAGAGAACTTAAAAGAAACTTTCAAAATATACTAAATGTAGCTATCAAGATGTGAAGGAGAATCAAGAATTCTTCGGGTCTTTGAAAATCCCATTTTCCTTCTGATTAATTGAGGAGTTTCTACTTTCTGTTAAAATTTGCTTTCTTTTCTCAGGAATGCTTAGCTTTTATGTTTGAAATGACTCATCTTCATGAAGATGGCTTACGAGAATATGATGAACAAGAACTCTGCTATCTTGAAACAGGTGAATAATGCTTAGCTTCCCTTGAAGTTGCTCCTGTCATTAATGCTTTGCTTATTCATGCTGAGCAGTATTATGCCATGGATATCCCTAGGGATTATTACAGATTTTGTGTCAAACAAGGAGAAGATCTCCTTGTGACCAATAAAAATTGATCACTAGATATATATGAAACTAATGCAGTTAATTCGACCCAGAAGCAAAGAGACTTCGGAGGAGTAGACCAGGGTGATGATCAGGCTGCATTGCTCAATCCTGGAAACAAACCATTAGTGCAGATTATTCAAGATGACTCCTTCAGGGAGTTTGAATTTAGACGGTATCGATTTCCCTACCAATCAAAGGTTTGCTCTAGCTTAGTCGCCCATATTACCTAAAGAATTTTAGACCTGTAAGTAGCTTTGTTTAAAAGCAAAGTTGGATTCATGTGCTGTCTTCAGTGCTAATAAACTTGACAGCTTATTTGGCTTCAGTATCCATTATTTATTACATATGCATTTCATACATGATGGAGAATAAAGAATACAATATAAAAAAAATAACTAATAGCTTTTTCCCTAGAGTCAAAATTAGTTGTATTTGGTTAGTTCATTGAATTAGTCTTCTAAGTCATTGAATCTGTTTCTTAGTAATTAAGAGGTAATTTTTCTAAGAATCACAACTTTATGTATTTAGACAGTTCATTGAATTAGGGGTTGGAGTCATTGAATGTAATATTTAATTAGTCATTAAGAGTGCCCTTGGTTTAGATGCCTAAAGGGTTATAAATAGGAGCATTTCTATGTAAGTGTCAGCAATTGAATGAATTATTAAGAGTTATTTCTCAAATTTTAAGGCTGTTACCTTTGTTTCTAGGATTAATTTCCATATTTTTATCCAAGGTGGACTCCACCCATTTACTAACCCCCTTTCTACCTAATTTTACCAACAAAATTTATATCAAAATTTCCCACAAAATTATGATTTGCATCAGTTTGTTATCAAAGCAAGGTCATTCCTTGTGCATTATCAACCATCTCAATAACAATGAGAAGTGGAAGAGAATATTGACACAGATTTACAGGTCGTGAAAGGGATGATTTATTGTTATACTTGTATGAGAAACATTTAATATTTTGAATTGAATTGCTAGTCTTGGAATTTGGAGTGAGGCAACTATAATCAATAAAAAGCTAAGATGAGAAGGCCTCGAGTGAAGGCTTCCATGCTAAGCCTTCTCTTCAGATGGCACCTTCAACAACATCAAGTCAATTTGCATCCATTTGCAAATTCGTGCATCCAAGGTGTTAGAAACAAATGGCAATCAAAGTCCTGCAATGAGTCAAAATGTATCACAGAATGATAAGCAGTTTTCCACTAAACACCAATCAGTGGTTGGTGTATCCTCTACTTAAGATTGTTGGGAATGACTTGAGAAAATCATCTTAGCCTTTGTTCTTTATATAGTGTAAATATAATCAATACCTTTTAATACTAACAAATGCAATCCTAATAGTTATGCATAAACATCGACTAATTATTCTTATCATCAATTAATTACAGCCTATATAATTAATATTATTCAATTACATTTAATACTATTTAACTCTCTCTCTCAAGCTAAAGCATATATATCATATGTACCAAACTCGTCATATAGTAGCTTATTCTTGGACCTCCTAGGGACTTTGTGAGCATATCAACTAGTTGATTATTGGAATTCACAAAAACAATGATGATTTCTTTTGCAACAACTTTCTCTCTTATGAAATAGCAGTCAATTTTAATATGTTTGATTTTTTCATGAAGGAGAGGATTAGACACAATATATAGGGCTATCTAATTGTCACATACAAGTTCCATAGGACTAAGCATATAAATTTTTAGCTATTGTAACAATTGTTTTAGCCATATGAGTTCACAAGTAACTAATGCCATAGCACGATACTCTACTTCTGCACTTGATCATGCCATTACACTTTGCTTCTTACTTTTCCAAGAAATAAGATTTCCTTAAAAAAAAAATGAAAAAAACACAATAGTCATCAAATATAACTAAGTGCACCAATAATAGTCACCAATAAAGGTTATAAAATACTAAAAACCTGAAATGGTACTAACACGACTAGGACCTCATACATTAGAACTCCATTTAAACTCATCTAATTTAGATGGAGCTAATCAACAATGGAAGTCTCATATAGATAAACTTGTAGTTGAAGATGTTCATGTAACAAGGCAAACAATACTGGATCTAGTATTATATCCGCTAGTAGTGCAACAAATGATAATCCTAGAGGTGTTCATGTCTTTGATGGTAAGGACAAAAATTCCTACAAGCTTGACAAGCATCCCTTGGAGAACCTTGAAGTTGGGGATGGTGTTTTATTAATCACAACAAATTTGAAGCAGCTAAATTTATGCAGCAATGATCAAGGGGCAGAAGAAGAGGATTATTTTGCATCCCTTACAGAACCTTGAAGGTAAGGATGGTGTTTTATTAATCACAAGAAATTTGAAGCAGCCAAATTTATGCAGCAATGATCAAGGGGCAGAAGAAGAGGATTATTTCGCATCCCTTACAGAACCTGGAAGGTGAGGATGGTGTTTTGTTAGTTATTACAAGTTTGAAGCAACTAAATTTGTACAACAATAATGAGGGCATAGAAGAAGAGGAAAATAATCCTTCAGTAGTAATTCCAAGTCACCTACAATTACATTCTCTAGTATGCTTGAATCCAAACTTTGGGAATTTCAGCTCAAGCACAATTGTTGGCTTTTCGAGATCTAGGTCAATTACATCCAAGCTCCTAAAAATTAATTTGGAGAAAACATCAGCTGCAACTGGGCTTGCCCATCTTCAAAATATGGCTATGCATTCTTGTTCCCAACCTACTCTTGCCTCGGGACATTCTACTAATATGATTGGCTTTCCATTCATGCCTGAGAACTATACCTATATGTCATCAGCTTTTCATCAGACTTTTGCTAATAATAGTGCATACTCTCTAGCAACAATTCTTCCACAATATAAAAGTAGTGTTTCTATTGGTGGCTCTCAGGTTGCTGCTGTTGCATTTGTGATGAAAAAACATGGCTAGGATTTAGAGAGAGGAATAGAGAGACTAAAGAGAATTCAGGAGAGAAACATTGATATATTATTGAATGAATAAAAGGCTGAATTGTTGCATGAGACTTAACTCTAATGCTCTATTTATATAGAGCTACTAAGAAACATAAAGATTCTAATACCCTTTAACTTTGTGTGCAAGACAAGCAAGCCTATAATATAATATAAGCCCATAATATTATAGACCAGATTACTAATATTACTTTCTAACACTCCCTTTCAAGTTGAAGCTTACTAAGCTTAAGATTGTTACATAAATTTGAAGTCCCAAAAACAAAATGCAATAAAACATAACTAAGGAAAACTTGATAAATTTCAAACTTTAGGAATAGCTTGTGAACACTCCCCCTAAATGAAAACATACACTAACTTCACGAATGGCTTGTGAACAATCTGGATATGGTTTGGAAGCTTAATCAACATTCCTAGAGGAAAACTCCCACAAAAGCCACCTACAATCCCTTGTGGCACAATTATTGGCTATGATGATGTCATAAACTCCCAGTACAAGAATAACTATAGCTAGATTTCATTACAGCAAGGCAACAATAAATCAATGTGGTATGAATGTATATTAAGTTTCTTGTTTGATGGAAAGGGAAGCCTATCTTAGAAACTACTTGGATTACTACTATTGATTTTCAACATCAAAGCTCAGAATTGTTTGAGAGATACCAAGCCATTAACTCATTAGAGATGAGTTCTACTAGGCAGGAGGGAGTTGGTGGAGAATAAAAAATACAATATAGAAAAAATAATTAATAGTCTTTTTCCCCAGAGTCACAGTTACTTGTACTTGGTCAGTTCATTGCATTAGTCTTCTAAGTCATTGAATCTGTTTCTTAGTAATTAAGAGGTAACTTTTCTAAGAATCACAACTTCATGCATTTAAACAGTTCTTTGAATTAAGGGTTTGAGTCAATGAATGTAATATTTAATTAGTCATTAAGAGTGCCTTTGGTTTAGATGCCTAAAGAGTTATAAATAGGAGCATTTCTAGGTAAGTTTCAGCAGTTGAATGATTTATCAAGAGTTATCTCTCAAATTTGAAGGTTGTTACCTTTGTTTCTAGGATTAAATCTGAATATTCAGATTTCTATCCAAGGAGGTGGACTCCTCCCATTTACCAACCCCTTTTCTCCCAAATTTTTCCAAGAAAATTTATATCAGAATTTCCCACAAAATTCTGATCTGCATCAATACATCATTGTGAATTTTACCTTAGTTACAGCTAATCTAATTAAAAATAAATGTGATTCATATAGTGGATTATTTATATCTGGAAAATCACCTCATCATTCTTATTATTATCCTACTATTTAGTATAAGATTTGGTGATTTAATCTTGAGTATTCATGCAAAAATTGCAGATCAACTGTTATAACAGTTAGTACTATCTATCTGTCACTATTATGGTTCTGATTTGAGAACTTTCTGTTGCTGAGTTCCTGTTTTACATTTGGGATCTTTTTCCTACTTCCAATCACTAGGATCCATGTTTAATTAGACTTCCATACACATTTAGTGGCATATCATTAACTTTGCTTTCTGTGGTTTACTGCCATTTCAGCTCTTTTTCAAGCTAAATCGTCCTGTTGAGGTTGCATCCTGAGGTTATTCATTCATAATAAGCTTCTCAAAATCCTTAGCACTGCATGAGAGGTATTTTATCCTAAGTTGTTTGTATGTTTGCTTCAGATGCATGTATTATTAAACTTCTCCATATGATCAGTATAAATACTTTTCTTGCATTCTGAGTGTGCCCTTTCATTTATCGATTTTTAATTTGTGTTTATGGTTCTTCTCAGAGTATTGTGCCTTTTTGTCAGCATGAAGTTTGGGAGATAAATCGATTCTTGAATTTTGTGTTTATGGTGCTTCTCAGTTCTCAGAGTGTTTTGCCTTTTTGTATGCATGAAGTTTGGGAGATAACTGCTTGTTTAGCTTTAGTTGAAGCAATCAATTCTCATTATGATGAAAATTTGGTGGCACCTGATGTGGAAAAGGAGTTCTATTGCCTTCAGGGTGATCTGTATTCACTTGCCAGAGTTAAGGTAGAATGCATTGGTCCTATAAGACTGTCTTATTTGTTTTGATGTTCTAAAAAATGAGGCAAACACCTTCAATGACTGAAACCTATCAACCATTAGCTAGAAATGCAGGTTGAACTAGGCATTTCTTCCTTTTTATTCTTTTCCTTTCCCATTTTCTTTACAAAATTGATCTCTGGCTGCATTGACATTAAGTGCTATGGGACACTTCCAATTTTTTTATCCTTTTTCAGTTCACAAGGCTTGCCTATTTAATTGGGTATGGAACTGCTATAGAGAGAAGTTCTGTCAACAGGTAATTTCCATCATTATAATTGGAAGACAAAATCATCTAAAGTATTATCTTAATCTGATGTTTCATAATTCCTGTAATGCAAATTAATCATTTCAGACTGGTTGCATCCCATTTGTTTTCATGCTCATTGTTTTACAATTCCTTTCATTTTGCAAAGTGCGTCTCTGAGCTTGCTACCTTAGCCTAAGCCAGCAGTTTGGCCTTTGGTCCCTGCTGATGCATCATCTGAGGTGGTTGAGAAAGAAAAGGTAACTTCATAACTTTTCATATGATGTTTAAGAAACTTGCATGCTTTGTTCTAACCTGTGACCTGTATGTGGTGCATTACCAAACAGACATGTTCTACATAATTTGTTTGTCCTAACATGTCACTTGCATGCTTCCATGACATATATACAATTTTTAAGTTGAATATCAATATCTTAATGTGAAAAATATTAGAAATAGGAGTCAGAAAATTTCTTTTGACTGGCATGGGTGCTGTACTCAATCAGTGACTTGACTAATTGGTCCCAAAAGGAATTGTAGAACTGCGAGGTTGTGGAGTACATTTTAAAGGTAGCTTTTCTAAAAAAATGGATTGATGAAGTAGTCAACATTTAGACATGTAGATATTGATAGCCCTTCCATTTATGTATGTTATAATTTTCTTCCGGTTCTCTCATGGTTTCATGTCATTGATACTCCTCTAAACAATTATTATTTACTGAAGAAATATGAATTATATCGATTCAGTGAACCCCTGCTCTTCCAGTTGTAAGTAATAAACATTCATGTGGCAAAAAATATTTCCTGATGACAATTGGGAAAAAGGACTTTTTTATGCTGTGAATTAATATATTACTTTTACAAAAGTCTATGCCTCTTTAACATCTGACCTGTGGCAGTACGGATGATCACAACTCTTGCTGTCTTGCATTATAATTATTTTTGTTAGAATTAGTTCACAAGACCCAACTAATACATTCAGATAATACTTGATTTGATGTCCCTTGCCATTTCTCTTGTTTGTCTTAATTTCGAGTGGGGAAATCACTTGTAAACTGTGTTTGGAACATACTGTATGCAATAACTACTATTTCACTTTACAAGAAGATTACTACCAATCATACACTTGCCTCAAATAACATAGTTATATCCCTGCAGCTGATTCTTCAAACAAATCCAGAGGAAACCATTGCCACTTGAACCAACTGTGCTTCTGCAAGAGGCAAACAGACAGAGGGCTTCACTTTCATCTGGAAATGTTTCTGAGATGATTGATGGTCGCCTGGGTACAATTGAGGGGTAATGAATGCTATATGTTCTAGAGATGTATAATGTTGAATTTTATCATATTTTTTGTAACAACTTGGGTTTTTACCAGTTGAATTTTTATGATGGCAGATGAGGTTTGGATGCATTCTTACCATCAGAAGTACATGCGAGTTCCATGTCACATACTAATTCTTCACCAAGAAACGTAGACAGATCAATTGATAGACCTATGAGACTTGCTGAGATTTATGTTGCTGCTGAGCATGCTATCAAGCAAACAATTTCTAGTCCCGAACTGTTGAAATCATTATCATCCATTGAAGAGTTTGAGGTATAGTCATAGGCTGCACTGATTTTCTTGTGGAATTGAAAGATTTTTTTATAATCTCTTATTGAGAGTTTCATGTTATTATGCCCATCTCTCCGACTGTATATTTTGTCTCTGCCCTGCCTTTATAAGAAACATATATTGTAGGTCTTTTAGCAGCTATTGTACCAAGTGAAATTTTGTGTTTAAATTTATATTATTGTTATTATTATTATTTATTGTTGGCAGAAAAAATATTTGGAGCTAACTAAAGGTGCTGCTGACAATTACCATCACTCCTGGTGGAAAATACATGGAGTAGTTCTTGATGGTGAAATAGCAGCTGTCTCCTTCAAGCATGGGCATTATGATCAAGCTGCAGAGCCATATGAGAAGGTTTGTGCCCTTTATTCTGGAGAAGGATGGCAGGATTTGTTGGCTGAAATCCTTCCTAAATTAGCTGAATGTCAGAAGATGGTTAATGACCAAGCTGGCTACTTATTATCTTGTGTAAGATTACTTTCTCTTGATAAAGGATTATTTTCTACCGAGGAGCGTGAAGCTTTTCAGTCGGAAGTGGTTCATCTGGCACATAGTGAAATGAAAGACCTAGTACACCTTGATGTATCATCATTAATTACATTTTCTGGAAATCCTGGGCCTCCATTGGCGTTATGTGATGGAGATCCTGGTACGCTTTCTATAACTCTTTGGAGTGGTTTTCAAGATGATATAACTCTTGATTCAATCAGTCTCACACTAATGGCAACATATAATGCAGATGAAGGAGTAAAGGTATCTGTTGTTAAACATTTACTCATTTCTGCAACAATCTGGCAGTTTAAGAGTTGCTTGTTTTGCTTCATGAGTAATTCAATGATATAATTTGTTTCAGGCATTGAAGAGTTCTAGAGCTATTCTGCTACACCCTGGTTGAAATACTATTACTTTGGATCTGCCACCTCAAAAAACTGGATCATATGTCTTGGGAGTTATTACTGGGCAGATTGGCCAGTTGAGATTTAGGTCTCATAGTTTTTCCAAAATTGGTCCTGCTGACAGTGATGATTTCATGAGTTATGAAAAGCCAGCTAAACCCATTCTAAAGGCATCTTCTTTTCTAAAAGGATGGTACAAATGGGATCTGAATTCTGAAAGGTTCAGTTACTTCAGTATAACTTAGGAATATCTTTACGTGTCATACATATATTATTCCTGTGTATTCTCCTATGACGTTTCCCAATGAAGATGTTTGCATTTCCTACATTTAACTTGATGTTCTGTGTTATATTTGTATATTCTTTCCTCTTGCCCTCTTAGTGCCAGCCAAGTATCAAAAACTTTGTTCTATTTGTAGGTCTTCAAATCAAGACCCCTTGTTGATCTTGATGCATCCATTTCATCAGCTTTGTTGATAAATGAAAATCAATGGATTGGCATCTTAGTATAGCCAATAAACTACTCCCTCAAGTCTGCTGTCTTGCATATTGATACTGGGCCAGGCTTGGAGATTGAAGATTCACATCTGATTGAGATGGAAACTTATGCTGGTGTATCTAACAATGATGATGCAGAGCTGGCTAGTGGTCCTAAGAAAAATGTTTAGAATTCAGAGAAAAATTCTGAGCATTTGACCCTCCATGGAGGGAAAATAGAATTCCCAGATTGGGCAAGTGATATACCTTCTATTATTTGGGTTCCAGTTCGTGCCATTAGTGATGGACTAAGCAGAGGATCATTTTCAGCTTAAGATGATGATAGAAATCTTGTTGGGTCAATAATTGTTGTGTGTTTTATATTAATGCTTCTGAGGTCTTGAACTTCTTTTCCTTATATCCTTATATGGCACTATTTCTTTGTCAGTCACTACTAGGAGGCAAAACATTGTAGATGGTATGAGAATGATAGCCCTAAAACTTGAATTTGGGGTATCCCACAATCAGATATTTGAAAGGTTTTTTCTCATTTATCATCATTCTTCTTTTAATTGCAGTACTACACCAGTACACCTGTTAGATCATACTAAATTAGTTATATCATATCTCTGTATTTGCACTTGGTTGCTTCTTTTGCAATTGATTACTGAATAATCTTTTTTACTTGATGCCTATATTGCACGGGATACGATACTGGTGCAAGGATATATCAATATTTTCAAAAATTAGGATATGATGCGTTTAGGATAGTTAAAAATAAATATATATAAAATTTAAATACAAACATAAAAAATTAAAAAAAAAAGAACATGTTTTATTTTCTTATTTTTCACATAAATTTAAAATTAATATAGTATTTTATTTTATAGTTAAATTGTTGGGAGTTTGATTTAATTTTAATTAAGGTCTACTTTAAATTTCTAGAAAGATATTTTTTTTACGTACATTTAGTATAATCCAAATATGATTTAATTTTGAAATCCAATTCATTTGTTAAATTAGAAGCTGGTGAGCCCAATTTTTATGGCCCATTTGAATTTTTTTTCCTCAATTCATTATATAATGATATAATATAATTATGTCTCCTCTGCGCACTTCTTCTACCTAACCTTGGCATTCAGCTTGTTGTCCGGAAGCATGTTACTGGATTTTTGTCTCTGTGATAAATCGGTGGCACGGCAGTGAAGTGGAGGTAAGCCAGGAGTTCCGCCGTGTTCTGAGCGATTCAAAGGCAGTGAGTCCAAGTAAGCATGCCACCGCTACCACAGCTCTCTGCTACACACAGCAATCACTGTTGCTGGTCTTCTCATTATCGATCGCCGTCTTCCTCTTGCAACTGTGTCCCAACAACTATGTCTCAATCAAATTCAAGCCATATTTAGGCGAATCTCAGCGGCACTCAGATTTGAAATTAAAAAAAAAAAAAAAAAAATTAAGGGATACTTGATGAATACGAATTTTTTAGTATCGCACCCGTATCCGCGTCAGACACGCGTGCGATACCGGTACTGCTCCATTTTTGACACACCTGTGCATCAGAGCTTGATACCCAGGACCCTTGCAGTGCATTTTACAGATCCTTTTTATGTAATGATGCATGTTACAGATAAATGCAATGATGGCAATATCCTTTTGCAGGTAATGGTATTTTTTCCAGTTATGACACTAATTATAGACAAGTGGTTAGCCATTGTCATGAATCAAATCAATATGAACTGAGTCCTCGTTCAATACCATTGAGATTATTCCTCCCTATACTTCTGTGAATCTCTTGCAAGATTGTTAATTGAAAATGACAGATGCTCTGGTTTTTTTCATATGAAGTAACTTTTGGTTGCTATCTGAAAAGAGAAATTGTTTGGAGAGCATTGTCTCTGCTCAGCTTGTTTGAATGTTATTTTGTCTCGATACCACAAGGTCAACATTTTTCTGAGGCTAAATTCTGTAAATACTTCTTTCTACATAATCTTTCCTATCTTATGATATCCTCTTGATAAAAGAAAAGAAATGAGGCTAAGTACCATTTGCAAATACAATATTAATTCATCAAAGCATATGACTAGAATCATTATGATGGATTTAACTTGCTTTAATTTGTTAATTAATGAAGTTTGCAGTGGTTCATGTGATTTCCAGGTTATACTACTCTCTGAAGTACAGGCCACATTGACCATAGATGATGCTTGGCTTGATCTTCAAGATGGATTCATTCATACTGGACAAAGTGATGGTAGACCAAGTTGATGCTTCTTTCCTCTGGTCACATCTCCAACTTCCACAGCAGGAATTTTATTTAGTGTATGCCTAGGCAAAGCAAATGCCGAAGGTAATTACATCATGCTCAGTAAAAGAATGTTTGACGACTACCCTGTATATCATAAGATTTGATTTGGGAGCTGGTTATCATAATTAGATCTTTGGTATATGTAATGAATTGGAAATGCATTTCCCTAATTACAGTTTTTGAGGATTATGATATCTGACTTATTTCAGATTGGGTTCAATAACTTGTGGCAGATATTTGGAGGCCAATAGCACTACTCATAGGGATGGCAACTATTGGGTCCGTGTAGACCCAACCTAAATCCAAATAGATCCAAACTCATTAGGAACCCACTACTTTGGATTCAGTAAAGATCCAGACCTATTAAGGATTCGATAAGATCCAATTAAAAGATTTAAAATAGGTTCATTTGTACTTGCTAATAAAAATATAATTTTAAACTATATTTAATAAGAAAAAAGTTATTTTCTTATTAATAAGAATCACACCTAATAATTGTGAATCATATTTATTTTTTCATTGACATTTATTCTTATTTTGACTTATCCATATTATTCATATTAGCATTAAAGTAAATGTAGGTCATATCATTGTTGACTTTGTTAAATAGAGGTCATATTTGATCAACTCATAGATAATTATTTATCCATTTATATTATAATTAGATAGTCTTGTATTGTACAAGCTAATATTAGAAAATAAAGAGAATGTTATTTAAAAATATCTTTATAATTTGATGTAAATTTAAATACTATTTAAAATTATTTATCTTAAATAAATTATTACATTATCCTTATATATTTAATAATATTGATTTTCATATACTAGTGGGTTAAAAATAAAATATATTATTCAAATAGGTCTAATGTGATATTAAAAAAAAAAATCCAAGATCTATTGAATATTTACAAGATATAAACTCATACGTTGTACAAATTAATATTAACAAATCTAATATAATATTAAAAAAAAACCCAAAACCCATTGAATATTTAATGGTTAGAGCCAAACCCAAACCATTGAGCAATGGATCTAATTTGGATAAAGAATTGTTGGGTAAATATCCATCGGTTTGGATAGGATCCCTAGGTATAGATATTTTTGCCATCCCTAACCACTCATCAGCTTCCATTCTTGAAGTTGCTTATCCCTCACTATTCTTTCTAAATGTGCAAGAGAATCCGTGGCTTAGATTAATATGCCTTGTCCACCACTATGAAGTGCATTTCTCAAATTTTATTTTATTTTATTTTTTTCATGGGCGATGTTGATAGACTATACCTTTCCAGTCACTACTTTCATTTATTCATCAAGGAGTTTATATGCTGTACTTTGACCATGCATTCATTTCTCTATATTGTTTTACTAATATCTTGAGGAGTCCTCATATAAAGAAAGCATATATGGCATTCTTTATTTGGCTCAAGCAGTCTCGGATATATAGAAACCTTCTTGGTCCTGTGAACTTGCATCTATACTTGTTCACATTCCAATAGAAGTATTCACCTCTCAAAAAAGGTAGCCTAATCTTTGCAATTAATTAGCTCATTGAAATTCCTATACTATAAAATCTTGATTTTCAGATGATGCAAGGACACAACCAGAAAGTATATTGAGCATCAAATATGGAATTTCTGGTGATAGAACAGTTAGAGCCCACCCACCTGTCTTGAAGGAATCTACTGAACCTAATGGTGCCAGGCAGGACTTGATCTTTAAAAGTGTAATTACTTTGCAGACACCTGTGCTTGATCCATGCCTAGCAGTTGGTTTTCTTCCTCTTTCTTCAGATGGCCTAAGAGTTGGGCAAGTCGTTACTATGAAATGGAGGTTGAAAGGTTAAAGGATTTGGATGAGAACGATGTTTCCACACAAAATGTGAGTAAGTTTATGTGCCTGATGAATCCTATAGTTACAAGGTCAATTAGCCACATTGATGTTGCTCTTTGCCTCTGTAACTGTTCTACCAAATTTGGTTGGCATAGGGAAAGATGGAGGATGGATTATGGTTATGTGATGTCTGGTTCCTGAAGAATTATTTCTGTCAGGTGTCAATTGATCCAAATTCTGGAATTTTTGCAATTTTTTTTTTTCCTTAAAAGTCTCTAACATGCCTTCTCCCATGAAAGAGTTAGGGGTTAGAAGCGTGAGAATAGGACAGGCCCGCACTTGCTGAAATTTTAATCTTAACTAAGAGAGTTGGAGCAATAACAAAGATGAGCCCTTGACCCTTAGGTCCAAGAGGCTTTTCAGTAACCATGTCAAGTGTCAATTGATCCAAAAGCTTAAGACTTTAAGAGAAAGCTCTAGTGGCTTTATTTTCAATAATAGCAGTTTCAATCAGGCAATGTGTGTGTGCAAGTAATTTGGTCCTAAGCATAATTATCAATAGCGCTATTGTGCATGGTACAGCACCAGAACATGGGACACCAGGCGACCTCCATGGCATTGTGCGGATAAAATAGCATGGTTGTGGCATGCGCAATTTGCACCATCCTTGCCATTGCTAGGTGCTGCGCTATAGTGCCAACTAATTCAAGCCCGAAAAGACAAATATAGCCCATTTTTTATTAGTACAGAGAGCAATCAAAACCCTATTTTCTATTCTGTTCTGCTTTCTCTCTTCGTGCAACTATGCTGTGCGATTGGTCACTGCTCAACTTCAATGCTTTAACCTTTCTCCTGAGGTTGGAGCAGCAATTTGCAGCGGCTTTCTGGTGACTGGGGACCCGCCAGCGTTGACTATATAATGATTTGATTTTTTCTTCTTTTGCTGCTTTCTTTACCATTTCCATATTACATATTTTACTCCAATTTTTTTCTGTTGTTGCTATGTTCTTTCAACATCTGATTTGCTGTTGTTTCTGTTTTGTTTTCTGGCTTTCTTTTATAATGTTTTATGTGCTGAGCGTTGAGAAAAAGCTCTCTTTCTTGCTCTGTTTTGTTTCTGCCATCGTTTGTTTTCACAGTTTTATGTGCTGTCTTGCTCGGTTCTGTTCTGTTTTTCTGCCGTTGCTTGCTTTCTGCTTTGGCAAAAAGTTTCTGTTTTGTAATTTATGTTTTACAGTTTTATAGTTTTGTTTTCTGCCTTTGATTGCTTGCCATTTGAATTTTGACTTCCCAAATGATTGAATCTGCATTGGTAATTTCCATTTTATAGTGTTTCAATGTTTCAGATTAATATTTTATTGCTATATTCTTAATTTGTCATTCTATTTGAAATATATAAAATGTTATAATTTAATATGCACCATAGATGAAATTTCTATGCGCAATGCTGTAGTGCCAAGGGCTCTCATCACTGTTGTGTACTATGTGCTGTAAATAATTATGGCCATGAGCAACTTTTTTTTTATTCTTTTTATCTGCAATTTTTGGGACAGGACGAGGTGTTATATGAGATAAATGCAAATTCTGATAACTGGATGCTAGTAGGGAGGAAAAGAGGACATTTTTCTCTCTCCTCAAAACAAGGTGCTTGGATCTCTTTGGTAGTTAAGTGAGAGTCTTCGAGCAATAATTTACCCATGTGCCTTGCTAATATTGGGATAATCTTATGATTTCTTATGATGATATATAGATTCAAGGATAATTATCTCAATTTTATGCATTCCACTTGTGACCGGTTATGTCCATCCTCCTGAGCTCAGGTTGCCTGATGTCAACGAGACGAATATTAGCTGCGTACCTGCTGGGCCACATCTGGTTTGTGTGTTGTGTGTTGCCTCCCGCACTAAGCTCTTCCTCCTGTATCCCAGCGCGTTCTTGAGCTTCTTAGCTAGGTTGTAGTTTCAATTTTGAGGTTGATTAAATGCTCATGTGCATTCAAAAATATGAGAAATTTTGACCTCCGGTTTCTTTTAATTAGGAAAGTGTAATTTTTTGTTTTCATATATATATATATATATATTATATGAAAATTTTCCATAGTTAGATATGAGTTGTTGAGATAGCACTGGCTTTTGTACAATGGAATTTAGCAATTGTAGAATAGATTAATAGAGGTTGACATAAACAACTTTTTCTTTTTCTAATGTAAAGTAATGAAGATTTATATTTTGGATGATAGTTGGAGTAGTTAAACTACTAAACTCATGTATGCAAAGATCAGGAATCGAACCTTGCATACAACAAAAGGTGCAAAGTCTTTAAGAAACATCAAATGTCATTTGAGTCAAATGTTCTTTTGGTAAAAAGGATTTGTATTTATTAATATTGAAAAGAAATCCTTTAGCCTTATTTATTTGGCCATAAATATAACCTAAATAGTATTTGATCACTTTATTTATGGAATTTATAATCCTTTAGTCTCCCACTTTCTTTTTCCTTATTGGATTGTACTGTGTATGATTCTAAGTTAGGAGTGTTTTCCTGGAAGTTAATATGAGTTGATTTGTGCTGATGCATTGTGATTTTCTAATGTCCGCGGAAATCTGAATGGCCATGTAAATAAAATAGAATTTATTATTATTCAAGTATAGTATTTTTGTCTACAGATAATTAATCAATTGAAATAATGAAAACTCATCAAACATGCAATAAATTCATATCAAGTATGGAAAGTTCTTTTTTTAATTAAATTATCCCAGTACTTCTAATCAATACTTATATTTATATTTATACATGGATAGATATATAAAATTAAATTGCAATTTAAATTACTTAATAATTATAAATTAAAATTATTATATTATATGATATATAAATAGTTATTAATTTTTTATAAAATTTATGCATAAAATGTGTTATTTCTTACACAAAGATGAAATATATATTTTTAATTCAACTAATAAGATATATACCAATAGTTAACGAATTTTTATTTCTGAATCAAATTTCATATAATATTTAATTAAGATTAATACAAATATTAGATTTTAATTTATTTTTAAATTCAAATTATACATAATATTAACATAATATACAAGTATTTGATTTTAACTAATTTCTTATAAAAAAAATTAACATCATCACATTATAAAGATATAATAATTTATTTGACTTATTTTGTACAATTAATCTGAAATGCAATTGCCATCTTTCTTAATTTGTATTTGAGAAGTGAAAGTTTGCGCAATAAGAAATAGGCAAAAATGCATTTTTATCTCTTAACTTTTATATAGTTTTAATTTTGTCTCTTAAGTTTTATTTGAGTTGAATTTACTTGCTAATCCAATATCATTATATAATTTTTTAAAAGTAATTCTTACATAACATCGAATTTCACATGGAACTAATATTTTCATATTCTATCAGTAAAAAGATACTTTTAATTTCTAATTTTTTGCAAAGCTCATTCAGTTCTCTTAAGTTTTATCTGCAGCAAAATTACTCTTTATCTTTTCTTCTTCATGACTACATGGTTATTTAATTTTTCACTTTCACAGTTACTTAAAACTTTCATCATCTTCTTCTTTATTACGACATAGAGTTTAAAAGTAAAAAGACTTATGTTTAAGTTATAGTTTAAATTATTCTTGTGTATACAGTAAGCATAAAATAAAATTATAATATAAATAATATAAAATATATAAATTAATAAGATATATACAAATGTAAAATATAACTATAAAAAGGATATATTATGACTTTCATGAACATAAAACAAATTATATATTATTTTAACTAATAAGATTTATACAAACATTTTATGAAAATTTATTTTTAAATTTTATTTTTATATAATGTAAAATAAAATTTAATACAAGAGACTAGAGTTGTTTTAATTTTAAAAGATTATTAGTATAAATATATCATGATAATTTATTTAAGTTTAATAATTTTAAAATATATTGAAATATATTTTATAAAATTACAATGTCTCACATAAAATTGGTTGAAAATTTTTTATTTTTCTGAAAGCTATTACAACCTTTACTTCTGCATCAAAACAAAATTTGGTCACTTAACTGTCACTCTCCCAAGACAAAAAATTCTTTACCTTTCCCTAAATTTGCGCTGTGTTTCCTTACCTTTTCGCGCATGAGCGGGGAACATTGACTATCATCGCATCAGCTGAAATAAAAACAGTGAGAATGAAATTTTCTTGCAATCTATTACCAGTATTAATCGTCATACTTTAAGCCCTCTACAAGGCATATATCCTATTTGTTTTTCAAGTAAGTCCCATTACTGTAGATTACCCTCTGTTATTTTATTTTATTTGTTTTACCCTTATGTAAATACTAGATTAAGTGGTCAGTTTGAATCTCAGATGTTCCCGCTTCCAACTTGATCAAGTGGCTGATTTGGACTGTTTCAACTGAGTGGATTGTTCATACTTCGTAGTCAACCGAAAATTTTGAAGATGTTGTCTGGAAATTTACATGTCGGCTGAGGTTTTTGTCACTTTGTCACAATGATTTTAATCAAATAAATATTAGATGCTCATAGTAAACTTTATCATGTCGGAAGTACTGGGGGTCTTTCCCTTCCTACTACTAGTTTTAATCTCTGAAACACAAGTTACAGTTAACTCAACCTCATTTCATGCACAGATTTGTATGATTGTGTTTCTTTTTATGTTGATCATTATTATCATATTTGAGGGAAGTATTATTATTTTCATCTTATGATGGTTATGTTGCACGCATGACAATCAAATTCATCATATCCATATAGTCCTCCTAGGTCTCTTTCTTTTTGAAAAAACAAAAAAAAAAAAAGGATCTAATACCTTTTAATTTTCCTGTTAATCTTATTTCCTTCCATCATTGCTTTAAGCAAGAATGCAGAAAGCTTTATATTGTAACGCTCTTCGAGTGATTGAGGCTTTATTTGTTTTTACAAAAAAATATCTTTTACAAGAATATAGTTATAAAATATCAAAATAATGAAAAATAATTTATATATTTAATATTAAATGTAAGGTATTAAATAAAAGATAATTTTTTTAAAGAGGAAATTATTTTCTTCTCTTATCATGACTTTAACATGTTATTTTTTTTTCAATCACAAGATATAAATATATAATATTCCTTCATTTATATATATAAAAAATCTACAAAATTATCTTTTAAAAAATAAATGGTTTCTTAGTCACTTGCAAATGCAATTAAATAAAAGAGGATAATATTTCTGTTAATTTAATTGAAAAAGAGGTAAAACAAAGCATCCGTCATTTCAAGTTGCAATTCAAGATGATGAATCTTCTCTTAGGCTCCGTTTATTTCATTGGATAATATTTTTTGTAGAAAAATATTATTTGTATATAAATTAATGAAAGGATTATATGCTATTTACATTAATAACTAAAAAAATTAAAACTTAAAAGTTTAGAAATTGAAGAAAATAAATTTCTTTTTGAAATAGAGGAAGTTATTTTTTTCAATTTTTTTACATTTAACATTAAATAAGTAAAATATTTTTCTTTATATTACCATTTTTATAACTCTATTTTATGGAAAATGCTTTTCAACGAAACAAACGAAGCCTTAAATTAAGGTGATTTTCATGCTCTACCTAAGAAATACTTAAAATTTTACTTATGTTTCGATCTTAGAGTTCTATTTTAGTTTGAGTCTCCCGAATTCTAATTTGTCATACTCTTAACATTTTTTATAAAACCTTATAAGGGGATGTTTGATTCATAAAAAAATTTTCACATTCCAAAAAATATTTTATGTAAACGTTATATTCCCATATTTGATTCAAAATTTTAAAAAATTTATTTGGAAATATAATATTCTCATAAATATTTTAAAGCCAAATTTTCCTCCTAACTATTCCTATAGGGAGAGGTGGATATTTTAGATTCTCATCTCATGGGAATATTGATACTAAAATAAAAGAATAATTTTATTCCTTTTTTATATCCTAATTTATTCTAAAAAAATTTTATTTTTTTTATTTTTTACTTTTAACTTATATTTCTTATATTTATTTATTTTATTATAACAAGTATAATTATACTAAATAAGTAATTTCTAAATTCTAACTCTAATTTACTTAAAAAAATTATTTTCATTTTTTACTTTTAATTTATACGTTTCATTTTCAACTTTTTCATCATATCAAGGCACTAAATAAGTAAACAAATAAATAAATTTTAAATTTCAATCCTATTAATTTAGATACAATCTCATGATGTATTAAAAAAAGGATTTGTAAAGTAATTTTGATATATTAAATTTTTATTTGTATAATTACATTGATTAATATTACATATTTACATGTAATATATATATTTTTAAATTGTCTCATTTACAAAAAAATACAATTAAAATTTATATTTTTTATAATTTTCAATGCTTTATAAAGTAAAAAAAATATAAAAGTTTAAATGTGTGAATAATGCAAAACTAATATTTTGATAAGAAAAATAACTTACTTTTAATTACTTATATCATTAGTTATATGAACAATTCAAATTCAAATTCTTAAAAATTTTAATATTTTATATATTAAATTATTTATTATGTTTTAATCAAATAGAATTCAAATTATTAATTTAATAAGTTTTTAAAAGTCTTTATTCATATATTTTTAATGAAATCTACGATCTATTACAATTTATAACAAAAAAATTAATAAAGATATTTTTTGAAAAAGTAATAAGATCCCTAAGAATATAAAATATAAATCAAACATTAAAATATAATATATCTGAAAATTTAAAAAAATATTCTTACATTCTAAAAAGTTATATATATGAGAATTACATTTTTAAAAATGTACATTCAATGGAAAATTAGAAACATATCCCCCATTAAATATTATAGATGAAAACGTTATCTTATCCTAATCATTTGTCTTAGGCCTACGAAGGAAGGCAATGTTCCTTTAGATGTGGCGCGTCAAACGCGGCTACTCACTATTTCTGGAAAAGTCTTTAGAAGTATATATCTACTTAATTGTAACCTGTTCTCATATGTATGAC
The DNA here is from genome assembly GCA_020226215.1 of Sindora glabra. Taxonomy (NCBI): domain Eukaryota; kingdom Viridiplantae; phylum Streptophyta; class Magnoliopsida; order Fabales; family Fabaceae; genus Sindora; species Sindora glabra. The sequence goes on from CM035229.1 coordinate 51,764,772, forward strand.
TGATTAATTTTTCAACACATGATTTGTTTCTCTAATTTCAGCTTAGAAAAATTTATATCTGATATTTGTGCACTTGATTTCTGAGAGTAAGAAGAAAACACACTCAGAAAAAGCACCGGTGAAAGTACAGTGAAAGCTATTGGTAAGCACCCAATAACTTCCGGAGATGGCATAAAGTTTGGCGATTGGTAAAACAACAAATTTGTTATTTTAGTCGTTTTACTGATTTTTCCGATAATCTGATTAAAATTAAATCTATCCTCCATTAATTCTACCATGGAATGTAAACATGTACCAAACTAGCCCAGATCATTGTTAGGTTTCAATGTCAGATGATACACGAAAGCAACTCTTTAACGGGTCACCATTGTAGGCAATCTTGTCAATCCCTCAACTTTTCGCCATCATTGTGCAATTAATTCCCATACCTCGCAACTTTTCTCCATCATTGTGCAAGGATGGAGGACACATTGAAACCTCCAAAAGCATCTCTATTGTTGTGCAATATTTGATATTATTTGTGAAATTTTTCCCTTTTTCTTTTTTTAATAATATAAGTAATAATTTATTTAATATACATAACATTTTAATTAACAATGTATAAGTAATAATGAATAAAACTTCTAAAAATAATATTTGATGTCACTGCCCTATAAAAAATATTAGCATCTATACCACAAAAATATCAATTTCTTTCTATTATACTTTAAGTTCAAACTCTAAAAATTTTTCGTATGGATCAAGTAGTCTATGCCATAAATAAAAAAGAGCAGTCTCAATTCCCAACTTAAATTTCAAACTCATCTCTACTTTTTACTTTTGCGTCAAAACTGCAGAAAGAAGAAACCTTACCGATTTCGTTGATTTGATTGCAAGATATATCGAGATAATTTGAATTATTATATAGTATAGGGAGACATAGATAACCTACCCCACTTCAATATATATTAAGCCTTTACAAAAATCAGCCATCAGTTCTATTCTCATGTGACATTAATGAATCTTACTGCCACACCCACTTCTATTCTATGCATCATCTCCTTTGCCCAAATCCCTAAAACTACTTCTCTATTTACTTCTTTTTTCGCGACATAAAGCATCTGTTTAGGCTTTGCCTTCCCAGCTATTTCCTTCACATATTCCAAAAATAAAAAATAAAAAACTTTGGAAATTATATTCTGCTATTATCCTCTCTCTAACTCTCTCTCTATAATATAATTATAATGATTATAATTATATATATATATATGTTTGTATATAACTATTTCCACGTCAGCAAAACCTCCAGTCCAACCGGACCTCTGCGGGCCCAGGCACATGCTGACTAGGCTTTCGAAATGACACGATGTGGCTGCTGACCATGAAGGCTGTTACCTGTTCAGACACTCTGATATTTTCCATCTTCAGCTCCTGCAATCTCCCCACGTACTCCGGCACGTGCAGTAGGTCCCACACTACCGCAGTCCCACCCGGTTTCATGACCCGAACCAACTCACCCACCACCCTCATCCTCTCCGCCGCTGCCTCGGCAGTCCGGTGGCCATACTGCTTCCCTACTGTGTGGACGAACACACCAGATACCACCACGTCAAAGTAATTATCCGGAAATGGAAGTCTTCGAGCGTCACCCTCTCTGCAAGTCACGTACTCTCCCACGCCCTCCATCTTTGCGGTTCGGAGCGTGGACAAAGTGGTCCGCTTCGACTGGTCTATCCCCACGACCCGACCCGAGCTTCCTTCCTTCTTCAGCTGCGTTGCGACGGCGTTGAGCAGAATGCCACGGCCGCAGCAACCGAGGTCGAGGGCGAGCTTTACGGAAGACCAGTCGTTGACAGTGGAGACTATGCGCTGTGCCATGTCGTACTGGAGGGGGACCGAGGAGTAGAAAAAATTGGCGGCCGCGAAGAAGAGGCAGAGAGCCGAGAGTGCAGTGACGGAGCCAGTAAATCCGGCTGCGAATCGAGCGGAACCGCTGGGGACGGCTGCCAACGAAAGTAACCACTCGAAAAAGACGCATATGTGATTGAAGTAGAGTAGGTAGAAAACAGACAAGATGGAGAAAAGTATAGCTTGGCATAAGAGGAAGATTAATGTCTGCCACTGGTCCATTCCGTAAATCGCGTAGATCTGCGACCAGTCCCTGCTTGTTGATTTACCCATCGCTTTTCTCGGACAATTCGAGCTCGAATTCACGAAAATTTATATTCTGGAATGATCCAGTGATTAGTTGAAAGGAAATTCTGCAATTCATAGAAAGAGTATCGTAAAGTTGTCCACAGTATGTAATTCAATGTTAAAAATTCAAGCAGCTACTCAAAATTTCTTCGATTATAAACAATGGAAATGCCGAGAAAATTTGTATCTGATTACTGAGGAAGGGATTCTAAAACAAAAATTCATAGATGTGGAGTACAGTTTGGCCTGATAATGGCCCTTTTCTTTTCTCAGCAATCAAACAGAATAAGACTACACTATCCCACCAGAGCAGAGTTCTTCGATATTCTAACTTACAGTGAAGAAAGTTCGAGTTCCGCTGAGATTATATCGGATCCACAAGCAGCTGCACAGAATTTTCTGGCAATCAAAACAGGAAAAAATTCCCCGCAGATAGAACAAAGTACAAATACCAATGATTTCTGAGCTTTACGAAACATGCCCAGAATTCAAGTGTGCCAAAAACCTCATCTTGATTCTGTAAATGGCAGATATAGTACCGGACAAGAAGTTGAAGAGGGTGAGATCACCTGGGTAGCTTTTTACGCGGCTTAGTTCTGATTCGTCGTTTAGCGTCAGAGAAAACAAAAAAGCTCGCACATTTGCGGGTATGAATAGCAAAATGAACCGTATGGTCCGTATCCTTGTTCTGCTACACTCTCTGGCTCAGTGGGCACAGATTTCGAGAGAGGAAGAAGGGGAGTGATCCTGAATGGCCGAATGACAAGCTGGGCTGTATGTATAGTATGTACGGCGGTAGAGGAATCTCTCAAGCAGGTTACTGGTTGACCTGCAGAGCCGGTTATTATTAATAATTATGTCTAATAAATTAGTAAAAATTATCTATATAATAAAGTCAACAGATAAATAACTAATAACTAATTCTGAAAATTATTAATTATTAATTTTAGGTAATGTATTAGAAAGACTGATTTTGAAAATAATTGGTTACCAAAATCTATTTTTCAAAAATTACTTTTCAAGAAAAATTTTCTATTATCTCTTGTGCCATTAAAGGAGTTCTGATTATTCTTTTTATTAATGTTAATATTATTTGATTTTGTATACAGAAAAGAGAAAAAAATTATTATATATGAGTTTTACATTCTTGAACGAAAATATAAATTCTATCCAGGGAAATTTTTTTATCGAATTTTCTAAAATAACTAATAACTAAGATAATAATTACCGGCAAAAGGTTATCTGGTTTTTTTTGAGTGAATAAAAGTTATCCAGTTTATCGTGACGGGTTTGTTTTTTGCAGCTAAGGAACAATACGTCTAAATATTAATAATTAACAGCTTGAAACAATGAATTTTAATTACTCTTTTTTTAATAATTACGTTAAAACTAAAAATTAATTGTGATAAATAATTAATTATTCATTAAATTAAATTTTAGGATATACTTATAAAAAATAAATCTAAGGATAAAATTACAAATTAGAATCAATTACAACAATGAAATGCTTAATGTAATGATAAAAGTAATTAAAAGCAATGTTACTTATAAATAGATTTTTTTAATGAATATTTTTTAAATATATCTATTCAAATTTTATACACACATACAATCTTGAGTTGAATTTTATTATAGAATAACACATATGGAGGAGCTTGCATAAAGGACACTATGGCATCTTCTATTACATAAGTTGTTTGGGTGAAAGAAATGTAACAAAGAGATAATGTTTTGATGACTTAATTAAAATAATTAAGTGAATGCTTTTGAAATGGTAGAATACCTTAAATGTATATGGATATTATTTATTTTTTATTGCACATAAAAGTTTATATACGAATTTTAATGATGACAGACTTGATTGATTTATATAGAGTTTTAAATTCAAAATTCATAATTTTGTGCAATCTTTATAATATATCCTTTTAGATGGAATCAGTAATTGGTAATAAATTTTAATGAAATAGTTCTCTAGAATAACTTTATAAAACATCTAACATTTTAATTTTGAAAAAAAAAAACTTTGGTTGAGAGATGAATTTTTTTTAATACTTTAATCTTAAAGTGATTGTTTCACTTAGAGATAACAATTTTTGACAAAACATGATAACCCGACACGTTTATTCGGATTCAGGTTAACACACCAACCCATTTAAGAATTTTTATTAAATTTTTAATAATTTTATTTAAAAAATAAATAATATTTTAATCATAAATAGATATATATAATAAAAATATAAAATTATTTATTTAATAAAATAATAAAAAAAAATTAAAATAATATTTTATTGATAATTAAAAATATTTTTTATAATAAAAAATAAATAATTAAATTTAATAAATAATTTTATAATATATATTTTATTATTTAAAATTATTAAATAAGTTAAATGGGTAATTTGCAAGTCGACACAAATAACACGATTAATAAATGGATCGACCCAAATGACACGAATTGCCATTCCTAATTTCACTCATCCACTATTTTAAATTTGTCAAAAAAAATTAATAGAGTAAGCCATCAAATTTATTCTAGGTTACTTCATTTCTTTTAAAAATCTAATTTACATCATATAATCAAACAAAATTCTAATTTATATATCAAATTTATTTATAAAAATTAGAAGTTGCATTAGCTTTTTTCCTCAAAATTATAGTTAATTGATATAAAATAAATTTAAAAGTGATATAATCTATATTTTTTAAAGAATCAAATTGTCTATTTATTCAACCTAATAAGCCAACAGGTAATATATTAATTATAAAATACTTGAATATTACGTTAGACGAGTTAAATTATGATATAATTAACAATAAAATAAATTATCTAACAAATATGTCAAAATAAATAAAATAAAATACCTACCAAAGGCAATATCTGGTAGTGTAGGAAAGGCTCCTACTCATTCCTCCCCGCAAATCATGGTGTTAGAGGATGAAGGCCGTACAAAATTAGCGCTTTGAATTTAATTTTTCTTTGAAAGCCTTTATTAGATTCTTGACCCAAACAGGGGTTTTCTGCACCCCGACTCGCATCGCATGCGCGCGACATCACCTTCACCGGTAACCACGTTTCCCTGTTTATCAATACTTTGTTATTTATAAAAACGCTCGACCGGCAATGGAGATGCCAGATCCGACCTGCTTTTAGATACCGCCATTTGTTCCAGAGGCCAAAAAATATTTGATAATTGTCAATTACCCCCATTTTCAGCTATATTCCCAAACTTGCCACTGCCGTCGCGCCAAATTATGCGAGTTTGTCTGGTTACCCAACAATCCTTGACTTTTGTACTACTAGGTATTCCACATTGGATATGCTTTGGTTTCGCCCTCGGCGTGCATATTTAGCGGGAGAATCTCCGAATTATTATTATTAGGGGAATTCTATGTTATCCATGGGAGTTTTAAACTCATGGGTATGTGGTTAAATTGGAGCTATTGGATGAGTTGACTAAGTCAATGGCTTCACTCATCCAATAACTCTAATTTAACTATATACCCATGGGTTTGGAACCCCATGAGTAACATAGAAAGCACCTATTATTTTTCTTGCTTTTGATTTCATGTCTTATATTATTATTATTATTATTATTATTATTATTATTATTATTATTATTATACGACTTTTGCACATCCCATGTGGCGTGTGAAGATAGTTGTAATTTTCATACATTATTTTAATTATATTTAAAGTGATTCAGCCTTTTTTTTTAAACTAAAACAAAAATGCTTAAATTATTAAGCGATTTTTTTTTTCGGGGGGGGGGGAATCATTATGGAAATTCAAAACCCGTAGACTTGAAGTTAGTATTACTTGAACTACTTGCCCAATTGCGAAGCTCTTTAATTTATATAATTGCATTTATTATATCATTTTACTTTTAGTAGTGACCCACCTCATTTTTATTTTGCAATTATAATGCTTAACCAAAAAGATAAATAATATTATATAAAAAAATTAAATTTTAAATACAAATTAAAATTGTTATTAAAAATAGAATAATAATGTAAATTTATAAAATATAAAGAGATATAAAATTTAATTCTGATCACAAATTCAAAACCTACAACAAAAAGAGAGTAAAATTGCCATTTTCATGTCGAGGACGATGACAAACTATTGTGGGAATTTAAAGGAAAATAAAAAAGAGACAATCAAAGCTCATGTGCACTCTCTATCAATGAAAAATGATATTCTCTCGTTCATCATTTTTATAATTTTATACATCATATAATTATTTGAGTTAAAGCAATTTTCTATTTAAAACATATCAACCCAATGGATTTAAATTGTACGTTATAATTAATTAATATATATTATATTATATTATATTAACCATGATATTCTTTACTTTTTTTGTGTCAAGTATCATTTCTAAAACTCATCGTATATTAATTTATCATTCTCTTTCAAAAAATACCATGTCACAGTTCATTCTCACACATCAATTTCTTCTTAATAATTATTATAAGACAATAAATAACACTTATGCAATCTGTGTAAAAAGATTGAATCTTTCATTTATATATAATAATTTATATTAAATTAATAAAAAAATCCTTTGATTTATTTTCTTTATTTATTACATTTTCATAATACCTTTGATTTTTATCATTAATTTATTGAATTTTCTAATTTTCATTTATTTTCTTCTTTTCTAAAATAACCCCTTGATTTTTTTCCTTATTTATTACATTTTCATAATCTCTTTGATCTCTTTCCCTAATTTACTATGTTTTCTAAGGTTGAATCTCTTATTTATATATAATAATTTATATTAAATTACGAAAAAAATTCTTCATTTCTTTTCCTCATTTATTGCATTTTTATAATCTCTTTGATTTCTTTCCCTAATTTATTTAATTTTCTAGTTTTCATGCATTTTTTTCTTTGAAATAATCTTCTTAATTTTTTTCCTTTATACAGTACCAATTGATTTCCATGAGCACTAATTGACCATAAGTAATGAATTCAGTTGTTTTGAAAAAAAATTCATACCTTCATTTCTAATTGATTTCTATTTCTATTTTTGCATCTCCATTTGTATCATAAAAAAATATTCAAACCCTTGCTATTTATATACATCATTATCAATTTTTCTTTTCAAATGAACATCGACAATTTCTTTACCTTATCTTTTTCTTCTTGGCCAACCTTCTTTTATCTCCCTCCTTCTCTTTTATGTCTCTTAACCCCAAATCCTAAAACTTATAACCAGTCTCAACTTCAATCAAGCAAGCCATTGAGTTTCTACGTGACATTATTTTGTTCTTGACAATACCCATCCATTGAATCATCATGGTGCCATCTCAGCAAACGGTAGCTACTGCCTTTGGTGATTCATTCTAAGATGATACATCACCATGGTTGTTAATTAGTGAGTATTTAATTTCTTTAAAAATAGTTCTTTATTTCTTTAATTTTCTTCTATCAATATCATTTTCTTCTTTCTTTGATTCTTTCTTATACAACTGATATTGCATAGCTATGTTAGAAGATTCTTTTAATAATAGATAAAAAATTTACTTTCTAATTTTTAATATTCATTCATTTTACTATGTCAAAATACAGTGTATAATAATATTAAAATTTTAATATTATGATAAAATTAGACATTGTTCTATTTGAAAACATTAAACCTACAATGTTTTGCTTAGAATAGCTATACAAATGGGAACAAATTTAGGCAATAAATTTAGATAATGATATTCTCTAATCAGAAAAGCAAGCAAAGGAGAATTCCATTTTAGTAAACAACCTATTTGAACTCATAAACCTTCTCTTCTTGCAAGTTTTATAGTGTGTACCAATTTTTTAAGGTAAAGTAAATTTATTATGTCAAGTAAATTATTCTTTCTTATAATTTTAGATGTGTCATGAGGCTAATGTATATTTTTCTTTCTATTGCATGTTGATAAGATGAAAAAAGCTTTACATATTCTACATCAAGAGGATATGTAATGCATTTTTTCTATTAAAGATTGAAATATGTATATGTCTGAATTTCTATGAAAGGCTAATGTACATTATTTTTTCCATTACAAGTTAAATTTCAATTTTTGGTTGTATTTAGCATATATATGTTTACATTATAGCATATAACTTTTAGATAGACTAATATGTTTGATCAATTATATATTTTTTATTTGAAAAGTATTTGAAAATATTATTCGATAAATTAAAAAATATTTATTTTTTATTATCTATCATAGTTTACATTTATATAGAATTAAGAATGGATATATTTACATTCAATTTCATATAGATAGATGTTATTTCTTTTATATATATATTTAAGTTATTTTTTAAAATTTAATTTTTTTAATATTTAAATGTGTAAGCATCCTTCTAATTGTGGCAATAACCATTATTAATATAATATTATAATAATATAATAACTTTATCAATTAGCAATGAGTTAAAAAATATAATTTATCCTCTTTCTTAACTTCAATATAATTATATCAATTTCATTGTTGTTTAATTGATATAAATATGATAACATATTTCATACTAATCATTTGAATACCTTATTATTTAAAATTTAAAAACTTAAATTTATATTGTTGGCTTTAGCAACCCACATATGAGAGAAGGTGAATGGAGTATTTTTCAAACTTTTCTTATTTTTGAGATTCTCTTTAAAAATCCTTTAATTTTGGAAAGCCATAAAAATAATTTTGATTTAAACACTTCTAAGAAAATTTTATGAATATGTTTGCACTCAAGATATGATAATTCAAAGAACTAGTGCAAATTTACTTATTCAACTATTTAATCATTGAACCAATAAGATCAATATTGAAGCATAATTCATTTAACAATTTCATTAACTATGTAGAGACAAAATAATCAAAGAGTCAATATATAGATGGATTTCTCTTTCAACCATTTAATCATGCAAGTATCAAGATCAATATTGAAGGATTTCTCTTTCAATCATTCAATTATCCAAGCAATAATATCAGTGATACAACACAATATGTCCAACAAATAACAATAACAAAATAGAGTATATATAGCAAAAAAACAGAGCAATGTTGCAGAAACAAAGAAGAGATAGGGTAAAAAATTAAATACAAAGATTTATAGTGGTTTTCCCTTGAATATCCTTACCAAGGTGTACATCAACTCTCCAAACTCTCTAAGCTTGTGTATCAATCCATTATCCCTTCAAGTTTCAATTAGCACTTGAATAAGCCTTAGAATTCCTTACTCTTCCTTAAGTAAATTTATTCTTTACAAGGGATTCCTCACCCTCTCAATGATTTTTTAAGGGATACCTCACCTTTTACAGTTCTAAAGTGATACAAGATGAATATCAACTTAACTAAACTCTTTTAAAGAGTGGATAAAAGAAATGAAGCACTTAGAATAGAAATTTTCATAAATTAGAGCTCAATTCATAATTTGATGAAAGAATGAGTAAAATGATATTAAAAGATGTAGATCAAGCTCTTTTTTAATTGTATTTGATGTTTCTTAACTTATATAGAAAGTTTATGGAGTAATATAGCCATTTGAAGTTGTTAAAAAATAAAAACTAGCCATCACTAGTTGTTATTCAGGCATTAGAATAGTCAAAATCGATTAGTGAATTGATTCAGGATATTTAGAATTGATTCACTCAAATAAAATTGTAGACTCAAATTTAAAGGGTTATAACTTATTCATTTTAAGTTTGTTTTAAGCAAATGATCTATCATTAGAAAGCTATTTGAGCCTTCTTTCAAATAGGACTAGTTTTATACTCATATCTAATGTTGTTTTTGAGATATATTTAAAACAATGAGAAAATGTCATAAAATAATAAATTTGTAAAAATCTAATTTTGAGACTCAATTTATAAAATACATAACATTTTAATATCTTAGTTATTTTAAGAAAATGACCTACCATGAAAAGTTCTTTAAGTTTATTTTCAAATAAAAATACTTTTATGCTCATATTATTTGGACATTTTGAGATATGATCAAAACAATGAGCACACATTAGAAATGATTGAAATGCAGAAGACTGATTTCTAGACTCATGTTAAAAGAATCATAACTCTTTCATATATTAATCATTTTAAGTAAATGATATGTCCATGAAAAGCTCTTTGAGTCTATTTACATATAGGAAAGGTTTAAAAATGAAATCATTAGTATTTTATGAGATATGATTAAGATAATAACTAAAGGTCAATATTGAAAATATTAAAATCTCATATCTCATTGGTTTTTGAAATATTCCCATAGGCTATCTTGTAAAAATATGATTGTAGACTATCTTTTTAAAATATTTTGATCAAGCTAAGATTATTAAAAATATATTTGAGCTCTATATCATAAAATATTATATTTTACAAGAAATTCTAAACCTTAAGATGAAAAACTATATCAATTAAGTCCTTGGGCTTTTCTTGATGCTTCCAAGCTTTTAAACACTTTAGTCTTCCCATCTTTCAATGCTTGGATCATATCTTCTTTCTTATCTTTCTTCCTTTTTCTTGAGTTGGAAACAATATGATCTTTCATTCCTTTGTTTTAATGCTCACTCTTATATATAAGTTCATGAACTTTACAAACTATATAGTTAGTCCAATTTAATATATCAAGATATTGATACATGATTCATATATAAAATAAATTAGCACAAGAACATGTATAATCATCATATCATATATCTTAATTAATCATATGCTTAGTAAGGCTTGTATAAAGTATAGCTCTTTTAGCATATAATCAAGTATATGCATCAACCATAACATAGTATGTTTATTAAAGCTTGTATGATATATACTATTTTAGCATATGACGTACAATGCTATTATAATATTCATTTATCATCATCAAAACTCATCACATGAAACCTTAAGATTAACATATATTATAAATTATTATCAATTAAAATTAATTAAACTTGTACACCACACAAGTTATAAACTAATATGTGTATGTGTATGTGTTTGTGTGTGTGTGAGTGAGTGAGAGAGAGAGAGAGAGAGAGACCATAAAAATGAATATAAATACAAATAAAGAGGCATTAGATTAGATTCTCATTATAAGAGTTACCTATAGAATAAAAATCTTATGTTAAAAGAAGACTAAGATTTGTTTATAGCAGAAAAATTTTATATTAAAAGGAGAGTAAGATTCTTTTATGGTATGTCAACTGCAAAAGGATTCAAATGTTTTAAATATATTAACCTTTATCATATTATTTAAATCCCTCACTAGTAAAGCGGTACCAAGTAACTTAAATAGTAATTAATATATAGGTTCCATTTGTTTCATAGGAAAACATTTTCCAAAGGAAAAATATTATTTACATATATATTGATGAAAGAGTGATATATCACTTGTATTTATAGTTAAAAATGATATCTAAAGACATGATAATAAAAAAATAAATAAATTCCTCCTTAAAATTGAAAAAGTTGATTTCCCTACTATTGCATCCTCTTTAGAATTTTAAAAATTTAATACGTAAATGAGGTAATTAGTTAACTATGATAATCATAATAATCAAAATGATGTTTTGTGCAGAATGAACAAATTAAGATGAGAAAACATGAATGAGATATTAGGTAAAATAAATTTAACTAACTAAGTGAGAATTGGGAAAAGAATCTCATATGAAATAGATAAGGAAAAGTAAACAAAGTAAAATAATTAAATGTTATAAGCATTTAGAAATGAGAATGGAGAAAATTTATGGCAAATTTTTTAAAATACCTATGCATTATTCCCAATTTTATCACCTTGTAATTAGCCCTCATTTCATTTTTCCTTAAAATTAAGCCTTCTCTCACTTTTATCTTCCTTTTTCACTCATTTTATTCCTTCTTTTCATCTTATTTCTCAAATTAACCCACAAGGAAGCTAATCTTCTTCAAGATTACATATAATCAAGGTAAAAGTTCTTGAATACTAATCTCTCTCAAGTGCTCTCTCATTTTTCTTTTGAAATTTGATGATTGAAAGATTTTGGATCAAAAGAGATTTTAAGTCCTAACTTGAAATCTTTAGGGCTTTGGATGACTAGTTAGATGATTTGGGCCAAGAAACAAAATTCTTAACCTTTTGTCAACTCCTCCATTATATGTGAGTGAATATTCTAACTCTATTTTTAAGGATTTGATTAAAATTGCTTGTTTAAGTTTAAGTTCTAAGTATTTTATGACTATATGGAAAATGAATGGATTTGTGATGTTTAAATTGTTTTTGATGATAAGAATGACATAAATGAGGTAAGATATGAGTGTATTAATGATTTAGTGGGAATTTATGGCATGATAATAGAGTTAGGTTGGAATTAATTATGGATAAACAATGGTTTCAAGCCAAAAATTGCTAGAGAACTATCTAGTAATTAACTACATACTTGACTATAGCATCAGAATTGCTCTCTGCAAAGCCATAATTGACTATATAATTAACTGCACCCTATAAAATTAGCCTCGAAAGGCTTGTAATTGACTATATAATTAACTATTGCTAAAAATTGAAAGATTATAATTAAGTATATAGTTGATTATCCAATTGGACATCACTTTCTAGAGTTTTATAGTTGATTACATAGTTAACTATGATCCTCATGTAATTAGCTAATAATCGGCTACATAATCAACTACCTAGCACCTGGCTTTTAGTCAGAGCCTCTTGTAGTTAGTTATGCTTATTTTCTTGAGTAGAATAGCTAACTACATAGTCAATTGCCCTAATAAATTTCAAATGTTATGTTATAAAAAAAAGAGACTTAAAAACTAATTATTATATGATTAATATAGTATATAATTATTATGTAATATATAATGATGAAAATAAGATGTATAGCCATGTAGAAAGGTATAGGATAATTACAAATTAAAATATATGTTCTTGATGAGAATGAATATATTAAGATCATGAGAAATGTAAGAGGGGAAATAAGATATTCAAACACTAGATTTGATAATGGCTAGTGAAGGACAAAGTTAATTAGGAAACATAAAAATGGGCTAGGAAAAGATAAGGTTGGATAGGAGTGGCAAAGAGATTTACTTGCTTTTTTTATATATTATTATTGTATATGGTATGATATGATTAAGATATGAATACATGTGTATTTGAATAATGGTATGGATAAGTTTATAAAAAATTTTATAAATATATTAATACTAATGAAAACTAAAATTATATGGCCTAAGTGTATAGGTATCGAATAGGGTAAATCTAGTTGATAAGTTATAATCATTTTCTATATTTAATTTTGTTGGAATGTTTGCTCACTACGTTCTAAACTTACTCCTTCGTATGTTTACTTTTCAAATTCTTAGGTTGAACCTTCTCTAACACTACCTTAAAGATAAATAACTAGAAAGCTTTTTAGTATAGCTTAGGCAGCATATAATATATGGATGCAATTAGACATTTTTGGACCTTATCCCTTCTAGGTCAAGCATAAGAGGTTAGAAACATGTTTCTCTAGGGCTAATTAGGTTGGTTTCTCCTCCAATTTGAATGAGTTATAAGCAGGCTTAACCTTTTTTTATAATTAAATCATGTTGCTAAATGAAATCCCACCTATTTCTCTTTATGCATGGGAACTAATCCTTTCTTCCCCTACATACTTTAATATATTAGTATAGAATGTAAGTTAAGCTAGTAGAAACTAAGTAATGGGTTTCATACTAGTTACTATTAAGATTGGACAATGAAAAAGGTGATATCAAAATATGATCTAGATTCCTAGTGGAATAAGGATCTTAGATTATATTTATGTACTTCCCTGAATAGGTGTTGACTGAAATTGTACCAATATTATATGTGCACCTAGGATCATATATCACCAAGACTACTTTGATGGACTTTGTATTGGCTATTAATGTTAATGGTAAAGTTTATTTTTTGATAACTGTTTAATGATTATTTTAACTATTTTTTATTGTTTAAGAAATCTTATAAATTTAGCCATAGTTAATACCATAAGTTAATTGTCATCTAGGAAACCCTAGTGTAGAGAATCATCAATGGTTTCATAAGCTTAAAGCAATAAACAAGAGAAAAAAGAAGATAATAAGCAACAATTACCTCATTAAGCTGCTAATTTCATACAGCAAATGATGAATCAAGTGACTAAGGTTTTTGAACAAAATTAGAGGCATGACTAACATAGAGATTGAAATAATCATGATAGGGATTATGATTATGAAAAAGAATATGAGTAGGAGCATACTCCTTTAGAAAATGGTGTTGAAAACAAGTTCTGAATAGTTTATGAATTTCTAAAATTGAAGCTCCATGGTATATTGGTGTTGATTTTGCAACAAATCTATACCTATTTCTTGACTAGATATAATGTTATAGGAAAATGTTAGGATACCCTAACCAACTATTGATAGAACTTGTAGGCTACCAATTATATGAGAAAGTGTACTACTAGTTCACAATTACCATAAAGATAAGATGTACTATTGGTTCACAAGTGCTATAAAGAATAAAGATCCACATTTGGCACCTATCACTTAAGCAACTTTCCAAGAAAGTTTTATTAACTGAGTCTTACGCCCTAAGTGCACACCAAATGAAGATTTGAGAGTTTGAACATATGAAGTTGGAAAACCTTTCAATTACCAAGTTTAATGCATAATTCACTCGATGATTTAGGTATGCCATATATTTCATCCCTAATGAAAAGACCAAGGTAAAAAAAATTATACAAGGTTTGTAAAACTTCTATTTCATATGGACCATATAGATGACACCATTACCTATTAGCAATATTAGACTAAGCACTGAGACTTAAGTTCAAGACTAAAGAGATGAAGGAAAAGGAAACAAGTAATGAAGCCGATCCAAAGGACCAAGTTAAGCACAACCATTAAGAGGAATGCCCCCTTAAGCAACATTAGGGAGAGAACGAAGTGGTCCTATTGTGGAACCGTTAGTGTATATGTCATAAAACTAATCATATGGATAATTATAAATTTCAATCATATTATTTTAAAAGCGATTTCAATTATTATATTTATACATATATTTACTGCATAATATATTTGATTATAATAATAACCCTAAAATAAATATTCCTAGTCATGTATCATTATGAATTGGGTTGCATTGATATGTTAAGATTAGTATTTGTACTGACTTATATGAGATATTAAGTGTACATATGAGTATAAGTTAAAAAATTTGTATACTGAACTGGCTCACTTTAAGAACATTACATGGATCATTATATAAGTATTATGAATGATTCTTAACAATTATCGTTAATATGGTCTTTTAACTTGAGATCATCAAGGTTCCCTACATGTGAATTCCACATTTTGATACTACTCTATGTCACTTATAATTAAGTGAATGTAAGGGTAGTTATTAGATATGTTAAATATCATATGGAGGGATTTGTGTGATCAAGATGAAATTTGTCCCTCCTATATAATAGAAGTGACATGTATAGATCCCTTAATTAAGTAAGGCTGAGAAAAATGCATGGCTATACTCAGATGAATTGACATGAGATATCAATTACATTTACTTTAGTCAGCTTACTTAAAAATTAAGAAACCTTTGAATTGAGCTATACAGGAATGACACAATAGAAATGACATGGTCCATGTCCCGTGCTCAATCTAAATGTCTAGAATAAAAGGTCATAAATGATGATCACATGTATAAGTTCAGTTAAATCATCAACTTTCTCATTATTTGGATAATAATAATATGTTGCTAGATACCGCTCATTGTTTACGATCATTAAATTATTTATGATCATTGTCAATGTAATGAGAGTTTATAAGGTTGTACACTTAGAACCTAGTGGATTTGAAATTGATAAAACAAATTGTTTGGGCCTAGTATATGAGAATTTCGTGTCATAATTATAAGGCTTATTTATAAGCTCATAATTATACATGGAATAAAGCTCAATTAGTTAGAATTTTTTGTGCACCTATTTAAATAGGCGTATCAAGTGTTAAGATATTATTATTCACACATCCTAATAACATAGAAAACCTTAGTAACTCTTTTTGACCATAATCCTAAAAAGGGCATATCTAGCACTGTGAGCCAAAAAAAAGGGAATCCAATTAATGGTTATAAGACATTCACTAGTGATTCACATGTCGATATCTCAGCATTTTCGACTAAAAGCAAGTCAAAAGGATGAGTAATAGTTAAGCTTTGAATCATCTGTAGAAAATAATGATTAAATCCTTGTCCTAATTTAATCATTTTGCATAGATTCTTGGCTGAGATTGGTTAAATTCCATTGTAACTGTTTGGCTCCTGATCTTAATAGGAACTAGCATCATTTTATAATGCACAAAGTGAATTCTCTATAACAAGAAATTTTAAAAGCCAAAGGAGTCACTCAAACCCTTCATTAAGTTATTAACAAAACTATCCTCCCACTTAAAGCAATATAAGGTTTGAAGCATTTTGGTGCCTATAACATTGATCCTACCATGATAGCCCATACAATCATTTTAGTGGGATGTGTTTTAAATGTGATTATGGAGGGCATAAAGTTAAGGAGTGTCTAAAAAAATTGAACCTATGTGCTAGCTATTTTGTCTTTCAATGAAATATTTTAACTACTTCGCTAATGAATATTCCAAGAAACCAACCAACACCCTCAAGAAGTGCTAATGTAACTAATAGGGAAAGAAAGGTTAGTAGAAGCCAAGCTAGAGTCTATATGCTAACATGCTATGAGGCCTAAGCCTCCAATGCTATAATGATAAGTACCTTCAAAATTGATAACTACCAAAGCTTTATTTGATCTTAATGCTACTCATTATTTTGTATTAAAAGGATTTATTGTTACCCTTAGTAAACCCCCTAAATTTAGGAGTGGACCCTTGATTGTAATGACTCAAGTTGATAAACCTCGAATAGTCATTCATAAGATAGAAGCTTGTCTCATAAGTATTCATAAGCATATATTACTTACGAACATAATCTTACTTAACATGGTTGATTATGACTTAATCTTAAGGATGGATTAGTTATCTAAATACCATACTTATATAAACTATTTTAATAAGTTTATTACCTTTTTCATAGAGGGTTCTCTACTTATTGAATTTCAGGCAAATAACTTATTAGAAACCATCGACTTAATAGTATTAAAGTTCAAAGATTTGTTAAAAAGGAATGCATAATGTATTAAACTATAATTCAAAATCTAAACTAATCAATTTTGGATATTAGCAATGTTCTTATAAGGCAAGAATTTCTTAATGTATTGCTAGAAGAATTGCTTAAATTACTATTTGATCAAGAAGTAGACTTCATATTAACCTAATGTATAGTATTGAAATTGTTTTTATACCTCCTTATTAAATAACCTTAATAGAATTGCATGAATTAAATGAGTAATTACAAAATTTGATAAAGGTTTCATTCATCTAAACTTACTGCTTTAAGGAGCGTTGATGTTCTTTATAAAGAAGAATGATATACCAATGTGATTATGCACAAATTATAAGTAGCTAAATAAAGTTACAATTAAGAATAAGTATATTTTTCACCATATAGATGATTTATTCAATTAATTGAAAAAAGCTAAATAATAACAATAATAACAATAAAGTCTTATCCCATTAAGTAAGGTTGACTATATGGATTGCACAACACCATTGAACTCTATTCAAAATTAGATTTTTAGATATGTTATTTACTAAGAGATCCTTTTTTTATAATTTCTTCGAATGTCTTTCTTAGCCTCCTTCTATATCTTTTCATAGGATTAAAAACCATGTGATTGACTCTTCTCACTAGTACCTTTAGTGATCTTCTTTGCACATGTCCAAACCATTTTAACTAATTTTCTATCATCTTCTCCTTAATAAATGCCACTCTAATATTCCCTCATATGCATTCATTCTATATCTTGTCTTTTCTTGTATGGCTACACATTCATTTTAACATTCTTATTTCTACTACACTTATTTTTTACTTTTGTTGTCCCTTTAAAGTCCAACATTCAATAGATGTCACTCCAATATTCCTTTGTATGTATTTATTCCATATTTTATCCTTTCTTGTATGGCCACACATCTATCTTAATATTCTTATTTTTGCTACCCCTATTTTTTACTCTTATTGTCCCTTCAAAGTTCAATATTCACTACCATAAAGCATAGTTAGTCATATAATGGTCCAATAAAATTTCTTTTTAATTTTTATAGGTACTTTGTGATCACAAATAACCCTTAATGCCTTTCTCTATTTTAACCATCCAACTTGTATCCTATATATGACATTTTCATCAATTTTTTCATTGTCTTGTAATATTGATCTCAATTACTTAAAATTAAATACTTGTATTATAATATGCTTTCCAATTCTTACCTTTAAATCATTTTTATCTTGCTTCTTGTTAAATTTGTCATGCATGTACTTTATTTTACTCTTACCCTTAGGGTCCAATTCCTGTCTTCAAAGCTCAAGTTTATAGTTAATCTCTTCCCTTAATTTCTTAATTAGAACTATATCATCCACAAATAATGTGCATTTAGGGATAATCTCTTATATGTCCTTAATAAGAACATCTAAAACTAGATTAAATAAGTAAGAACTCAAGGTTGAACTCTAATGTAAACCTATCCTTATAAGAAAGTCCTTTGTCTCATCTCTAGGAGTTCTTATACTTATAGTTACCCCCATCATACATGTCTTGTATAGCCCAGATGTATGACACAAGAACTTTTTTCTTTTCTAGAGTTTTCTATAATACTTCTTTTGGTACTTAATCATAAGTTTCTTTAGGTTAATAAAAGCCATATGTAAGTTTCTTTCTTTACTCTGATACTTTTTCATCAGCCTCATAAAAGATAAATAACCTCTATTATGGACTTTCTTAACATAAATCCAAATTGACTCTTTACAATCCTAGTCCTATCTCTTAATCTATACTCAATCACTTTTTCCCATAATTTTATCATGTGGCTCGTAAGTTTTATCTTTTAATAATTTGCATAGTTCTGAATATCTTTTTTGTTCTTATATATAGACACCAAAATGTTTCTCCTCCACTCATTTGGTATTTTTTTATACCTTAAAATCTTATTAAATAGATTAATAAGTCATAAGGCACCTTGTTTTCTTAAATATTTCTAAACTTTAATTAGAATACCATCAAGATGAACAACTTTACCATTATTCATTTTCCTAAGAGCTTCTTTTACCTCCCTAACTCAAATCCTACAATAATAAGCTAAATTTTATTCATCTTCTTGAATTTCTAATCCTTTCATATCCCTTGTCGATCCTTGCTTATCATTAAAAAGCTTATAAAAGTACATCTCTCATTGCTCTTTAATATCTTCATCTATGAGTAGAACTTGTCCTTCTTTATCTTTAAAAAACTTGTCATTCTTCATCTTTAATACACCTCACTTGGTCCAAATCTATTAATTTCCTTTTCTTATTTTTGGCAACCTTATAAATTTTTTATTCTCTATTCTTTATCCCTAAATCTTGGTAAAACTCCTTAAAAGCCTTAGATCATGCCTCACTTACTACCTTTTTTGTCTCATTCCTAACTGCTCGATCTTCCCTAATTTTTGACATTGTTACACATATGGAAAGTCTTAAAACAATCCTTTTTTTATTTTGACCTTTTCTTACATACTTTTATTTTACCATTAAGATTCTTTATCTCTCGATCCCTAATTAGGAGTTATTCTCTCCCTTTGGATTATGTTAGGCCTTCAACAACTAATGTAAAACTTTATTAAAACTCCAAACATGAAAAAAGCTAAATACTTCTTGAAAATAGACTTGCATATAAGCTATCATCCATTAAAAATCTTCAAAAAAGACAATTTGAAAATCACTTTTAGAACTCAATACAACCATTTAGAGTTTCTAGCCATATCTTTCAACTTGACTAACACTCCAGCTAACTTCATGGATTTGATAAATTGAGTATTCAAACTTTTATTAGATAAATTTGTGATTATCTTTATAGATGATATCTTAGTATACTCAAAAAGTGATAAAAAACATGTTTGGCTTCTTAAAGTAGTATTGTAAACCTTGTAGGAGCACTAGATGTATATCAAATTCTCTAAATACGAGTTTTAGACAACTAGTGTGAAGCTTCTAGGGCATATAATGTCACAGGAGGGAGTTCAAGTGGATTTTTAAAAGGTTAAAGTGATAAAGAATCCACCAAGACTTTCATCAGTCATAAAAATTCATAGCTTCCTTGAATTTATAAGGTATTATTAAAGATTTATTAAGGATCTCTCTAAGATATCTACACTATTAACCAAGCTGACTCAAAATAGAGTTAAGTTTAAGTGGTTAAAGATGCATGAGAGCCACTTCCAAAAATTAAAATGATGTTTAACATTTATAATAGTATTAGTTTTACCCTTAGGTATTGAAAAGTATGTAATATATTGTGACATCCCAAGGATTAACCTCAAAGGTGTTCTTATGCAACATAGCAAAGTGATAGCACACGTTTCATAATAGTTAAAGAAACAATAATAAGACTATCTAACACATGATCTAAAAATAGTTGTGGTAATCTTTTCTTTGAAAATTTGGAGACATTACTTTTATAAGGAAACTATAAAAATTTATATAGATCATAGTAACTTAAAGTATATCTTTAAACAAAAAGATTTAGACTTGAAACAAAAAGGATAACTAAAGCTTGTCAAGACTATGATTATTCAATCCTTTACCATTTTGGCAAGGTTAATATGGTAGTGAATACACTAAGTAAAAAATTTATAAGTAAGGCAACAAAGACACCCTTTAGAGATCAAGGTGTATTGTTGGCTCATGTGAAACTTCAATTTGTTCTTATTAAAAAAATTAAAAAGGTTTAAAAAACTAATCTAAAAACTAATCTTAGTTATGCAATTTTATTGAAAGAAATAAACAAGAATTTGGAATTTAGGATGACTATTAATGAAGAAAGAGTAACTTGCCATCAAGGAGGGATTTCGATTCTATTGAAAGAAAGAAACAAATTGTTGCATTAAGCTCATAACTCTTCATATCCATGTACCCTAGAGTAACCAAGATGTACCATGACTTAAAGAATATTTTTTTGTGAAAATAAATGAAAAGGGATGTAATAAATTATGTAATAAAATGTGTTATGTGCCAATAAGTGAAAGCAAAGCATTAGCATTTAGCCAAAATACATTAACCATTTCTAATACTAGAATGGAAATAAGATGATTCCACAACAAATTTTTTAATAGGATTACCAATAACTTAAAAAAGGTACAACCCTATATGGGTTATCAATGACTAATTAATTAAGATAGTGCTCTTTTTACCTATTAAAACTATCTTTTCAGGAGCATAGTACATTTAAGCATACCTTGACAAAATAGTACTCTTATATAGGATTCCAATTATGATTGTGTCAAATTAAGGCACTCAATTTACATCTTACTTTTAACAATGATTCCAATAGGTATTAAGGATCGAATTGTGATTTACTTCGGCCCTCCACTTATAAACCAATAGATAATCAGAGCAAACCATTCAAATTTTAGAAGACATGCTCAAAATCTACACTTTAAAGTTTGAGAGAATTTAGGAAAAATATTTGCTATTGATTAAATTTTCCTACAACAATAGCTATCAATCTACCATCTAAACGGCACCTTATAAAGCTTTTTATGATTAAAGATGTTAATCTTCAATAAGATAGTTCGAATTAGGAGAAAGGAAACTCCTAGGACCAAATTTAGTAACTAGCATATTAGAGAAAGTTCTAATCATTTGATATTATTAAAGATAACCTAGGATATGCAAAAATCGTACATAAACAAAAGAAAAAAAAAGATTTTAAAAAGGTAGATATGGTGTTCCTAAAAGTGTCACCTATGAAGGGCACAATATGGTTTAGGAAGAAAAAAAGAAAATTGGCATCTTGTTTCATTGGACTATTTCTAATCCTTAAGTTCATATGAGCAATAGCCTACCATTTGGAACTACCAAATAGTTTACAAGTCATTCACCTAATATTCCTTGTCTCAATGTTATAAAGGTACATATCGAATAAATTTCACATGATCCAAGATAAGTAATTATAGCTAGATTCCAAATTATTGTACGAGGAGTAGCTAATTGAAAATTAAAATTGTCATGTTTGAAAGCTAAGTTCCAAAGAGGTTCCATTTATGAAAGTTTAATAGGAACATCATAGAGTAAAAGAAGCTACATTAAAGCTAAATTTAGATATACAACAAGAATATCCATAACTTTTTTTTATAAGTGTTAGGTTTTATGTTAATATATCTTCATAGTGCCACTAGATTAGTGAAACCTTAAAAATTTGAAGGTAATTTCTTTTGAAAAGGAAAGTATTATTACACCTTCTTTAGAATTTTTAAATTTTAATACAAAATAAGGTAATTATTTAACAATGATAATAATAGTAATAATTAATATGAAGTTTTTTGAGAAATGGATAAATTAAGATAAGAAAATATAAATGAGAGATTAGATAAAATAAAATTATTTAATGAGTAAGATTTAGGATTAGAATTTTATATGAAATAAATAAGAGAAAATAAATAAAATAAAATAATTAAAGGTTATAAACATTTAAAAATGAGTAAGTTGAGTATAAAGGAGATTTAGGATATATTTTTAAAAATACCTCTATATTATTCCTATTTATCCCCCTTTAATCAACCCTCTTCCCATTTTTCCCTAAAATTAACCCCTTTATCCCACTTTGATCTTCTTTTCCACTCATCTTCTTTCTCTTTTTCATCTTCTTTCCCAAATCAACCCATAAGGAAGCCAATCTTCTTCAAGTTTACATACAATTAAGGTAAAAATTCTTAAATACGAATCTCTTTCAAGTGCTTTCTCATTTCTCTTTTGAAATTTGATAATTGAAAGGTTTTAGTTCAAGGGAGATTTTAAACCTTATCTTGAAATCTTTAGGATTTTGGATGATTAAGGCTAAAAAAAAACATTCTTAATGTCAAGAAAATTAGTTGGCATTAATGATAGATGAATAGCATCTTTGAGTTAGAAACCTATAAAAAAACCATATAGTAATGGATTATACCTTACAAAATTGGCTTCAATTTACCCTGTGGATAATTATAGTTAAGTATATAGTCAATTATCCAATTAGACCTTATTCTCTAAAAGTCTATAGTCAACTACATAATCAAACCATGACCTTTATGCAAAAGGCTCATAATCGACTATCCCCTATAAATTTCAAATGTTATGCTATAAAAAAAAGGACTTGAAAACCAGATGTTATATGAAATAGTATATAATTATTATGTGATATATGATGATGAAAAATGACATATGTGTTTAGGCAAAGACGTATAAAATGATTGCAAATTGAAATATGTGTTCTTGATGCAAATGAATGTATTGAGATAATGAAAAATGTAATAGAGGTGATCTGATATTTGAACACAAAAAGATAAACCTAGTTAGTAAGCTATAATTGTTTTCTATATTTAATTTTGTTTGATTGTTTGCTCACTAAGCTCTAAACTTACAATTCAATGTATACTTTTCAAATTCTTATGTTGAAACTCTACCACCACTGCCCTAAAGTTGAATGATCGAAAAGCTTTTTGGCATGACTTAGGCATCATATGATATATGAATCTAATTAAATATTTTTCGGCCTTATTTTGTATAGATAAGGATAAGATATTAGAAACCTATTTCTTTAAGAGCTAGCTAAGTTAGCTTATCTTCTAATTTAAACAAATTATAAGCAGGTCTAACTTCTTTTGTAATTAAATCATATTTTCTAAATGAAATCTCACCTATTTCTCTTGAGATAATGCTACTCCCACTCTCTTACATTTATTCTTTCCTTACTTTCTTCTTGTAAACTATGGGCTCCACAATTTTGTAGAACTCACTATCTATTAGAGGAAATTGAATGCTCACTCTCTAAAAGGAAAGTACGAGTAGCATTTTCCTTTCTCTTGATGCATGAAATCTAATCCTTACTTCTCATATACACATTAGTATAAGATGTAAGTTAAATCGGTAAAACTTGGGTAATGAGTTTTATGCTAGTCATGTTAACTAAACTCTTCATATTAACTTTTAACAAATAAAATATTTTTATTTTAATATTTTATAATTATTTTTATAGAGTATTTTTCATTGAAACAAACAATTTTAAATGTTAAATTTGTTATCTCTATGCTTCACTTATTTTTACTAATATATTATATTCACAAATAATTCAATCAACCATGAAGTTATTTTTCAAGAAAAAGGTTTTTAGAGCCAAATGCAAAGCACAAAACCTAACATTTATTTTGCTAAACCCTAAACATTGAATTTACTTAATGCAAGTATGAATTTACCCTACTGTACATATGTGAGGAATTCATTGTGTCCACTATTCGTGTGTTAAATGTAAATGTCAGTGTGATTTTAAAACCCTAACACGCTGATCTATACTATATTGATGTCATTTTCAAGGAAGATTTGAAATCTAAATCATCAATATTACTTGCTTTAAAAGGGAAAACATCGGAATCACTCCATGTTGCTATCTCTTGGCTTTGAGCACCTCAAATTAAATTCCATCACTTTGCTTTGGGAAGAAACTTGACGAATTGACGGTAGATGACAATTAAGAAAGACTATGCAAGTTTTTATTTTCACATATTGCCACCAAAAAGGACTCGGAACAATGTGTTGAGAAGTTGGATTAAAGCATTATCGCAGTGGTCATTAGTGATAATGTAATGTCCCACTGCTTCCTATTCAGGCAGGGACGTGAGTCCCACATCGAGAAGTAGTAGACGGGACCGCGGATTGCGTCCCCAAATTCCCGAATTCGGCCAGCTGTTCGCGACTCCCACCGACGCAAGGCCCAAACAATAAATGATTCTAACACAGAAATATAAAATGATTAAAAATGAAAACCATTACAGCCCTGATTTTTTAACAAAATCAGAAAAATTTCCGTAAATTTATTTTAAATTAATTTATGCCTTTCTTAGTAAAAATGGGAAAATGAAGAAGTTTTCCTAATCCTATTAAATAGGATGTTGGTGACATTAAAAAAATGTTATATATATAAATATATATCGGATAAAAAATTAAATTTTAAAAATTTTATATTAATTAAATTAATTTTTATAAATTTATTTTATTATTTTATATTATTTTGAAACTTTCAATTTATATTCAAAATTCAATTTTTTGTGCATATATCATTATTAGGTGGCATTATGGGTTATCAATGAAGGCTTACACTAAAAAATTATAATCAAATTCAATCAGCTTTGAAATGCAACAACTTGATTAACTTCTAAATATTAAAAATCATTTTAAAAAAATTACCCACCAAACGAAACGAATAATTAGCATGAAGAATGATTTAAACTCATGACCCAAAAAAATAACATAAATCGCATTACTTAATTAATACTATATTAGCAAACCTATTTATTCATTTATTTCTTTAATTAAACAGTTTGGCGAATAATTTATTTCCATATTGATTTCGCTTGTAGTGAGAACTATTTTATGATTATTATTTTATTAATTCAGATCCTAACTTGAATTGTTTGGACTATTAATTAATTAATAA
This sequence comes from Sindora glabra, assembly GCA_020226215.1. Lineage (NCBI taxonomy): Eukaryota > Viridiplantae > Streptophyta > Magnoliopsida > Fabales > Fabaceae > Sindora > Sindora glabra. Next base: position 51,790,513 of record CM035229.1, read on the forward strand.
TGTAGTTGTGGGTTAGGAGCGGAAAGAACCCTTTTTTTTTTAAGCTAAGAGTGGTTCCCAGTTAATTTCCCAAATTTCAAACATAGGCTTAGTCAGCGTTTTTGTTTTTTAATTTTATTTTACAATTACTATAATTCGTCAAATACCTCCATTTGGCGAATGCGTCTAGTCTTATGCTCTCATCCTAAACCTCTTTATTCTTTGGCTCTATCTTCGTTTCACAATTAAAGATGTGACATTTGACATTTTATTCCATCAAAGTTTCATATTCCTTGTGGTACATAGAATTTTAATTCTGTAAATGTTTTTATAAAATACTAATGTGAATGCATGGTGCTAATGTGAAATTGGTTAAGTGTAGGCATCTAAAAATGGATTTGGATATTCTTATTTTTTTTAATCATTTTTTAAGAGATAAAAATATAATTTTTATTTTATGACTCATTATTTTTTATTAGGATTTATAATTTTAAATTAAAAAAATTATATTTATATTCCTTTAAAATTTACTTGATGTATCTCCCAAAAAATGCACGTAATTCAAATTCTTAAAAAAAAAAAAAACTCTGCAAAGATGGGATATTTAGTACTTTATGTATTTTAGTGTATTTCAGAAGGTTTATACGGCTCACCACGTAATAATTACCTTCATTTAGCCAGTTGTAACCCCGTGTGAAGAAATATGTTTGGATTATCTACCCCTACTATTTCAAGTGGCCGGAAGTTTAATTTCTTTAAAATAAAGTTTCGTATTTAAGTTTTATGAATAAAAAAATATTGGAAGAGTTTTACTTTCAAAAAAAAAAATCTAATTTGACTCAAATTTGAATCAGTTAATTCAATGTGATTGTTGGATACCAAAAATTCCTTAAAAAAAATAATTGGATTAGTTTACCCCGCTGGGTTTAATTAATCATATATACATCAGGAATATTATTTTGCCTTTGAAATCTTGGAATTGTTTTTATTAGGTACAGGTATTTTGAGGAATTTTAATGCAGAATTGTGGATGAAATTCAAGATTAAAAAAGTGAAGGAGTAAGATATATACAGAGATTAAATTGTGTCCTTTAATCTACTTTATAGACTAAGGTAATTTGGTATTTAGCTTCCTTCACATGTAAAAATAATATACAAAATTTACTATAAAAATTAGAAAAGAAATATAAACAATATAATAACTCTCAAATTTATTTTTCAAACAGCTTGGAGTGTAATTGCTTAATGATGTGATAATATTTGATGTTATTTTAAAAACTTTAGTTGCTATATATAAGGTTCAAATTTAGAATTTTTTATATGAATTAAATAGATTATTACTTCTATTATTGTAAAAAAAAAAAAAGGGTAAAAGATAATGGTAAAATTTTAAGTAATTACGTTAAGGTTAGATAAACTAATTAACTCTACCATCCCACTTAAGGGTGCTTAACGGAAAGTTCGTAGGGCAAACGGACCGACTCGCAAACTTCCAACGGATTGGACTAGAAAAATTAAGGTTATTTTTATAGGTTAGTCCATTTGTTCTGCAGAATAAAGCGGATTGGTCCTAAATAGACTATATCAGTCCAGTCTGTGGGCCTAAACAGATCAACCTTTTTTTTTTAAAAAAATTATATTTAATAATTTAAATGACATTTATATTAAAAAATCTTATTAATTAATTTTATATTATAATTTAATACAAAACACAATTCAACTATTAAAAAATTAAATACAAATACTTAAAATAATAAAATATAATAAAAATAAAATTAATAAATATAAAAATATAATAAAATATAAAATATAAATTAAAATACAAAAAAAGACCGCTTGCGGATTGATCTAGCATGCTAACAAAATAGGCCGGACTGGCTAAAACGGACCCATTTAAAAATAGGTCTAAACAGACTGAGCTCAAATGGACTGGACCTAAATGAATTTTGACCCTGTCCGATCCGTCTAATATGTTAAGTACCCCTAATCTCACTAAATAAATCATATGTGATATAATATATATATATATATATATATATATATATATATATATATATATATATATATATAAGTATTTATAAACAAAAATATTTACAGAAGAATAATTCTTACATTATCACAATATTAGATAATAAAACATATTTATCTTATATTAAAATTTTTATCTAATCAAAATTTAAATTTAAATAAAGACATAAAGAAAAAAATTATATTATTATAAAAATATAATTTGATTGAAAATCCTAAGACAAAAAATATTACCCAAAAAAATAAAAACACTTATCTTACATTTTTAATTAAAAACAATTGTTCATCATTAAAAAAAAAATTATCGATAATAATATTCTTGAACCACATCGATGTGGTATTTTCACACCCTGTAATGGGATGTGTGGATTTCACAATGAAACCAAATATTTTTTGAGTGAGAATGAAAGACAAATACATAAAAATAGCTGCCTTCTGCAAATCATATAAACATTTGGGTGATTTGAACTAATTTATAGATTCGTAGAAATGGGTAAACTATTCAGGTCCTTATTTTTTGTGAAGAAATTATATTATAATGGATACAATGAAACTTAGGACATTAAGCACACTCAATACAAAATGATAACCATAACCCATTTTCTACGAGAAAATTAAAGATTGAAAATATAGGCAATTCTTGTATGGAAAAAATTAAAACGGTGATATTTCTGGAAGGAAATTCCACGTTCATTGTTTAAGTCATACCACATTTGTTAATGATTCAACAGCCATGCACCCGCATTAATTTCTCTTGCTTTCCCACATTTCATTGAATTTTTTTCTTTTTCTATGCCCAAAAGTTATGGTAATTAGAGGATTAAAAATTAAGGGTTCTCGAAAGATAAATTCTATAGAAATTTTTCATTTTTTATATATAAATAAAGAAATATTATGTATTACTATACTTTGTGTGATTAAAAAAAGTCTTTGTTATGGTACCCTAAGAATACATTAGGTTGGATGGAATGAAATAGAAATAATTAAAAAGTTTATTTGATATGTATTATAGAATAGAAATGTACATATTCAAGGAAATGATCATTCCCATTCTATCAAATAATAAAATATTTATTTCATAACAAAAATAATAAAATGAATCATTTTCTGGTTTATGAATTAGTTTATATATATATTATTCATATATTTTTTATATTTTAACATTAACTTTTATTAACATATGATAAAAAATATTAATTTTAGAATATTTCTCTATTAAAGTATTTTAATAATTATATTTTTAATAATAAAATTTAAAATATAACATTTTGATATTCTTTACAAAAAATATTTAATATAAAATGTAGTAAGTTAAAAATTTTATGATTTTATTAAAAAAATTTTGTTAATTATAATTTTGATGATAAAATTTAAATTATGATAAATTTTATTATTAATTATATTATATATTTTAATAATAATAAATTATTTAATGAGATATTTATTATTTTCATAATAAGGATATTATTATCATTAATTATACCTTTTTTATTCCATTTTATTTCATCATTATTTTGTTGTACCAAAGTAAAATAAAATGGAATGTTTATTCAATTTGTTATTATACCAAATATAATTATGAAATGATTATTTCATTTCATTTTAATTTTATTCTATTCCATTTTTATTTTATTCAATCAAATGTAACTTAAGGGTTTTCAAATCTAAGGTAACATAGCAAACCTAAAAATCATTAAATTGAACAAATAATCTGAATCTAATAATTTTTAAATTTGTCATATCACTCTAAGTTTTAAAACCTTAAGAGTATCATAAAATTCACTTAAAAAAATTATCTCCATAATAATAATAATAGGAGAAGATAACTTCTTATTTAAAAGAGAAATTTATTTTTTATTAAATTTATTACATTTAATATTGAATATATCAACCATTTTTTACTCTTCTAATAATTTATAACTTCGCGTAGAAAGAAAAGCAAAATAGTAGAAGAATAGAATAGAAGCAAAGGTTTCTCTTATTTTTAAATATATCAAATCCTTCTTACAATATATATATATATATATATATATATATATGACGCATCAATTGATAGGTACCCTAATTGATATACTAATTAGTGAATATCATAATAGATTATAATAAAAAAATTAAGTAAACCTCAATCACAATAACAAATAAATAAATTAAGAATATTTTATGACCATCCATATAAATAAATATTTATAACATAATTGTATTCCTACATACATCCATATAAATTATGTGTCACTATATTTTGTGATTAAAAAAATTATTCCTATAATAATAATAGTGAAGGAAAATAAATTTTTTTTATAATTGTATAAGTAATAATTTACTTAATATATACACAAAATTAAAAGTTCAAACCCAGATGTGAAGGGAACAAAAACCAATAAAGTAATATCAAATATCACTACATTATTAAAAATATTAATAAAAATAATTTTTTCTTTTAAAAAAATATTTTTCAAAATTTATTATACTTAATATTAAATATATTAATTATTTTTCACTTTTTTTAATAATTTATTATTATATTTTTACTATTAATATTTCCTGGCCAACCGAGCATAATTGAATATAATTGAAGTAGGCAACCAGCTCTAAGTAATATTAGAGACCCACAATGATCGAATTATTTGGGATGATAAATGAGCACCGAATTGTTGGTCCTCAAATTTTAGATATATATAATTTTAGAATCATAATAAATTTCTCTCTTCTCAGTAAAATTTATTTTTAAGATTTGAACTCCCATCTATTAAAAAATAAAATTCAATTAACATATTTTTTATTGAATTAACAACTTGTTAACTATCTTAGCATTTTTTAAGAGTTAGATACATTCATCTCTCATTTTCTTGTATTTTATAAAGAAATTAAATTAAATTTATTATTAATATAAATTATTTTTATACTATCACGTGCATTGTTATATTATTAAAAAATTATTAAAACTCTTTTAATAAGATTAAAATTTTTAATTATTTTTATCTTTTTAATAACATACCTTTTTATTTATTAATTTTTATATTATTAATTGATCGAATTTAAACCCTTCATAAAATTACATTAGCTTTTTTTAAAAATAAAAAATATTACAAATAAACTTATCTCGACATGATATGTAGATGTATACGCAAAATTGAATGGGTATTGGTAGGTTTGCATTTAAAAAAAAATGATTGATTCTACAGTGTAAAAATATTAAACACACGTAATTAAACAAGAAAAACAAAAAGACAAGAAAGTACATAGATAAAACAGATGCGAGGAGGAAGAAATAAAAGAAGACGACGACTCCATGTTGGCTGGGCCCGTCGGTGCTTCAAGCATAAAAAAGGGCATTGTGGTAATTTTATTGTCAAATGCTTCTCTGACCGTGCTTTAATGGAATGTTCACGATTGAATTTATTGTAATATTTTTTAATCATTTAAAAGAGGACAGCATAGAATATAATGTTGAAAATAAGAGGCGTAGTTTTAACGCATGGGGGAGACAAGATGAATCAATCAAATTTACACTAGGAGTTTCCCAGTCACCTGACTTTTATTGCTTTTAGAAATTTTTTCTAATTATTTAAAGTAGTTTTAAAATAAATAATATATAGAGTTGAAGTCATAATAAAATATTATAAGGGAAAATGTATTTTTAAAAGAATATTGATTTGTTGAGAAAGTCTTATTATGCATATAAATAATGTGAGCGTTTACCATGCTCCAATGGTGAATGGCACCAATAAATTTAATAGTTCAAATTTTTTTATTTACATAATACTACATAAATTAAATAAAATTTAATAATTTAGGATCATTAATACATCGTAGGATAGTGCATTTTTATTTTTTTTATAAATAATAAGGGTCGAGCTAGAAGTATTTTCATGTATTCCTTTATCTTACTTTCTTTTTTATATTAGGAAAATAAAATTTGTTCCATTTATTTTATTAAAAATTATTTTCTATAAAAAAATTATCATTTATATGTATATCAATAAAAAAGTAATATATCACATATATTTATAATTAAAAAATAATATCTAGATCCATACTAATAAGAAAAAAAGTAAATTGCTCTCTCAAAAACAAAAAAAAAAATTACTTTCTTCAAATTATTTATATTTAATTTTAAATAAATAAAATATTTTATCTTATTTTAATATTTTATAACTATATTTTATAAAGAATATTTTTTGCCATAAGAAAAAGAATTCAAATCAATCTTTTTTTCCTTATAAGAAAAATGAATACCAACATATATAATGAATATATATACACACACTGCCCTCAAATTTTCTATGCCTCATTGGGTATAAATGCTTGGCCTCACTCCAGCAGCTGCAGTTGTAAAGTTCAGTGGTTTTGATACATTAGGACCATCCTTCGGCCCACCATATGCATACACAAAGTGTTGCTTCTACTCATACTCTTTGCAAGAAAATTATTGAAGGACATTATGATTCTCATTATTTACCTTTTTTTTTTAATTTTTTATATAATTTTGTTTTCTTTTGGGTGTGTCAAGCTACCCAGGACTATCACTGGCACAAAGACATGTGCAAGTGTTTATGGAAGAATCTCCTTCGCCAAGAATGAACGTTCTTTTTATTGCTTTTTAGTTTCTTCAAACCCAATCTAAATATTCAGCATCTATTCCGGCATAGCCAGAGCTTCTATTTCAATTTGTTAGTAGCGTATCAACTTTGTGATTTGCTAAAGCCTTTTGTCCCCTAGTTTAAATTTCCTGTCCACTAATTTTTTACTACTTGAACCGAATGATAAATGATCATATATTATACTTCAAGTTTCTTGATGGAAGTTATAACGATTTTCTTTTTTTAAAAAAAAATGTAAATTGACTTGTCCTCAACCGTGACACATGAGATTTAGATATGGATTAATTTCAAATAATTAGAAATTCATCATCGGTTTAGGAATCTTTTTGTGTCAAAATATCCATTATTATTATTAATGGGTGAGAATTTAAGGAAAGAATTATAAAGACTTAAGTAGTGTTCTAACAATATGTTTGTTTGGTATGATGAAGTAGGAATAGAAAGAAAGTAAGAATAAATAGAATGAAATGATTATTTCATTAAATTTAATATGATTAAAAATGGAATGAACATTCCATTCAAATGGAATGGAGAAAAAATAGTTAATGATAATAATATTATTATCACAAATATAATACATTTTATTAAATTATTGAATTTAGTAAAAATATAATTAAAATTAAAAGTTAATGTATTTTAAATTTTATTATTATAATTAACAAAAATGCTATATAATAGACAATAAAAATTCTTAATTATTAAAATTTTATATTAAATATTTTTATAAAGAATATCAAAATATCTTATTTCAAATTTTATTATTAAAAATATAATTATTAAAATATTTTAATAAAAAATAATAATATTTTATTATTATTAATAATAAAGGATATAATTGAAAGAATAATGTTATTTGTACTCTCTTTTCTATATTAAAACTAAGTCCATTCCTTTGCAAACACAAGAAGTTGATTTTTCTGATATAGATAAAAAAGTGAAAGAAGAAGAGCCCAAGTAATATTATTTATAAATGTTGGATCTCATTTCATATGCAGTAAATTTTTTGTTCTTTTTTTTTTCATTCTATTTTATTCTATTTCATTCTACCCTATCTTTTCTTGTTGGAAAAAATATCAATTAATCAAAATGCACAATAAATACAAATTAAATTTAACATAAAAAAATCAAATTATGAGGAAAAACAATATCAATTAATACCAAGAATGATCAACTAATCAAAATGCACAATAACACACATTCTAAATCTATTCAAACAAATTTATCTCTGAAAGATGATGACCAATGAAACTGTCTTGTTTGTTGGAAAGATTTTTTTCTTTTTTTGGGTAAATCGAAAAAAGTCTTAGTTAAATAATGACAAATAACTTATACAAATACTATTAAAATAAATTGAAATAAATGTAAAAAAATATTCAAAAATTAATTATTGAAAAATTTTATATTTTTTTAACTTCCTTTATATTTATTTTAATTCCTATTGACATGATTAACTAAAACTTTCTCCCTTTGCAGAATGGCGATCGCCTGAGTGGCCAATGAAATTATAACACGCCAAATACAATGATGGTATAAAAAAATAAAAATAATTTAGAAAACCTTGCTTCTTGAAGACAGAAATGCCACATGCAACGTTGGACTGAAGACAGAGGCCACGGTTAACGTGGGCTTCCTTTGATGCGAAGACCAAACGCACAGAATAATCATACTGTGCATTAAAATTAGCAAGTGTGGTTGTGAGCGTGGAACACAAGGTATCAATAAATTCTGTGCTAATGTTTATTTTATAAATATAAATTTATATTAGCTTGATTGACTCCAATTTTGTTTATTCTTTTTGGAAATAATGAAGATAAAAAGTATAAAAATTGAAGATGTTGACTAAAATTCACTATACAATAAATGTTTTACAAAATATACGGCTGAGATTGTGAGTTGCACAATCGATGTTACAATTTCCACGTGGAGAGATGGAAGTATGTTTGCGCGGTGTCTGAGCTTGGAAAGTTCCATTGTTTCTGAAGATGTCATCTGTTCTTCCAGCTAGCTCTTGTTATCTTCTTTGCTGTCCTTCCTTAATCATACATTTAAATAATTTCATTCAAGGTTGTCCTTGGGCATCAGATGGTAGGCTTCTCAAACCATATGGTGGAATTTAATATAATTTACTAACTGTATACTTATATAGTTGATAATACCAGGTAAGAGTTTGGAGGAATGCAATTATAAGAGGAGTTTTAAATCATTTTGAAAATACAAAAATTCTTATATCCCTTGTTCAGCAAAAATACAAAATGATTCAGAATCCTAAGAGATTTAATAATATCTCAAAGATTCTTCGCTTCTTTTTTTGGTTAAAAATTGGTGCCCTATTATGTTAAACTCTTATATTTTAAGATAAAATAAAGATATGTATTATTAAGCTAGAGGCGAAATTGCCTTTTAAATATTACAACTAATTCGAATATTTTACATAAAAAAAATACTTATATAATAATAGATAAAAAGAATAGTCAATACTAATTATTTCTACTCTTTTTTATCTTAATAAAAATAGCATAATAATGACATCAATGACAAGATCCAATCTGATAAACCTTTATTATAAAAGTAAAGAAATCGTTAAATTTGCGGTTATGATTTTAAATTATCAAATAAGACCATAATATTATACATTATTTATTGTAGGTCGATTTCTATTATTTTTTAATATAATTTTGGCATCATATTTTCTTTTGATTTCTCTTTTTTATTGTAGAATCGTGATTTTAACCGCAACAACTACTTACAGTCGCGTGAGAAAACAGTAGAAGAAATAATGAAAGTGGAAACGTGTATGCATGGGGCTTTGAAGGCTACATCAAGTTTTATTTAATAATAAGGCGAGAAACAGACCTAACATTGACTCACGCTCATAACGTACTAGATTAAAGGGAAATAATTTTTTTTATCTAAACCATTTGATAAATCACATTAAACCTTCAATTAATTCTAATTTAAATTGAATTAAACTCTTTACGAAAAAGTAAAACTCCCTTAACAATAATTTTTTTATTCATAAAATTTGGGTCCAAAACTTTTTTTTTTTAAAAAAAAGAAGACCAATCTCTTAATTATTCTAACCAACAGTCGTCAGTAGATTAAAGGAAAATTCAAACGTTGAACCGAATTCCTTTCATATAATAAAATAATATACTTGGGATCAACATGAACTTTGTCATTTACTCAGGAAAATGAAAATTAACAAATAAGGGCTTCTTTATTACATTGTATTATATTATATATAAATATAAAGTAGGAATTAACAATTGCTGCCGCATCGTTTAGTTAATGTATAGAATTTTCTAGGTTTAGGAGAAGCAGGAGAGAGACGGCCATGCCAAACTTGTAATGACCAACTGGAAAATGGTAACCATTAAAGCTAATTTAACTCTAATATAAATGCCGTTGGAAAGAGACTGGTACATTATTGATGTTGGATCACATTCTTACCAACTCTTTACTCTAGAAAACATTTTTAATTCTTAATACTGAAATTTTAGTATAGAAGTATTTTTCTATTTTCCATAACATAATAGACAAATTTATTGAGAATTTAAATTTTAATATCACAATAAGATTAGAATATGATAATAGTGTAGAAATTTTTTTTCCTTCCCCAAGAAGTTCACCAAACTCTTGAAATAGCATAAACTAACTTAAAACAAATAATTGAAATAAATTTAGCTCTCAAATGAATTAAAACATGAGTAGAAATTATTAACATAATTTAATAACATTAATAGAATAAGTTTTGTGGTCTAAAAAGTCAATCATACAATAGATAGTAAATGGATTGGTGATCCCACAACTTTTTTCTTGCCATATTGATATATGGGATAGATGGCTTGAGTAGTGTATGAAAATACCTCAATCAACTATTGATGAAGCCCAATTTCATTGCAACCTTTTCTTATGTACATAATAAGATTCAACATGGATGATTTGGTACAAATTCAGGTTAAGACTTCAAGCTATTAAGTAGATTGTGATCGAGGATTGGGGTTTTAGGTTCTATCATATTGGCAATTGACTTCCATTTTGTATTTTTTCTTTTTTGGACAAACTAGTTGGAGCCTAAAGAAAAAAGTATAATTACAAAATTACTATTCTTGGGGTAGAGATCCTCAGTTATATCACCATGAATTAACATTCTCAAATTTAAGGATAAACGATCCAAAGTTCTCAAACCTAAACTATGCCCTAAATTGTACAAGGCAAGTCAGTCTATATGTTTATTTCTTTCTTTGTAAGTTTAAATTATTAACACCCTACCACTTACGCTAAATGTAATCATCCCACTATTATAGCAAGCCTCTAAGTTAGAAGCATTAGTCAATTTTTTTTTGTTGAACATGTGCACTAGAAACCCAAAGTCCAATTTTAATAATATTTATCTAAAACTCATTTGCCAAGCTAACTTGAAACCATGTGTTATGGGTTGGTAGCTTTCTAGCCAAAACCATACCACATAAGCTATAATCAAATGTTGTTGAAGTACTCACGTATATCGAATTGTAAGATCCTTCCATACATGAAACCTTTAAATACAATAGGCCGAAAGAGATAATTGAATAAGGAGAGGAATATTCCGTTTACTTGGTATATGTCTTATTTCATAATTTTAAGTGTGTAGAGCATAGGCATAAGCTAACACACTTTAGTCCTTAACTAAATGTCTAGATGCTCACCAAGCCTTCTTGACAACCAACATCCTTAAAGAGCATTTTAAGTAAAAGTCCTCTAATTAAGAGTAAGCATACTTTTTCCTAAATTATCATAAGTCCTTTTCTCAAAATTTCAGGTGTTTAATTCACATGAAAACTAACTAACACAAGAATAAAAATGCAAAGATTACAAATATAGGCTTCTCAAACTTCTCTGAATTCTCAAACCATCAAAATAACCAAAATACTCCTAAAATTAGGAAACTTGAGAAAAATAGTATATTAGTTGGATTGATCCTAAATTTAAGCTACAAGACCATCATAACATGTTAAATTTTTTCATCAAGTCTTCTCTTAATCCAAGCATATTTGCTTATTGAATTGTTACAACTACTAGCTTGTAACATATGCAATGCATCCCATAACTCCTTAATAGCTAAAGAACAAATGCTTGCATTACAAAAGAAACTACCTATTCATTACCCTTAATGATTTCTTAAAATAACTTTTCATCGTATGACTCTAAGATTGCTTTTGGAAGCACCATTAACATTCACCTTTATCCACCCAACAAAAGGTTAGCAGTATACTAGTTTGACTTATATATAGCCAATTTGCTTATGAGAAAAGACTTCCTTCCTAAGCTATGCTCATTACATGAAATAGCATTGCAATATTCTTTTGTATAATGGAGAATAACATGCTAAAGGTCCTTTAACTAAGAGAACTCTAGATTGAAGATTTATAAGTTGTACCAAGGCCATAAAAGTCATATTGCAATACTTGAAACTAATAGTCACTCTATATTAAAGTCTTTTCCTATGCAACCATTCAAATTTTGGATAAACCATTCAACACTAATCAAACCTAAAAAATTGCACCTTATCCTTTGAATTTATCAAACCATTCTAAATTGAGATTGCCATAATGTAATCTCGCAACACATAGAGTGTATTTCTAGGATATCTTTTACAAAGAAAACATAGATCAGTGCCAAAACCACTTCTATCTATTTCTTCATAAGTCAACAAGCCATTGTGATAAGTTTTTCACAAAAAGAATTTAATTTTTTTTAAACCTTTCCAAGCCTAAATACTTCTGCTAGATAGGATGAGTGCTAGATAAAGTATGCTTGCTTTCTTAATATAGGCTTATTTGATGCTAAACACCCTACTTGTAGAAACTTTTCATCTCCATAAATCTAGGCCCATATGAAGATTTGGTGGATGAACCGACATGATTTTAAGAACTTTCCCTACTAAGCCATTGACTAGGAAGATTATAGTCCCATTCACCTTCATAGATTGTGTACTTTACCACCTTCTAATTTAAAAGGAAAGCAAGTAATGACTTGATGCTTAATCTTGAAGAAAGCTCTCTTCCAGCTAGCAATCTTTTCAAAAGTAAGCCTTTTAACCATCATTCAAGGTTTCTTATTCCATTCATCACAAACCTCCACACTTCACCCATATTTTTCCAAAAAAGAGAATTAAAATTTTGGACTAATGCTTGCTTAGGCCAATTGTTTACCACCATTTTCAACTAATTAAGTGGTCGAACCTAACAAAGGCTAAAGAAGTGATTTAGTTAACTAATAGCAATCGCAAGATTGAAAACTCCTATGTGTTGAAGTTGAATGTAATAAAGATCTTTGAGGGATATATTGTGATGGTTGACGAAATTAAAAGATGCTATGTATAAGCCATGTGTAAGTACGAAAATCAACCTCAAGAAATTTATAACTACCAATTGGACTAATAACTACTTTCTTCTTACAAAAGTATAAATAATCCAGTAAGGAATACAAAAAGGATCTTTTTGCCAATTTCAAACTAGACAAATATCAATTCATATTGCGTTCAAATTTACAACACTTTACTACCCTTTTTTACCTTTTAATTTTAACATTGCAATTCATTGTAATTCCCTTTCTTTTAAATCCTTGGATATGAGTGCATTAGGACAAACTTTCCCAAATTTGTCTGCCATAATTTTTTACAAATTACTTTTATATTTGATTTGGATGTTTTATTTTTTAAAGAACTCTACAAAGGTTTAATATTGAATTACATTTGAATTGCCATTTGTGGCCAATTTTATATGTTTTGATTGAATGTTTACATAAGATTATGCAATTTTATTGTCTATTTTACTATATTGTCAAGTTACTAACTATTTTTTGTTGTATCTAACTACTTTAACTCAAAACTTCACTAGTGAACTAGGCTGAATCCTTGCTTGCAAACAAGTCAAACCACCTTGTGACATTTTTTCAACTGAAACACCAATCAACATCGTTTCCATATTTACCTCTCATAAGGTGAAGCTATAGAGATACTTTTCCCATTATCAACTTCTACACCAACTTCATAATACAAACCTTATTCATTACTTTTAGAGTTTGAATTCTTAGCACCCCAACTTTTTTAGGTAGGCTCATAACCTCCCAAGAAATTACATAAATTCTTCATTTTATATCTATCATGACCCCAAATAAAGAATCTCTAATTTTTTTCTATTTTTAATAAGGGTAATAGAAGGAATAGTTACCACTTGTATAGTATAAGTTAGTAATGCCCATAAAGCAAACATAGCCAATGCTAAACTTCTAGCCATGGATAAGCAATTCATTTTTCACCTAATTAATTTATCATGCACCTTTTTGACTATATGGGAGTAAATATTCCTAGTAATTCTTTTATGGATGAAAGGCACTCCTAGGTACATTTTCAAATCTACCACTACCTAAAACTCACATTTATTCACAATTTGTTATCTTACATCCTGTTTCACATTTTCAAGGAAAAAATATTTAGTTTTCAATTGATTTACCAAGACAATCCAATGTGTTCATCAAAACTTCAATTTAAGGCATAGATTCATGTTAAAATAGGAGAAAATCATCAACAAATATAAAGTACAAGATACTAGGACTATTCCTTCCCACCTTTAAATACACCCAGTTTTTCTCCTTAACAACAACACTAATTAAATGAGATAATTCATCCAGTCATAGAACAAATATATAAGGAGATAATGGATCACCTTGTTTAATTGGGGGCAATGCCTTGTTATGGGTTGGGGTGGCTAAAGTTGAGAAAATTCCATAAATTCTCCCATAATTTTGAACATTTTTTAAGAAAAATTTATGTATAGCCCTTTAAAATTTAGATCATTTTCATTGAAATTGTTAATATATTATATTTTAGCACTTTCAGAAATTTTCTCCTACCTTCACTTTTGTATCTAATCCCCTTAGATGAAAGGAACTTCTCAATTTTGCTTCCATTCAACATCACATTCAACAATGAAAATTGAATACAATCCATAATCAACTTGACTAAGCCCTCCTCCCTAAATTAATTTGGAATAACACCCCATAGATAAAATTTTAGTCCACTCTGTTACATCGCCTTCTTAAATCTACCTTGATCATGAAGAAACCTCTCTTTCCTCTCATTTTTTTATCTCAAAAAATGTATAATTTCTTATACAATCACTATATTATCATGAATACTTTTACCTAACAAAACTTGCTTGGAATGGAGATATTAGAAAAGATAAAAGTGGCTTAACTCATTGGACTAAAATAATACAACATTTATAAAGGACATTGCACAATGAAATGGGTATAAACTAATTAATGAATTCCAGCTTATCTATCTTGGAGATGACTTCCACTCTAGTTGATATTGTTGATCTAGGGCAAACCATTTCTCCGATCTTTGGTCTGGTCTTGTTTGCAATGCCCACGAGGGGGAAAGAGGAATTTAAATCCTTTCATTTTCATTTTGGTCATGTTCTTGTCATGGAAAGAGATATATAATGGAACCCACAAAAAATTTTGCATCTATACCTCTAACATGACAAGAAAATGAACAAAATAAAAATGAGAGAATCCAAATTCGGGAGGAAAAAATGTTCAGAACAAGTCATTAACTCTTATCCAGAACAATGTAACAGGAAATCCATGTTATCCATGAGTTGGATTCTATGGCTTGGATCCGTTAATCCAAATATACAAGACGACCCAAAAATATGATCCGTAGTATTGGACTTTGATACCAAAATTTTGCCTCATTGGCGTATTTGCAAGACAACACAAGTCTCATAAATTTGAGGAATCCCAACTAGCATAAACAGCTCCAATTAATTTCTCATGCAATGTGACCCCAGAGCATGCAACGATGCCTCGGTCAAGACCTTCAAGGTACATTCCTTTTGAAAAATCCAGTGGCCGCCCTCCGGCATCAGTTACCACACCACCAGCCTCTTCCACAATTACGACACCAGCAGCATGATCCCATATCTTCTCCTTGTAACCAGCCCTTGCAAATTTCATGAATATCTCAGCATCTCCCCGGGCTATTGCTGCATATTTCACCATGCTGTGAACACGCAATGGTTGTTTTCTGCAAGCATATCATTTAATGAAAAAATTATGAGAACCATGTGAACAGATCTCAAGTAGCCTGTAGCCGATAGCCTAGTTGTGGCCACATCTATGGTTTTGAATGAGAATCCCCTCACTATCTATGCTATACCATAACCCTTTAAATTTGGCGTCCTGGGTGCAGAACACAGGGTTGAAGTCGTCTATAGAAACAACTATAGCAAAAAATGCAGTTCTAGAACGTAGTTTCAAAAGCAGTAAGCAGCTCTGTATGTCAAGATTCATACTGATTTTGAAGCAGAAATTAATAAGGAATTTTTAAGACAAGGGGCTTCTGGGCATAAAAGGGCTTTTAATGGGAATAGTCGATGTTCCAACAAAATTCAAGCAAAGGTGTCCGAGGAATAGTCTCTTACACATCTAGACATATAATAAGAACACAAACATAAATCTCCATAAAACACACAGTTACTCTCATCATGAATTGAGAAATCCTAAACTGGAGGACATCAAATGCCTATATTTAGTGAGTATAGAAACTGTCCAGGAAAACATTTTCCACACTTCTAAATTGTCATGGAGTACCAAATTAAAATTCTATTTTTCTTTTTCCCTCATTTTTAATTCTAATAGTCAAGATTCATAAAATTACTTCCATGGTTTTGTCATGGCTCTTATCCCCTAAATCTTTTAATAAAATGCAGTCTGCATGCAGCAGCATTAGTGTTTAGAAGGAAATACTTTCAGCCAATAGGATGTAGTATAACTGCAGATGAATAAAGAAATGATAGAAAAGAAAAATACGTAGTACCTAAGTCCCAAACTATGAGCAAGTCCAGCTGTGAACGAATGGTTTGAATTTGCCCTTTCCACAGGTTCACAGAGAGTTGCCAGTGCTGGATCATCGACAGAAGAAACCCGGATATGCTTTGCATGATTTGGCCATTCTAGGATATTATCACCCAAAATTAATGGTTGTAACCATGCTTTGCCACTGCTTCTCCTTGCATACAGCACACATCCATGTCCCCAAGCATCAGGAGTTGTTTCAGAGGATTGTGGCATGGTTTGATGATACTGATAATGATAATTCAACCATTCCGTCTTCACTGGATAGTTAGGACACCCAAGAACTCCAAGAACAACTTTTCCATCTTCAATCAATGCTAAAGCTACAGCATACTGATCACCACGAACAAATCCTAATGTGCCATCAACTGGGTCAAGAACCCAATGTCTTCCACTGGGGCCTCCAATTGAATTGCAGCGGCTAATGGCCTCAAGAACTTGTGCTGTCCCAAGAGTAGTCTCTGGACTTGGAAGACCATATTTGGGTGCTGAAGCCAAGGAATCATTGACAGTGTTCACAACAGCTGACAACAGACCTGCTGAATCATCCTTGGAGATAATGTCTATATCTTCTTCAGCAACAATCGACACATTTTGACTTCCAAAAGTTTCTGACAGTAACCAACTGATAGTTGCCTGAACACTCAAATCTTCTCATGCAGAGAGGGACATAATGGAAAATACCCAGTCAACAAAAAAGCACTACTAATAACATCCAACTAGGGATAAATTTGCAGATATTCTCAGTAGCAGCGGAAACTAAATCAGCAGGTTATTTTATGCATGAAAGGATTATACTTGTTCAGTCCAAATATGAACTTGTGAATGTTGACCCTTGGGACCTTTGATATTCTCAATTGCTCAACCTATTGGGACCTTTGAACTTTCACTAATTAACCAACAGTTTCTTCCTCTATATTCCATTTCAGAAGTGAATGCAATGAAAGCAACAATGACAGATGTGTAGGACTTCATACTCGCTGAAACATGTCAATATCAACAGTGCTAATTAGAAGAAGTTCATGGCAGTAAAAGAGGAAAGAAGCCTGTCAAATAATCTAACCTCCTAAAATTTTAACCCAGAGATACATTTTCCTGTGTGGCATCAAAATAGAACAAACAATTCCACATTGCAGCAAGTAGGTATAACGATTTGCTAATCCTTACATGAACTCTGCCCCATAAACACACACAATGTCTTCCTGATTATACACAAGGTATCAATGTAAGTTTTCCCAGACCCGGAAAGTAAAAAAATGAAACCCAATAGCAAATTAGCAATTAGATAGTTCTTAAAAAACCCTTGAAATCGCATTTAAAAAAAAAGGAAACAGAAACAAGAGATTCAATGCAAATACCTGCAACTGTAACAGGAGAATCATCGTCCTTGGACATAACATTATCATTGTTGGTAGAAAGCAGCCGCTCCTGCACTCCCCCGCATAAAGCACAGGCCACATGGACCACCCTAACGGCCACCTCCAACTCCTTCTCGTACTTATCCTTCTCCATAGGTGAAAAAATTCACCAACTGTTCCGAAACCCAGCTTCAAAAACAAAAAATTCCAACAAAACCACTTCCGAATTCGTTAAAAAGGAAAGAATGTAGCCAGAAAAATGAGTCTGCTACATAATTGAACGCCCAAGGCTCTAAAGGATTTCTTGACTCCGGAATATGAGGAGATTGGGAGGGTTTGTTGCTGCAAACGACAATGGCATTCCAAGTAAATGGGAATTGGCCTCAGAATCAAATGGGAGTGAAATGAAGAGAACGAAGAAGGCGATCAGTTTGGTTCGGTTACTGTTGGCAGAATGCAAAATTTGAGGCCCAAGGGAAACGCAGGGAGGTCCGTCACACTGAAATGCTTTTTTCCTTTCTTGGAGTGCTGGGGAGCATCTCAATCTTTGATTCTTCACCACCGCATAGATTTTGCCACATCCGAATGATGCAAATCTGATCATTTTTTTTTTGAATAAATTAATATCATAATCCCGAAAAATTGGAAAAACATTCTTGCGTATTCATGCAAGTGTTTGTGTATGTCTGCTTGTAATAACGCGGATTATCCGGCCAAGTTTAGTTCATAAAATTATTATCATTTTATCTTTAGACATTGAATTTAAATTTAATCAATTATTAATATAAAATAACTTTATATTATTATTCAATTGCATATTACTATATTAATAAAAATTATTTTTTTATTATTTATCAATAATAATTTTTAATTAATATTAATTTTTTAATGATATTCTATCTTTTTATTTATTAATTGTCTAAAAAGTTTTATATTGATGATGAATTAGACTCTTAAACATTTACATATACACATTTATATTTGTGTATACATATTATATAATTTTTTAATGATTTAAGTCATTCAATTATTTAAAATAATTAAAAATATGTTAAAATTTTACTAAAAATTAAAAAAAGTAGAAAATAATAGTTCTTTATTAATTATGTATCAATTATTTATTTGAAAATAAATTAAAAATATATGAATTAATTTTTTAATTTGAGATTGTTCAAAGAACTTACGTGTGATTTTGAATTTATTATTATACATTCCATTAATTATATATAATTTGTTCCCATCCTATTATGTCCCGCTTCGCACCAAGATTTTAAAAATATTATTTTATTTTTATTAGTAGCTTGTGTAGTTTGATTAAGAGTTATTTACATAGGTTTTATAATAAAATTAATTTTTTTTCCCAATTTGATAGTGCAACTTTAATCAATTCAAATATTAAAATCAATTTTAACCAGTAAAATTGATTTTTAGTATTTTTTGGTGATCAACATTGATTTAAGCATATTGAATTCTTTTTAAAATTATTTTTATTACGGTTATTTAATTTATTTACATTTAAGTCTTATTTTTTTATTATATAAGAGTATAACTATTTTATATTGAAACATTATTGACAATTATCATGACTATCAAATTATCAACATGAAAATATTATATATGATTTATAGTTTTAGAATTTTTATATTTATTATGGGGTCTAAATATTATATGCATATGTAATATTTATGTCAGTTAATAACGTAAAAATATAACATTAAAACAAAAATTAACTTGCAATCATGTTACAAATTTATAATTATTATTGAACCTATAATTATATTATGTAATATTTATTTTATATCATTAACAGATAATATAATAATAAAAAATAATAGAACATAGAAACTTTTTAAATTATGAAAAAATAAATATTTTAGGTAAATTGGGTTAGAAATAGTTAAAGTTCTTCAAATTTCCTTTAACCATAGATCAATTTTTTTTAAAAAAATTACCCATTGTAAATCAACTTTAATTTTAAAACCATTTTTATTCGTGTAATTTCAGTTTAATTTAGTCGATTTTTTGCAATGCCTAGCTCTAATTTTTACATTGCAGTGTGCACTACATTTTAAACAAAAATACTTTAGTATTTTTGAATTATATGCTGATAAATTTATTGTATTTTATATGTATCAAATATCATAAAAAATTACATGATCGATAAGCATCTCAATTTTAAATAAAGAATTTAAAATAATTATTGATTATATATGAATTTAAAATTTTACTTATTTGTATTTGAAATTACTTAATAATTATATGTTTATTTATAACACTTAATTTCAATATTTATATTTTTTTATTTTTTTTCAAATTTTACCATTCCCACACGTTTCCGTGAAACTCTGTTCCACCATGAAGTATAAACGTAGCGTGAATTTTGTCTTTAATAAAGAGGCAATTCAATATTTTATCTTCAATGAAGAATTTTTCCCTTCAATTCAATATTTTATCTTCAATGAAAAGATATAAGATAAGAAAAAATTAATATGTTTTTGCATTACCCTATTGCTATCCTTAGGCTCATTTATATATAAAAATATAGAAAAATACTCTTTTAGTTATGAATGATAATATTATATATAAAATTATAATTTAAAAATCAATGTTGTTACATTTCATAATGGTGAAAGTGTTTAGAGGAGTAGAAAAATGGAGACGTATAATTTTGAAAAGAGGAAAATTGTAAAATTTTCTCTTCAATTTTGGAGTTGTTAAATTTTATCCTTTTTAATTTTAGAAACTTTAAAATCACCCTCTTAAATTATACATAGTTAAAATTAACACTCATTAACTTAATTTATTATTTTATCAAATTATATATTTTTATGAACTGTTTAGATAAAAATTATAATATTATATTATATTAGTTTATCTTGTCTTTTTTTTTTGCAAATAATTTTTATTTTATATGATTAATAGAAATTAAATTAATGTATAGAGTTTTAATTAAATACTTCAAAATGAATTCCGAACTTAAGTTAAAAAATGATGAAATAAATTAATATATTATATTATTATGATTCTTATTTAAAAAGTTCATAAAAATTATGTCATTTGATAAATTAATTAATTAATTTAATGAAAAAATTTAATTCTAAGTTTTATATAGTTGAAAGGGATAATTCCAAGTTTTTAAAGTAAAAGGAGGCAAGATCCAACTACTTTAAAATTAAAATTAATATTTTGCATTGATTCTTTTAAAAATTAGAATTTAATATAATTTGTTCATATAATTCATGATTAGACTTGAATTTGTATTCCTATTGTTTCGAAATTTTAAATCAAATTATTTTTGTTAAACATATCGTTAATTATTTACTAAAAGAATATACCATTAATTACGTTAGAACATAATATAGTCCCAATATAAAAAATACAATAATAATAAAAAGATTCTCTTAAAATTTCAAGGTATGGAATAATTTGTATGATAGAAATTGTAAGTTAATTTCTCATTGACTGTCATAATTAATTTAGTTTTTTTAATGTAAGAGGGCCGAAGGCACTAAATTTACGCGCACACAAAATCAAATAAGGAATGGAAAATAATATAGAACTTCCAAATTATCATCCAATATCACTTCTTCTGTTTTGTGTTCAGGCCCAAAAAAAAAAAAATTTCTGAGTCTGTCGGCAATTATGACTGGTGTTTACTACACTACACTACACCTTTACCAGGCCAATTTCGGCTTTTTCACTTGGATGGGGAATAATTTTTCAATATACTTATAAATTAATTTTCAATAAAATATTATTTTATAAAATAAAATAAATTTATGGATAATGTTATCTTACCTAACGTTATCTTTGAAAGATGGAGTAAAGCAAAATAACGTCTTATTTTTCTTCTCCTTCTTCTTCCTCTTTTTTTTTTATCTTTTAAATGTGTGCCCTCCTTACAACCCTTTCTGCAACTCCATATGAATATTGCATATTGGGATAGAATTATTGAAAGGTGCAATTGAAAATTTATTTTGGGGCCAAATTTTATACATATATAAAATATTATTAAACAAATTAAACAATAAAAAGAATAATTATAATATTTTTAAATCTTGTTTTCAATTTTTATGTATTAATAGATCAAATATTTTGAATTAAATAGTTATCACTGTAATACATAAAATTAGTCTAAATTATTAGAATGATAAAATTTAAAGTAAGAATCATATATTCAAAGTGAATCAATGACATTTTCATGCCATAAAAATAATTATAGTTAAAATTTCTTTCTAAAAATAAAATATAAGAAAGATAAATTATTATAAATATTTTAATAAAAATGTGGAGTACTTTGTATAAAATTGTAAAATATAAATATGTATAATTTAAGAAAATAGGAACAAATATGATTCAAGATACACATATAATACAACAATGCTATATTAAATGAAAATGAGATTTGAAGTTGTATTTTAAATACAAATTAAGGGCTATCAATAAATATAAGGTTATGGGGTAAATTTGTAATGCCAAATCCAATTAATATAAAAAATTTGAAATTCAATTTCAAATTTTATTGTCATTATGTATAAGATTTTTATATATAACATATAAAAGAAGATAATTTAAAATCATTCTTACAAGTGAATAATTATTTTAAAATATTATTTATAATCCAATGGGATAGAGTTTTAAAATAAACATGAACAAAATAATAAATAGCATAATAAGTAAGTAACAATTAACACTCTATTAATTTAATAGAGAAAAAAATGATTTAAATTTTTGCTTGAGGAACCAACATTAAAATTCAGGATAAACAAAATATATAACATATAGACAAGTGTATGACAAAACCTTACAACCTCCCAAGCCATAAGGTAGGTTGTCCCTGAAGTTGTTAGAGGTGATGCTGCCCAAATTGGGTGGAGTTACTCCAAATAATTCCACCCAATTTGGATGGCGTTGGTGCAAGTAACTCCATCACTTTTTCTCCATTATGTATTACGTATTTTCGTAATATATTGTCATTTCATAACTTATTTTACTTGTATAATAATTTGCTTCTCTCTCTCTCTCTCTTTCTCTGCTTGCCAAATTCAAGAGACATGGAAAATTACATAAATTTCGTTCAACAATTCCAGTTTATCATTTATGCAATAGTTCCCATTTATTTGACTTCTGTATCTCAATGAAATGAATTCCCTGTCATGGTCACAATTGAAGCAGAAGACGTATTGTGTTCCCATGAATTCCAATTTTATCGAAAAATAATTTCATTAAAACTTTACAATACCTGATTTTTATGTCTTTCCCATGGAGAAGCAAAATACGAAACACTAGGCATGTAAAGTAGGGCAGGGTAGGTTATGCGGGGTAGGCTTACACGGGCTCGGGCCCGCACAGGCTTACTCGCATAAGCTTGCATAAAAAATAGATATTTTTATAGGATCATGGGGGCCCGTGGGGGATCACAAGTAGTCCGCATTTTTTTTATAATTAAATTATTAAAAATATACATACAAAAATAAAAAATTAAATTTTAAATATAAAAAAGACATATTTAAAGAAATATTAGATCAATATAGATTAAAAAAACTAATTTTATTTTATAAATTATAATTATCTAAGTAAATTTTTTTATTTTGTATAATTATGTAATTAAATAAGTCTATCAAAATTATATTAGATTGTTATATATTAAATTAAAAATTGAATTACATTGAAAAACTTTCTAAATACTTAAAAAATT
Source organism: Sindora glabra (assembly GCA_020226215.1). Lineage (NCBI taxonomy): Eukaryota > Viridiplantae > Streptophyta > Magnoliopsida > Fabales > Fabaceae > Sindora > Sindora glabra. Next base: position 51,814,083 of record CM035229.1, read on the forward strand.
ATTAAAAAATAAAAAAATAAAAAAGTTTACATAGGCTCACAGGACCCGCGATCAAGCTCGCGTGAGCTTGCCCGATGAGCCCGCAAAAAAATGGGTCAAGAGGAAAGAGGGTCAGACTATCCTGTACCTACGGGCTACCCACAAACCCCACGGACCAAAGGCCCATTTTACGCCTCTATGAAACACAATAAAAATGAAATAGTAGAAGCAGGAGATGAAGACAACATAGATTTAAAATAGAAGATAAATAGATAGGATTGTAAATAAATTAAATGGTTAAGGATAATGTTATGCAACAAAAATTTTATATTTCAAATGAAATGAAATGTCATAAAATCCAAGGTAATTTGATAGAATTTTAAAATGGTAAGAATATAAATAAAATAAAATTTTAAAATGAAATAAAATCTAAATCCAAACATAATTTTTTAATGGAATTCATTTAAGAATGAAATGAATTCTAGTTTCTTATTGTGCCAAATATGAGGTAAGATGTTTCAAATTTAAAGTATGAGATAACTTATTAAATTATTTTAATATAAATTTTTTAATAATGCTGCATGATTTTTAAATTAGTTTTTAATATTTTCTAAAAATAAAAAAATTGTCACATTCCTTAAAATTTTTAAGATGTTTCATATCTGGTTTGACCGGCCATGTACATTATTTTTTATATATAGCCTAGCATATCCCACGTCAAGCAGCATTCATGTTTTTGTTGTGCCACTACATTGCATTTCTAAAATAATTGACATTTGTATATTTCTAAAATAGTTGTGTGACTTTTCCTTCTAAATAAATAAAGCGGTTAATTTTAGACTTTTTAGTTTATTTTACTAAATCAAATTAAATTTTTATAGTTTTATTATTTATAATTTCTTTAATTTTTAATTTTTTGTGATATTGCTCATAATTGTACTTTTAAAATTTATTTTTATTTATAATTATAATTAACTTCTTACACCTATTAGAATAAATTAATTGAACCCAAAACTATAATAATAAAATTATAAATTAAAATAAATTACAAAAAATAAAAATTTAATTTAATATATTTTTATTTAAAGACATTTCCATATTTTTCATCTTAAAAAGGAAGAGCTATTTAGTTGATATAAAAAATAAATTCTCTATTGAAACTTTTAAGAAGCCTTATATTATAAAACTAAAGAATTAGATAAATATTATTAGAATAATATATACATATTTGCACATGCACAAAATTACAATTGAAAATATCACTTTTTCTTTTACAAATTTTAATTTTAAAATTTTCAACAACAATTAATATGTCACAACTAATTCAATAAAATTCATTTCTTCATTGTCAGTAACAAATCCAACCACTTTCTCTTCCATCAAAATTATCTACAATAAATTAAAATAATTCATTATCATTCATATTTAAATGTTTCATGCACAAGAAAAAAAAATAATAATAATAATAATAATAAAAGGTTTTACAAATATAATAAAATAAATACATTAAATAACTTACCTCTTATTATAAGATGCATAATGTTTACTTCTTTACATTGACACAAAGCGAAACTTATCCATGGTCAATGATTTAAAAGAAAAAAAGGCAAATGTGAGAAATGAAAGAAGAAATAGAAATAAGAAATGAGAGAAGAAGCAGTAAACGAGAAGAAAGAGAGTAATGAACTCATAGATAAAAGTCAAATCAATGGGAAGTTTTTTAAATTAATGCGAAGGAGAAATAGGAAGATAGGACATGAGGAATAAACGACATCTGGGAAATTCCTAAAATGAAGAGACCAATGCATGAAATTACTATTACTAATATTACGACTATGTGCATAAAATTGTGAGTTCCGTCATGAGAAAGAAAGTTGCTATTACTCAAACCGGGTGGCGGCATTAGATAAAGTAATGGCATCTAGGAGCGTAAACAAATCATAACATTTATGTACTCAAATTCAAACTCAATAATATTAAACAAGTGCTTGAACTTATCAAATTCGAATGAGCTTGAATTCGATTTGAATACAAATTTAATCAAATTTATTCGAATTTAAATAGGCCTTAAATTTTTTATTTAAAATTTTTAATCGAAGTTTAGTATTCAAGTTTAAATTCAAATTTAAGTTATATTTGAATTTAACAAATTTTTTATATTTATAGTATATATAATATTAAAAAAATAAAAATATATTTTATATTAAATTTATTTAAACTCATAAATAATTCGAATCAATTAATAAAAAGTTTAAGTTTGACTTATTTAATAAATGAATTTGACTCATTTAAATTTTTAAAATTCGAGTTCAAACTGAATTTTTTACAAATTGTTCACAAATAACTTAATTCATATATAAGTGAAAGAGCTTCTAATTTCAGGCTATTTTTTTTTTTTTTATAATTAGAGGAGGTGGGAAATGAGTTGGCATGAGATCAATTTTTACTCCTATCTATCACGCACGAATTAGGATTGCCTGCCGTAATTGCAATTGCAGTTGGGACAGGTGACCCTTGATTTGTCATGGGCCACGCACAGTGCATGAGACCCACGGCAAATTTACGGTTTCCTGCCCAACTGCTGCTGCAGTTACAGCAGAGAACTCAAATCCATCATGCACCTTCAACTTCAAGAAGGTAGTAGATCTACCACCCATTTCGACCCTTTGTAGTTACTAGGCTAATTTGTTAGTTTACCATTCTTTTTTTAACCGTTTGAATTTATAATATGAATGAAATAAAAATTTCAAAACAATATTAAAAATGACTGCACTACTATTGACATATTAAATTACTTTTAATACAAATTTAGTGGGATTTTTATCCCCCCACCCCCGGGCGAGTCTGGTCTATGTTTCGAGCGCACAAATATTTTTAGCTTGCCCATTGGTCCAGCCATGGGCTGGTCAAAAGCGTCTGCAAGGGAAAAGATATTTTGATGACCCAAAAAAAAAAAATGAAAAAGTAAGAAACGTATTTTGAAAACAGACCGCTCCTTATTTACCACCGAGGGCTTGAATTTAATGGAACAGTAGTGTACCCTCAAGTCAGTGTGATATAGTAGTGCCTGGGATTGATTCCCCACCCAACCCGTTCCCCTATCCTGCAATCTCTTCCCCTCCCAAGATTAAAAAATAAATAAATTGTAAACCTTATTTTGTAAGCAGTTCTCCATCGGTTGCAAAACGAAAACCTTAATTTTTGTATAATTTTTCTTTTGTTTTAGTGTGCTCACTCATGATAAAATTTTACTTTCCTAAAATGAAGTTTATGAAATTATTTTATATCGTATCTATTGAAATTCTTTTTAAATATCTTCATAGAAGCTTTTATTGGTGTGGATCTACTTCTTTAAGCAGATTTTCAGAACTTTATTTTTGTAAGATCTTGAGTTGATCAAAGGTGAAAGATTAAATCTGTGTAATTGAAGTTTTATTTTCCCCCGAAATACTCGAAAGATCTAATTTTTTTTTTTAAACTTATTTAAAGTTGTAGTTTCTATTAAAAGGATTTAACTTTTATTTATATTATGCATATTCTGTTAAAATACTGTATATTTGTTATAACGGTAATATGGGTACTTTATTCTTGATGAATGAAATGGAATTGTTCTCCTTGACAAAAAAAAATAGAAAAAAAAAATAATATTCTGTTGTTTGTCAAATCACCTATAGATCTTTTTCATTTAAAAAAAATTACACACACTTTCTCTGATCAATCTTTCCGTTATTCTCACGAATAAAGTGGGTTATATACTTTATTTATGACTCTGGGTGACATTGAATGAATAAGTGGGTTTATGGTTACTTTTTTTTTTTTAATTATATACAAAATTACTAAACCAAACATTGACAACAGAATAATACTACAAAATTCATCTAAATTAATTATTTATACGAAGATCAAATCTTTCTAGAACGACCAATACGAACAAAAGGAAAGTTGTTCATCCATAAATATAGTCGGAGACCAACCCAATGAGTTGCTTGCATGAGAATGAAAGGCCTGATGTATATACCATAGGACTGATCTGTCAAATATATTCTGACATTTAAATTAATATTCGAGTGAAATGGAGTCATTATAGAAGAATATAGATAACCTTAAGTGAGCATACATTAATCTTTATATAAGTTTCACTAAGATCTTAATATGATATTGATATGATTTTGAGAATTAATGGAAAATGCATATCTAATTCGAGAGTTGCAGGAATTTTGCTAAATGTATATTTTGTTTAAGGTGTAAATTGTCACACTTGGGTGACATATGTGTACAAAGGGTATGGGCTTAGCCATATAGGTCCATCGGAATTAGGTCTACTAACCTAAGCCCAATTACAACATGGTTAGGTTTTAGGTGGGAACGAATTGGAGTGGACCCAATGAAGGCAAGTGGGGCTAGACCTGAGGAGGGCAGATTGGGCAAACCCAATGAAGGCAAGTTGGGTCAAACTAATCATGTTTGGGCTAATCGGTCATTTCGAGTAATATTAGAAGGTGTAAGTGAGGATGTGAAATTTAAAATTTAAAATGTAGAAAAAGTACTGAGCAGTATTTAGTTCGGTCGGTGGGAAATGAATTAAATAAGAGGCGTAAGGTAAATTATTTTTAACTATTTAGTTTATTCAAAGAATAAAATCATAATGTTTGTTATTTTTATTTTTATTACCGTTTGGCTTATCATTCAAAAAATAAAATCATACTATTATTTAGAATCACTTATTTGTGATTCCTATTTAGCAATAATAATAGTGATGATAGTAAAAATAGTGGTAGTAATATTGGTGATAGTTAGGGGTAATAGCAATACTAAAAGTGATGGTGGCAGCGGTGGCAAAAAAAATAGTAATAGTGATGATAGGATAATATTAGTAGCAATGGTAGCAAAAATAATATGATGATAATATTAGTGATAGCAATAATAATCATAGTGACAATAATAATAGTAATATTATTTATGATGATAGTGATGAAGGTAAGATCGGAGAATTTTTTATTTCAACATTATAATATAATCTAATACTTTAGAAGAAGAGATTCAAATAAAAAAATTTGTCATAGGTAAAGAAGGATAATGCATTCCACTATACTTCAACCGAACCATTAATAAGGGATCAGTTGTTTTATTCCATTTCCAAATCCTTTAATCAATTGTCGCCTAATTTTAGTTTGGTACGCGCTACATTGGGCTAAAATACCAAATTACGTAAATTTTTAAAACAATTTACCATTTTACGGCAGGTTGGAAACATATTACCAGAATATGCAGGGCGCCATTCAAATTGGCGCCCCTGAGGGTTGGAGGCGCCATTTCAGGTGGCGCCCTCCATGAGGGAGGCGCCATTTTGACTGGCGCCCTCCGTATGGAAGGCGCCTTCCCAAAAGGCGCCCCTGGGCCCTTTCAAATTTCAAACGAGAGGCGCCATTTCATCAGGCGCCTCCCCCCTATTTATACCCCTCCTCCACGTCCCTCCTCCCCCAAACCCTCAAGTGCGCAGCCGTCTCCTCTCTCAAACCCTCTCACTCAGAAGCTATTTCGCAGTTCTGCTTCTCTTCTTTGTTCGTAAAACTGGTAGCCATAGTTCGTTCATCAATCATCATCCATTCTTATTTTTGTACATTGCATTCAGAAGCATTTTTTGCTTTGGAGCAAATCTGATCCCAGTCAACTCTTATTTGGTTAGTGTATTTGTAATTTTTATTATTATGTTATATTTTTTTAAATTAATTATTATGATTTATGATCTGAAGTGATGATTAAAGAGTTAGGAAGAAATTTCTGTTATAATTTATAAATTTTATTTTTTTAAGTTTTAATATTTTTTGTATTTATATTATAATATTTATTTTATGTTAATATTATGATTTATGATATGAAATGGTGATCTTGGATTTAGAAAAGATTTATACAAATTTATATGATATGTGATAGTTTATATTTTTTACTGATTGGTATTTTTATATAATTTCTGTATGTATATTATAATTTATATTTCATGTTGGTTATTATGATTTACGATGGGAAATAATGATCTACGATTTAGAAAAAAAATTATATAAATATATGTGATCTGTGATAATTTATGATTTTTATATAAATATATGTGATCGGTGATAATTTTTGTCATAATTTATAAATTTTATTTGCTTAAATTTTGATAATTTTTGTATTTATATTATAATATTTATTTTATGTTAATTATTATGATATATGATGTGAAGTGGTGATCTAGGATTTAGAAAAAATTTATACAAATTTGTATGATATGTGATAGTTTATATTTTTCACTGGATAGTATTTTTATAATTTCTGTATGTATATTATAATTTATATTTCATGTTGATTATTATGATTTATGATGGGAAATGATGATCTAGGATTTAGGAAAAAATTTTATAAATATATGTGATCTGTGATAGTTTGTGATTTTTATTGGTTAGTGTTTGTAGATTTTTTACATTTATATTATAATTTTTAATTTATTTTAATTATTATGGCTTATAATGTGAAGTAATGATCTAGGATTTAGAAAAAATTGAAACTTTAACATATTATATTTGTTAGAAAACTAACATGTTTTTGACAATATTTTTTTTACAATCATTAATTATATTTTATAATTTATGACAATATTTTAAGTTTTTGTTAATGATATTTTTTGAATAGTATATTTTAAATTTAAAATACATCAACTGAAAGTTCTCGGAGGGTTTACAGTCCGTACATAATTTGTTTTTCATTTCATGTACCTTGCAGATAATTTTTTTTTATTTCTTCAATCATTGTATTAAAAGTTGAAATAGAAAATATTGAATAATATTAATTTTATATAATATCATATTTTTTATGCGTCAAGTTATTTTTAATGATGAAATATATTTTTTTTTAGAAATTCATGTTATGGAAAACGCTAATTGAAATAACTAACTATATATTTTAGTTTTAATAAGATGAGTTAGGAATAAAAATTAATTATTTTTTAAAATTCATTAATATTTTATTGATATAAAAATTCAAACAATATATTTTAAATTGAATATACATCAATAAAATTTTATATATATTATTATTTTTATTCCTTTAATATATTATCCTACAAAATAAATTTAATTTAGCGTGATTGTTGCATAATTTTATAATTGATACAATAACATCTAATAACTTTTACTTAGAGATTGAAATTATTAAATGATCTAACAAATTTTTCTTTCATGCAGAGGCTTTTTTCTGTTTGCTTCTCCGAATACTTACCGGTTAGTATTTTTAGGAATTTTATGCTTATACTATAATTTTTATATAGTCACAGTGAAAATAGTTTTTATATCGGTAGAGAAATTTATTTAGAATATTATGATATTAATAATATAGAATTATTTATTTTATATTGATTGCTATGATTTATTATGTGAAATTATGATTTAAGATGTGAAGTTATGATTTATGAAAATGTCGTAGGACTTTATATGTAATGTGATAGGTTGTGCTATTAAAATAATAACAAACGAGATAAAGAAGGATGTCCTAATATAAGTCTTACGACCTAGGTGAAAGCCATATTTAGAGAACTGGATCATGTGAGATCTTAATGTATCATAAGAGAGGTACTAAAAAAGATCCTGGGAAATGTGAATGTAACCAAAAGCCTTGAAAAAGTAGGATACTGTTATTATAAATTTGGACTTTTTTACATTTAAATAGTACATATTGTAGATGGAAGAGTAGTAAACGTACCTGAAAAAAATATAGGTATCCTTGGTTTATTTAGGAAGAATTAAGATATATATGGAGGTATTGGCAATAATAATGTGTACATACTTTTGGTTGCTATTTCGTAGTAGGTGTGAACGGAGAAAAAAAGTCGTAAAATTGGACAAATAGTGTATTTGATTGGCTAACTAATTTAATTAGTATAATTTGTGGAAAATCACTAAGAAAAATGATGATTGAAAGAGATAAACAAAACCATAGGTAAAATTATATAGTCAAATTTTATATTAGTTTTGGGAAAGAAATAACCTTAGATTGGTCGAAGAAAATAATCCTGTTATTTCGTTGAATTAACAGAATACCTTGCAAAATAGTAATACATCGCGTTCATTTTTAATTATAGTATTAAATACTAGTATACTTATTTATGAGAACAAAATTTGTATATGAGACTACTTCTCCATGTGGGGGTGCAGCGAGTATTGTGCAGCTAAAAGTAAGAAGATGAAGAAAAGTTTAATTGCGTTTATATATTCAAATGGTACAATTGTTGAGGGATCAGAGGGGATAATGTACGATGGACCTCTCCTAAAGGCATTGAAATTAAGAGGATGCAGCAGTATGGATGTTTTACGGGAGAGAATTCATGCCCGATTGAAACTTCACGAAGATCAAGCTGTGGGGAAGATTGTTTACAAGTTTCCACAGCATCAAACAGAGGCTCAGTACATGGCATACGAATTGGCTGACGATGAAGACTTGGCATGCGCGATAGCAAGCTACGAACAACATCCGACAATGACAGCCATGGAATTGTACGTGGACGTGATCACATCCGAATTGCGCGCTGCCACCCTTGGTTTTGATGAAAGAGTTCCAAGAACTACACCACCCGTGGATCCACCGGTTTATGTTAACACTGGTTGTTCGATGGTGGGGGAAGGCCGTCCTTACACAGGTGGATTTGAGTTCCACATTTCTGATAGTCATACTCCTGCGCTGGACTCATCTGTTGCAGGTATTTTCCCGATAAATGCACCCCAAACCTTGGTAGGTTCATCAAGTGCCTTGCCGGTCGTACAAGAAGAATCTATCGATCTCGTATTAATGGATGCCCACTTAGAGTCTGGTTTTGAAGACGATGAGGTGTCCTGCAGTAGCAGTGACGATCATGACACAGATGACGAAGAACGTGCGGCTACACATGCAGACAGTGTACCAACGCGGTGTGTGAGGGGTGGTAATGTTGCACAAACATCATATAGTGTCCCCCAAGCTGCTGTCTTCTCTGACATTGATTGGGATGCGATACGGAAGCCAAATGAATTTCCGAAAATAATGAAGCCAACCTATGATTACGACATGAAGGACTTGCAGGTTAGGCAAGAGTTCGATTGCAAGGAGGCTTTAATTGCTGCAACCAAGCATTACCACATCAAAAGGCACCACAGTTATTACGTGGATGAGTCAGATACCAGAAGATTATCATTGAAGTGTGATAAATTTGGGGACCAATGCAATTTCCACCTCAGAGTGGTGAAACTGAAGAATTGTAACACTTAGACCATAACTAGATTTTCAGGGCCCCACACATGTGTTAATGCTAGTTTGACATAGGACCACCGGTCTCTGGATTCCGAGTATATCAGTTCCCTGATCCTGGAGATGATTAAAATGAAGCAAGATGTTCCAATCTCGCTTATACAAGAGAGGGTGGAAGGCATGTACAGATACAAGATTTCGTACAGGAAAGCATGGAAGGCGAAACAAAAGGCAATTGTGAAGGTGCACGGTGATTGGGACAAATCATATGAAGTGCTCCCCAAATGGTTGGACATTTTAGGCTACTGTGACCAGGCGCTGTTCAAGTTGGAGTCCCAAGAATTTGTCACAGCTGATAATCGTGTCGATCCGCAGAAACATGTTTTCAACCGAGTTTTCTGGGCATTCAAGCCATGCATTGCCGCATTTCCTTACTGCAAGCAATTCATACAAGTTGATGGCACGCATCTATATGGCAAGTTCAAGGGCGTGCTACTGATTGCTGCGACTCAGGACGGTAACAAATGCCCCGTTCCTCTTGCCTTTGCCATTATTAACAGGGAGAACTATGAAAATTGGAGTTGGTTTTTGGCATTACTGCGGGTAAATGTCACGAACAAGCAAGGAATATGCTTGATATCAGATCGGCACCGAGCGATAAAAGATGCTGTAGCCACCGAAGGCCTGGGATGGCAACCTCCTTATGCTTATCACCGGTATTATCTCAGACACATTGCCAGCAACGTTCGCAAGAAGTGCAGGGATGACAATGTGAGGAAAGCTGTCCTTAAGATTGGTATGTGTTATACAGACATTTCTTTATTGAACCTTTCATTTATAAATTTGTGCACCTGGTAGTTCATTTTAGTTAACCTATTTGTCTCCTTCTATTCAGCGTACGAGCCCAGTTGGGGAAAGGCCATGGAGAGATTGGACAATCTTAGCAAAATCAATGAGGAGATCCATAAGAAGTTGACCGGTATTCCGAACGAGAAGTGGATGCTTGCTTATGACGAAGGCAGAAGATATGGTCATATGACGACTAACATTGTAGAGTGCATCAATGGCCTCTTCAAAGGACTAAGGAAGCTGCCAATCACAGGCCTTGTCCAACAAACATACTATAAATGTGTCAAGTACTTTGTGGAAAGGGCAAGAGAAGCGCACGCTGACCTATAACAAGGACACAGGTACGCAAGCAGATTCAAACAGGAGCTTGCGACTATCCAGTCACGTGCTTCTTCTTACCACGTTCGTGCTTACAATAGAGAAGGGACTAGGTTTGAGGTGGTGAAGGGCCCTGATATGGCCAGGGGGTCATGTGGAAAGGTCGTCCAGGTGTTATTAGACAAAGGGCAATGTGAATGTGGACAATTCCAAGCATATAGGTATCCCTGCGCTCATATTATTGCTGCTTGTGCCTTAATCAACATATCGTGGGAACCATATGTCGATGCTGTATACAGGCTTGACACGCTGCTCAATTGCTACAAATCTGAGTGGTGGCCTATTGGGGATTGCTCACAATGGAATAACCTACCACCATTCCCTGTCCTAGTTCCAAATTATGGAAGATTACGTGCAAGGGGACGACCAAAGTCGACCAGAATCAGAAATGAGATGGATTGGCCTCAGGAGGGCGGTGTGAAGCAAAAATGTAGTCATTGTAAGATGGAAGGACATAATCGTAGGCGTTGCCCACTGCTTCACGAAGACGAAGGCCCTTCTACACCGTGATTTTTACTGTTTACTTTCACATGTATGCTTCAAAGTATGTTAACCAATATCATAAGTGTAGCGTTTGTACACTATATTTTATTCTTTACAGTTGTAAATTTGCACATCATTATGTATATAAGGGTTACCCCATTACTAGTAATGTGCAATTTTTTATTATCTGACATTTTATGATATTATTTATATATATTGCACCTTAAATTTAAGACAGTTTATGATATTATTTATGATATTAGTTATACCTTAAGGCTGTGCTTAAATTGGACAACATCTTTAAGTTTGTGTGTGTTTAAATTTCATTCCTATGCAATGCTTGTCGTGGCAGATGGCATCCACGTCCCGACGCGTTGATCCTGGACCACGCGATCCTTCTCTACTGACCGCTCAGGCCTCACACATATCCCAATCGATTTGGGCAGGCCATGTATGGAAATAGCTACACCTTAATTAATCCGAGTATTAACTGTTTCTGAATTGTCATACGTTATAGTTAGTGTTGTTTTTTCTTTTTGCAGCCTGACCGTGTGCTTAGGATTCGACGAGCTCATCACTACCATCATCAGCCGCCGCCGGAGTTGATTGTCCCCTTTCTGCAAGAGGCAGGCTTCTACGGCTTGGCGATGTGTGAGTTTGTGTTGATCGACCACCAGTTGATCAGTGCTCTTGTGGAGAGGTGGAGGCCGAAGACGCACACCTTTCACATGCCGCAGGGAGAGACGACTATTACCCTGCAGGATGTTGCTTTTCAGCTTGGCCTACCCATTGACGGTCGAGTAGTGACGGGGCCCACTGTATGGGGGTGGGGAGGCTTGATAGAGGAGTACTTGGGACTCTAGTTACCGGTGGATGAGAATGTCATCCGAGGGGGGCGACTGAGGATGAGTTGGTTGGAGAGGCATTTCACTCATCTTCCAGATGATGTGGATGAGGTGACAGTGCAAAGATTCGCCCGAGCTTACATTTTACGACTCATAGGTGGGACGTTATTTCAAGACCATTCCGGCACATACGTCCACCTCATGCACTTACCCTTGATTGCACACCTACACGAGGCTGGGATGTATAGTTGGGGGTCTGCTTGCCTGGCATACCTGTACAGAGAGCTCTGCAAGGCCACCGCACCGGATTACAGAGAGATAGGAGGTTATTGCCTACTACTGCAGCTCTAGGCTTGGGATAGATTTTCCACTATCACCCCCGCGATAGCTATTTTAGACATACCAGAGGGGGATGCAGGGATTGGCCCCTTAGGGCGCAGGTTAGAAAATATTTTAACTTTCGCTTATAATTAAGTTTGCTACGAAGTTGCCTAACTTTGTTATTGAACCTGGCAGGTGGCACTATCAGAAGACGTTCCAGGATAGTCCGGCACACAGCCTACCCCATTACAGATACGTGCTGGACCGGCTTCGACTTGACTAGGTACGCAGGGGGTTTTTACAATCACTAATTTCAAGGCTTTGTCCAATCCACAATCGTATTTAAATCACGTGATACATTTGTAACTCCAGATCGTCTGAATCCCATACACTGAGGAGGTCACCGCATCACTGCCTCAGTACTGCTTTGACGGGAGCGACACCTGGACAGCAGTGGTGCCGCTCATTCACTTCCAGATTGTCGAGTGGCACCAGCCTGATAGGGTTTTGCGGCAGTTTGGACTATGCCAGGCTATTCCAGAGCCACCGAAGCAGGTGGCGGAGGTCCACTGCCTTCATTTGTTCGGTCGGCATGACGAGGAGTGGCACATCCGCCATCAGCCGTATATTGCACTCTGGGATATTCGGCTAGACTTGTGCGTTACCGCCGAGCCGACGACACGCCTAGTTTTGGGACCACGTTCCGATTACATAACATGGTATAGACGGGTTACCAGGCGATGTATTACACTAGTCGGGGGAGCGCTAGACCTTGTGGTAAGATTGTGTGCTAGTGTTTTGTATCTAATTTTCTTTAAATGCATTAGTATTATAACTAACTTTAATGTCAAAAATTTGCACAGGTAGATGAGGTTTCCTCACTACAGGACTTCACTACCCCCGAGGGACAGGCTATGTTCACCTTCGATGCGCTTAGGTCAGCGACGGAGTCCATCCTTCATGCGATTCAACAGGTTGATCATGTCATTATTGACTCACATGCGGAGCCAGCTCCCCAGGCCCATCACATCCCAGACACTGCGGAGGGTCACCACGACCAGCCTCGATCTCGCCGACGACGTCGCACTGCTCCACAGCATACGTCGCAGGCTGATGTTCCGTCTGCTCTGACAGTGCAGCAGATTCCACCTTCGACTGCCCAGGAGACCATGATGATGATACCTGATCTTACTGCCCCCATCTCATGTGTATCCTACTACACCTGATGATCCTTCATCCTCCACCATGTTCCCGGCCGCACTATTTGGGCCATCGTCATCCCAGATGTACCAACCCCCTCCTGGTGTTCCATCCTCATTCCAGGCATTTCCGCATGTACCAGGAGTTTCATCTGCATTCCATGCCTTTCCTTCCGATGATGCTGGTGCATCACAGCCATATCGTCCTATATTTGATTGGCATACTCAGGATCAGGGATTAGCGCATGGTGGCATGGTGACAGATGACTCAGAGCTTGTAGATAGAGGTAGAGGTGGAGGCAGAGCGGGAGCCAGGGGTAGAGGCAAAGCAGGAGCTCGAGGTAGAGCAGACACAGACACCGGGGATGTGACTCCCGGACCTGCGCAGAGGGTTAGCAGATACGGCCGCCACATTACCGATCCTGGATGTGGGACTGGACATCACTTGCGTAGACATTAGCTTGCTTTTCTATGTTTTTTGTATATTTGTATATTTGTATACATTTATCTTACTACTTTATTGCCAGACATCAACATTTAGGATGACTTTACTATTTTATTGCCAAACATCAACATTTAGGATGCTTTTAATTACTACGATTTTTTTAATTGCTTGCGCAGGAATAATTACAAATAACAATAAATCACGATGATCATTGCAATATTTAATTTTATTTAAAAAATAATGATAATGACATTTTCCACATATAATAACTAATATTACTAATTATCATACTTTCACAACTATTATAAATATCTACTCGGTTAAAATACCAAGATACATTTACTTTATAAACTATTTTTCGTTTTACCGCAAGTTTGAAACTATTTACTAAAATACACAAGGCGCCAGACTGTTTGGCATCATCGGCCGCGCTGAAGGCGCCTTCTAACATGGCGCCTTCGCTGTAGCAAATTTCACTGGGGAGGCGCCATTTCACCTGGCGCCTACCCAGCAAACTTAGGTTTAGAACTTATGGGGCTGGGAGGCACCAAGTGAAATGGCGCCTCCACAGTTCCATTTTATAAATTAATTAAGTTTAATAAATTTATATATTTATTTATATAACTTTAATTTTATTATAATTATATCTTAATTTTACGACTAATATAGATAAATAATATCATAAAATATAATTAATTAAATTTTAAAAATTATAATTTCATTACAAATAATAATAACCTTAAAATTATATAAATAAATATATAAATTTATAAAACTTAATTAATTTATAAAATGGGGCTGTGGAGGCGCCATGTCACTTGGCGCCTCCCAGCCACATTAGTTATAAACTTAAGTTTGTCGGGTAGGCGCCGGGTGAAATAGCGCCTCCCAGCCCGCGCAGCGAAATTCGCTGTAGCGAACGCGCCATGTTGAAAGGCGCCTTCAACGGCGCCTTGAGTAATTTGGTAAATAGTTTCAAAACTGCGGTGAAGTGCAAAATAGTTTATGAAATAAACGTATTAGCCTATTTTAACCTATCTACTCTTTTTTTATTTATCGTGTGAAAGTAAATAAATAATATTAATTATCATACTTTCACAAAAATTCATGTCTCTAGGGTGCACAGTTAACACAGTCATCGGCTAATTAATTTAGAAATGAGGAGCGAGGGTGCCATAGGCCAAAAGTGCCATATCGCCTGCCGTTCCTTCCCTTCAGCGCGAACGATGCCATTTCGTCTAGCGCACCTCTACACGTCATTTGGCGTCTCTCCATCGCTGCTCGTATCTTCTGTGCTTATTTCGATAAAGTGTTTCCAGCGAACGATGAAACGAATAATAGTTTCTTAAAAAATAATTTATCGATACTTTTCACTCCCATTGCCAAAATATTTTATCATTCTAATGAAATAAAAAATAGCTAATTCATGTTATAATTTCGATTTCATTACAAAATTAAAAGATTATTGAAATGAAATAATCAGAATTTTTAAAATTTTTAGCTATTTTCAACCTTGCCAGTTTGCATTCATTCTGTCACAAAATAAAAAAATTCTTATTCAAATAAATACAAAGTGACAAGCATATTATTGGAATAAATATAAAATAAGAAAAATATATTTATTACATTATATTTCTTTTCATTTTTAGCAATCTTCAACTTTGAATATAAAGAATATTTTAGTATACTCATTAAATTTACTTATGTGTAATAGCATATTAAATAATTACTTGTAATAATATAATTCCAAGTGTTAGAAGTTTATAATTTCAAAAATTGATAAAAATTAACTGTCATTACATAAAATCTTGAGAGACATTAATGTAAATTATGTAATTATTCTTTATTGATCCTATATTTTTTAAATAATATTTAATTATTTACTAAATATTTATTATTTTTATTCATTATATTATTATCATTAACTACTTTCTTATTTAATTCCTATAATAAATTTATGTATTAGATATCAAAGTGGAGTTAACATATTTTTATATGACATCAAATATAATTATAAAATAAATAATTTATTTTCAAAAATTTATTTTCAGTTATAATTATATATTATTTATTTTTATTTTCAAATGATATCAACATTAATTAATTTTAAAAGGGCAAAAATGGAAAAAATGGATTGAGGGCGCCACCTTGAATGGCGCCCTCGGAGACCCCAAAGGCGCCATCTTGGATGGCGCCTCCCGCCCCGTGCGTATTTCGGTAATATGTTTCGAAAAAATAGTAAAACGGTAATAAGTTTCGTAAAAAATATTAATTTAGTAATTTAGCCCGCTACATTGTGTGTAAGACGAACGAGGCCTACAAAGTTATCAGACGTCAGCTGCAAAACAAAATCTTACGAAACTAATTATATGTGAAATTCAAATTCCTAAAAAATTAAGCATTTTTGTCATTAGATAACTAATTATTAAATTTTAAATACAAATTTAAAAGAAAAATTTATAAGTGATGCTGGACAGTAGCAGCATGTTTCAAGCCATGTCAAATAGATTGTCCTTCAACAAAACATTTTAAACTTGTTACTGATTCTTTATCACCACGAAAGAACCTTGGCTTCTCAAAATTGAAGTTGATTAGTAATTAGAGTAAGATTGGAATCTTCTTTCTCTCTTTCTCTATGATTCCGATTATTTTCATGTTATATTTACACTTTTTAATTTTAGGATAATTAAATTTTATCCGTTTTAAATTTATAAATTTGAAAATTATTGCATTCAACTTTACAAAATTTAGAAATAATATCCATATTTTCTTTAGTTAGTTATTTTATCAAATTATATAATTTCTTTCATAACGTTTTTAAACAAAAATCAAAATATTATACTATGTTAGTTTTGTAGTATTTTTTAATGCATAAATTTTATGTCATATAATTGATAAAAATTGAATTATGAATAAATTATTTTAATTAAATAATTGTATATAAAATGTAAAATAATTATCCAAAAAATAATAAAATAAATTAATATTTTATAATATTTTTATTCTTGTTTAAAAATTTCATGAAAAATCACATAATTTAATAAAGTGACTAATTAAATGAGATATGAGTGTTATTTTCAAGTTTTGTAAGTTAAAAAGGGGTGATTTACAAATTTTCAAAGTTAAATATAGTAAAATCCAATCACCCCAAAGTTAAAGGAAGCAATTCATATTTTTCCTTAAATTTCATCATACTAAAATATATTATTTTAACTCCTTTTTCCCCTCTTTCAATTTCACATTTATACCCACAAAAAATTAAACTTGCTTTGAATTTAACACCCTCCATTCGAATGTGAACAAAGTATATGAAAAATTTACATTTGAGCTCCATTTCCACAAGTAGCTAATAAATTAACTAATAGTTAATAAGTTAGTTAATAACTAATAACCTTATTGATAATTAATAACTAATAAATTAATTGAAGTGTTTTATAAAGTTAACTATTAAATTAACTAAAATTATAAAATGATATAAAAGAACATATTAATAAAAATATGTATAATTAAAATAATTTATATTTATCTAAAAATTAAATTATATTAATGTAATTAAAAATTTTTAAATAAAAATATAATATTTAATATTTAGTAAATTATATTTTATAAATATATATATTTATTTACTTACATAATTTTCATTTTATTATTTATTTTAAAATTATAATTACATAAAATATAATTAATTATGTTTTATAATATTATTTATTTACATATATATTTTATATATTTATAATTTAAAATTATCATATAATTATATTAAATTAAATTAATTATATTTTATGAAAATATTTAAATTTATATTACAAAAGGTATAAGTTATAAATTAATAAAAAGAATAAAGATAAATTTAAAAAGAATTTAAAAAGATAATAACTTATAAATTATAAGTTACTTTAAGTAACTTATTAAATCAAAGTTTATTTTGTTCAATAAGTTAATGTGAGAAATACCTTTAGAAATTAGTTTATAACTTATTGATCTAATCAATAAGTTATAAATTAACTTTTTTGTTGCACAAAATGAAGCTTTAATATAAACATAATTTTAATATTTCTGTTAAAATATTTTTTATGTGTTCCCACGTTCAAAAATAATTATATGAATAGTATTTTCACACATTTTACATTTCTTCTTAATTAAACTGACTCTAAGGCATGTAATTATAAAAAATGAATATATGCAATTTATCTCTCCAACCGTGAATTGATAATAACCAAAATCTAGAAGTTAATACAGAGTACCTGACTGGAATTTAAAAGTATTAATAGGTCAATTTATTAATATTTAATAAATTTGTAATTTATTATCACACTAATTAGTTGACTCCAGGCCCCTCTAACTATTTTTTCTCTAATGCGGCCTTTCCCCTTTACCTTTTCTTACAGGGTATTTGGTTTACAAAATATTTTTAATATTCTCAAAAATATTTTAAAAAAATATTACATCTATATATTTGATTCAAAGTTTAAAAAAAAAATCTAAAAATATTACAATCTTAAGAATATTTTTTATCTAACTTTTTCACAAAATATTCTTATAAGAGAAGGTGAGCATCCGGATTCTCATGAGATGAAAATATTAATATTAAAATAAAAAAATAAAATTATCCTCACATTTAATTTTTTTTTTTATTAATTTATTAAATAATTTTTAATTTAAATTAAAAAATAATTATCAATTTATTTATAAAATATTTTTACTATTAAAAAAATATAATAACATTAGTTTTTTAACTGTAATTCCTTTATTATTATTCCTAATGTTTCAAAGATTATTTTAATATAGTTATATATACATATGATTTCTTTTTTTGAAGAATAATATAATAGGTTTGAAATTTCTTTTTTTAAAAAAGCATATTTATACATAAAAATATAAAATAATAATATTTTTATATTAAATAAGAAATTACAATATAAAATATATTACTAGTATAAAATATAATTATGGAAATTATTTAGCAGTAAAAATTTATAATTTTATAAAAGAAGAAATGTTAAGTATATTTAATACTATAATAGTGACTTAAATAAATTACACTCACTTTATTTTAAAAATCAATCTAATAATAATAATAATATAACTAATGATAAATATACTTTGTAAAGATAAAAAGTGCAAAACAACTAGCTTATATATCACTTATTTCTAGGTAGTATATAATGTCTAATTGCTACTAAGGGTAGTAACTAAATTCTATTTTAAATAAAGAATATATTAATTATTAAAATATAATAAAATATAAAATATTTATATATATATATATTTCAATAAATTTTTAGATGTTAAATATTAAAATTTAATTTATTACATTTTAAAAAATTTTAATTATTTATATAATTTTAAATAAAAATGTAATTTATTATATTATATTTTATAAAAAAATAAGAATATTTTTAAATAATCTGAAAATTCATGAGAATCTCAAATATGAATCAAATATAATAATGTAGCATATATAGGAACATAGTAAAATATTCTTAAAAAAATTTACAATGAACTAAATATAAGAATGTTATATTTCTATTAATTAAATTCCTAAAAATCATATTTTCATAAATGTACACTTTTCTAAAAATGTAATATTCTACAAACTAACTTAGAGTAATGATATTTTCTCTCTAATCATTTTTTCTATGGATCTCAATCCTACTATTTAATAGAGGAAAGTAATTATTTATTTTCATTTAAGAGAATACAATAAATATTTTTTGTGGTACTTGCTATAATATCTCTAAAATTTCAAAATTTAATGTGATGTGATAAGTTTTAAAATTATTAAATTAAAAACATTTAATTAAAATTATTTATTTTTTAATAAATATAGTTAAATAATTTGAATTTAATAAATTTTTAAAATTATTGTATCACTCCATATTTAAAAACTTCAAGGATGGCTTAAAATTTTTGGCATTTCTCTATTTTCTATGTTATGGTTGGTAGTATTTGAGAAAAAAGATACTTCCGTACTCTTTCAAAAGTAGTTAAGTCAATCGATAAAAAGTAGTAATTTTTTTACCAAATTAATAATTTTTTTTCAAAAAAATATCACAAGTATTTAAAATATGAAATTACAATTTTATTCATAATTATTTTATAAAATCTTGAATTATAAATGACCATATTTGTAACATAAAAATATTTTAAAATTTAATCAACAAATTAAAATTTTTTATTTAGAAATTATAAAATTTTATGAAAATTTTACGAGAAGTTGTTGGGAGAGAATCTTTTTATATTTAGTCACAGAAACTGTGTTGACAAACACAGCTGAACAGTTGAATGCTAACTCGTTTTATCAAGTGCACCGATTGAACAAACATGCCTTTATATATATATATATATATATATATATATACATTAGTATGTATGTTTGTACTTATACATACATATGTATGTCACAATCTTGAGTTCGTTGGGTACCGCGTTTGATTGATACCCCTAACAAATTATCTACATTGTTGCGCCCCCATTATGAGAACAAGTACATTATTTTCTTCATGTTCTCTAGGGACCACAAATTAGGATGCTAAGTTATAATATTGCATATTACTTTAAAAAAAATTGTATATTACTTTCAGCTGACGCATGCAACATGCTTGTTTCTCTTGTTCAAGTTGGCATTATGCATTGTAGCCAAAAAAAAAAAAGAAAGTTGGCATTATGCACATCTAAACTTCTATGTCCAAAGAACCCCATAAAATTGATGGCATGATACGTGGTTTGAGGGATTTCCAGAACACGGATGTTGGTTTTTGAGGGTTAGATTGAAATAATTTTTTTAAGCCTTATATTTTTTAAGAAAATGATAAATTTCAAGGTTGAGTAAGAAATTTTTTTTACCTTTTCAAGAAATTTTTTTTATCTTTGTCAGGCTTCTTATTACCTTCTAATCGAATAGTCTACATTTTTACTATGTTAATTTCAAATCTCTCCACTAATTTTTCAGCATAGTAATTATTAGATTCATTTTTTATTATGTTCGTAGTTGCAAACATGAAGTTAGTTACCGATTTAATATTTGTTGTAAGTCCTTATGGTTATAACTTGCAAATATGCACATTTAATTTCACACCTCATTCCTAATTTTTCTTACCATTGTAGTTAGTCATCTTCATTATAGTAGAATCTCTATCATAGCTATGCATCCTCTTTAAGAGAAGCACCACACTAACTCCATAAATCAAAGATTGCATTGGACTCCTACACTTCTATTTTCCTTTTGCTTTTTTCTGGTGTCATATTTCCACTAACGGTTTTCAAGTTTTGCTTTGCATGAAAAAGCCAAATTGATGTATGTAATTATAGGGGTAATTGGCCCATAACTTGCATTTTTTTTCTAATACAATAGTATAAAATGAATATTTTACTTCCATTAAAAACTCAAGTCTACCCCATAACAAATATATTTTCAACAAACATCAATTATTTTATAAGTGAAACTATCTCAAGTGAATATATATATATATATATAATGGTATTTTTTTTTCAATTTCTTTTACAAAAGAATGATAAATTTGAAGATTGGGTAAGAAAGATCTTTTATCTTTTTTAAACCTCATATTAACAAAAAATAGAGTGTCCCCATCTTTACTTTCTTGATTCCAAAATTCTCCATAAACTTTTCAACATAACTCTTTTGGGACATTAAAAATTAATTCCATTCTTCAAGTTTTCCACTTCCAATCCAAGGAAGTAATTTAATTCTCCCAACCTCTCCATTTCAAATCAAATGGAAAACTCTTCTTGCAATTCTGCATCTTCCCTTTTATCATTGTCCGTGATAATCATATCATCAACATAAAAAAATAGTAACATTTAAATTTCCATGCTTTTTAATAAATATGCTAGAATTTGAATTGAAAGCTACATAGCCACTAAATTACAAGTATTCAGTAGTCTTACCATACTAAGCTTTTAAAGCTTGTTTTAACCCATAAAAGGTCTTTTTGAGCTTGCATATATAATTAGGATAAGTAGAAGAAATTTAATCTAGTGGTAAATCCATATAGATATTTTTTATCAAGCTTCTTATAAATAAAAACATTTTTCACATCAATCTACCATAATTTCCATCCACAACATACTACTAATGCTAAGACAATTGCTATAGAAGTCATCTTTGCCACAAGATTAGAAGTCTTTTCATAATTTTCCTAATACTTTTGAGAAAATCCATGAGCAACCAATCATACCTTGTATCTTTCAATGTTATCATCAACTTTTCTCTTTATTTTATACATCTATTTGTAGTTGAACATCTTTAGGCTTTGGAACAAGAACCTAAGTTTCATTCCTTTTAAGAGCATTCATCTTTTCTTACATAGCACATTTCCACTCCTTAACACTTTTAGCTTCATAAAAAATAAGAAGACTCTTCATCATCAATTGGATTAACAAGGAAATAAGAACAAGTACTTACAAAGTTTTCTTTAACAATGCTTCTTTTTAGCCTTGAGTTTATAGTTTCTACATTTATGTTACAATGCTTCCTTTTAGCCTTGAGTTTATAGTTTCTACATTTATGTTACTAACTTCCTATTGGACATTACTAGTGAGATTGTTTTTGTTATCATTAGACCTTGGAGAGACATAAAAACTAGAGTTCCCACTTTCATGTTACTGCTCTAATGATAAGTTATTTGAAAAAGAAGGTAAAGATGATACCTCAAGCTCTATATTATTAGACTTGTCTTTCTTAAGTGGGATTTCATTAGCACCATGATAAAAAGAAAAAAAGATAACATCCCTTAAGATAATAAATTTGTTAGTTGCTAGGTCCATGCATTTCTAGTACTTTCTCCTTTTATCATAGCTAAAAAAATATGGATTTTCTTACCTTTGCATCTTAGTTTTTTTAAGGCTTTAGCATATGAACATAATAAGTAGATCCAAAAACCTAAGAATGTTTGGCATTAGGCTTTTTTTTCCAAACAACAACTTATTAGGAGTTTTCATATTTATAAGTCCAAGAGATAACTGATTAATAATATAAGTAGCAGACTCCATACCTTCTGCCTATAAGGTATTAGGTAAATTTTTTGCATAAGGTAGCTTTTACAAGTTTTCACAAAGTGCTTGATTTTCTTTTTAGCCACACCATTTTGTTGTGGTGTTTCTACAACTAAAAACTTTCTTTTAATGCCATAATTCCTACAAAAAGAAAGGAATTCATTGGAAGTAAATTTCCATCCATTATCAATTTGCAACCTTCTAATTTTCTTGCTAAGTTCACCTTTTACAAGAGTTTTAAACCCCAAAAATCTAAAGAAAACTTTTGATTTACGCTTCAAAAAATAAATCTAAATGAACCTTGAAAAATTAATATCAATAAAAATTAACATATAATGAAAACTAAAATAGGAAAAGTTTCTATTTGGATCTATCAAGCCACTATAGACCAATTACAAAGGAACTTTGGACCTTGACAGAGATTTATCAAATGGAACACAATAAGACTTCCTATAATGGCAACCTTCACAAACTTCACTTCCACCAAAACTAGTTAAATTAGGCAAACTATTAACTAACTTTTTATGGACCATAACTTTAAATTTTGACATGTTAATATGGCTAAGTCTAGTATGTTATATAGTTACATTATCATTACTGTCCATCCTTTCAACATAAGCATTAGAAGTTGACAAAACAAACAAATTTTCAAAATTTTCAACTTTTTTTTCCAGTATGAACCATATCAACTTTTAATTCCTTAATATTTAGAACAATTTTAACATCATGAAGGATAAATAATAGATTATTACCTCTATTCATAGCATTGGTTACTAAAAAAGAATTTTCTTACAGTGAGAATATGATAGACATTATTAAAGGGATCATTTAGCTAGGAGTAATCAAGAAAAGGAAAAGGAATGGTACAGTTTCATTTCATTTGTTTTTGCTTAGTTTAAAAAAAACTTTCTCTTTCTACATTTTCCTTTAATGGAATTAGCTCAAATAATAAAATGGTGATTCCCTTAATTCTTCAAAGAATCCAATTCCTTCATTTTAAGTTTTAAATTTATCATCTTCAATATAATGATAATAATAATTTATTATTATAAAATAATAATATAAGTAAAAATAAAAATAATTATTAAATAATAGTTAATAATAGAAATAATAATATTATTTAAATAAAAATAAATAATCATGTAATAATTATTATAATAAATATAATAAGGTATTTAATAATATAAAAATTAATAATATTAATAATTTAATCATAATAATAAAATAATAATAAATATTTAGAATAAAATAATAACTATCATAGTTACAAAAAATAATAAATAAATAATATAGTAATAATTGAAATAATAATAATAAAAATAAAATATTAATCAAAACAATAATATTAGCAAATATAAAATATTTAATAACATAAAAATAATTAATAATAATAATAAAATTATAATAAATATTATTAATAAAATAATAAATATAATAACTATTAAAAATAATAATTAATATTTTTAAATATTAAAATAATATTAGTTATTATTAACATATTAATAATAATTGAAATAATATTAATAAAATATTAATAATTAATTTCCTTTCTTATTTGAACTGAATAAAATGGACAATCATAAGATTTTCATTTCCTTTCCCTTTGTTTCTCTTTGTTGATCCATTTTCCATTCTCTGATTGAACTAAACACCCCTTTATTGTGACCTAGTCCTAATATTAATAAATCATAAACTTTATGATTTACCCGGTAACATCTAGATTTTAGAATTTTTAGAATGAGTATAATTTGCTCCCATAAAGTCTATTAAAAAAATTACCTTCATTTGGGAAAAAACAGTACTTGTGGCTAATTGTGCATATTGAAAATCCTAGCAAGTTAGCATTACAATGAATTATATTCCAAGAAAATAATGTCTTTGTGGAAAATAGCTTGCATGAGAATTAATATAATTTGAAGTGAAATGTAGTTATCCCTTACTTTCAAGAACAATTCACAGAATTAACAACTTATGTCTTATGATTTGTATTTTGTTTTCAATATACAACATTCAACATTCCAAGATAAATTGAAATTCAGAGGCTCAGACATTTAACTTTTCAACAATGAAGAAAACAAATAATTTTTGGATGATAATGATTTTGAACTAAAAATTTAAAACCTTGAGGATTGGAAAAGGTAACATTGAAATATTCTTATTCCAAACAGCCTATTTGGAACCCATTTTTTTAACATTGTTTAGTTGCAAAGGTTTTCAAAATATGGCAATTGTTTTTGTATCATGTAGGTTGACCTTTTTTAATAAGAATTTTGTGTTTGGATTAGGGACACACACTTCACTTCATCCATTTTGCTAAATCTATCAAAGGCATGTCCAACATATAGTTCAAAAGATTCATAAGAAATATTTTGTTACTCAATGCTAAAAGACTTTTATGAGAACTTAGAATTGAACTTGCAAATAAGCTAATACATTTCAAAGTTAATGCCTTATAGCTAATCCAATCACTTCAAGCTTAGTTTCTGCCTTTGATTGAAATTACATATTTTTTCCTCTACAAATAAGCTACAAATATCCAATTTAGGGAAGAAAGTGACATTGACACTTTTTTATTTGCATAGAAGTCTAAATATACTATCTTGGATCCAATAATGTAAATGAAATTTCATTGATTGAAGTTGAGCTCAATTTTCTTGTAAAAGGATTAATTTGGTGTGGATAATAAGCCGATTGCTTAGGCTTGAGCAATGGTTTCTCACCATTCAACATTAGAACTATAGATAACATGTTAGGCCTATCCTCTGCTCTTTCTTGCACACATAAAAGTCCTATTTGAATGCATCTTAATACTTCAACAGGAGCTTGTGAATGACTTAGTGATTCATCTATCATCTCCAATGCATTTTCTTCACTCCACAATCTCCATGCCTACAAAACATTTAAATGGCATCATTTTATTTCCATAATCTAGATGGCCAATAATCCACCATGAAACAACTTGTGCTATAAATCAACATAACTAAAAGAAAAAGACACACAGAGAGAGAGAGAGAAAGAATGTCTATATGTATGTGTGTGCGCGCGCGCATATGGGGGTTATGTGTGTGTATGTGTGAAAAACTTATTCAATTGAACATGATGTATGAGATGAGTAACTTAAAGTCACTTTAAAATCTTACATGTCCAATAAGGTTGAGATTATAATTGGTGTAAAAAACTTCTCTATTCTTTCTTCCACTAATTATTTCTAGTATAATAACACCAAAACTGAAAACATCAGATTTCACAAAGAAAGAACCACGGGCTGCATACTCGGGGGGCATATAACCACTGCAAGAGAATAGAAAAAAAATGAGAAACTTATGAGATGGTGCAAAATAAAGTAATTACTTCAGGTTTAAATATGCTTACTGTGTTCCCACCACTCTCTTTGTATTTGCCTCAATTTCATCTCCCTCAAATGCTCTAGCTAGGCCAAAGTCTGATATTTTTGGGTCCAAGTTATCATCAAGGAGAATATTACTAGTTTTGATATCTCTATGTATTATCTTCAATCTAGAATCTTGATGAAGGTAAAGGAATCCTCGAGCAATCCCACAAATGATTTGGAAGCGCTTAATCCAATTCAATAAGTTGCTTCTAGTTTGATCTGCCCATTATTTTCTTAAAAGTCAACATAATGACTTCATGATACAAATAACAATAGAATCTATACAAAGTTAATAAGTAGAATGAGAACTCAAACCAAAAATGAAGTAATCCAAGCTTCTGTTGGACATGAATTCATAGATCAAAAGTCTTTCATCATCATGAATGCAACATCCAAGGAGCTTTACAAGATTTCGATGTTGAAGATTGACAATTAACATTATCTCATTTTTGAACTCTTCTTATCCTTGTCTAGAACTCTTAGAAAGCCGCTTGACAGCAATCTTTTGCCCATTTTCTAGCAATCCCTGAAGTATTTTTTTTGGAATATTACTAAAAAGTAATTGCAAAGAAGAAGGATTTATTTGAGAAAAATATGACCATATTACCTTATAAACTAGACCAAATCCACCTTCTCCCAATTTGTTACTGATAGAGAAGTTATTAGTGGCATTAGAAATGGTTGATAAATCAAATGTAGGTAAGTCACTTTCTTCCTTGTTCCTCTTACCCTTCATATTATTTGGTTTTATACTTCCTGAAATATAAGTTTTAACTTATATTAATAATCAAATAAATGAAAAGGTCAAAGTTTAAATATCTCAAGATTCACCAGGCTTCTTAAGTTTCTTCCTCCATATGCATATAGCCAATGCAAGGATCATTATCCCAATGAATAACATAGTTAAACCCACCATAACCCCTGCAACTTTCTTCTTATTAGAGTTACTGTTACTCCTTGTGCGATCTGACCAATAAAAAACACTGTTATCAACAAACAAACAATTCGGTGCAGTCCAAGAAAAAAAGGGGATACGAAATAAATTCCGAATGTTGTTATAGAACAACTTCAGCATGGAATTTAATTCAAAACCAGATGCTCATCACAAAGCAAAAGTATACTTAAAAGGAAAAACAAAGGACAATTTTCTTATAATCACTATTCATAAGGGTGGTGTTCGGAAGAATCATCAGAAAAGGCTTCTTCTAGATCCCATCATCAAGTATGATTTCTGATTGTAGAAAGTAAATTAAAGGCTCATGTTGCACATATGGTTTATAAATGGAAAAGGGAAGATAAAATAAGAAATATAAGTACCTAGCTCTGAAGCATCCAATCTTATGTAGATGTCTTGGCCATCAGAGGTGTGCTTTCTCATATCTGTAATGTCACCAAACCAAAGCAAGCAACCACTGCCACCACCTCTTATATCTAAGTTTGCATATGCTGTGCAAGAGCAGTTCTTCAAACACTCTGTCTCACATTCTTCAAGGCTCATAATCTTGTCAAACCAGGAAGATGACGTGTCTGGCAATGTCATCCCCGTGTACAGAAAAAATCCATCTCCACTATGACAGTTGAGATCCATTCTCCTCACACACCCACCAGACCAATCATTGGAATTCCAATTTACTTCAAATTTGGGTACAAAGCCTTTCAAGCATTCACATAAAGGAGAGTTGTCATTGTTGCAGTTAGAATTCGCACCACAAAATGCATAGTATTCACATTGACCCATGGGGCCATCCGCCAGAATCTCCCAATTTTGTGTCCTATCCGACCACACAAGACGTTGTGAAACCCCGGATGGATTCAACGTTGTTCTTGTAATAGTTGAACTGTTCAAGACTTCGCATTCATAAGAGACTTCCTTATCCGAGAAAACGAAAGTCATATTCAAGATTTTATGCATTTTTTGCCAAGGAGCCCCGGTAAAAAGACGGCCATTCCATGAACCAGCTCTATACGATATAGTTTCTCCATTTGTTGTAACTAGTTGAGGATAGCCATGAGTATCTATGTGATACGAATACTCACCCGGAGCAGGATCTTCTGTGCTTCTCCAAGATGTCAAGTACCTATACGGACCAGTTACTAAATTGCTTTGAAGCTTCATTCCTGGAAGGAAAGTATCACCGGGAAAATTAAAGCTTTCCCACAAAATGCTCTCCTTGTTATTTCCATCACTCACAACAAGATTTCCCGTGTCCAAAAGCTGTAAAAATGGACTTTCTGCAACATTGGATGAATTACAAGACCAGACTATTTCCCCTATGTCATCAAGAATAGCAAGATTTCCGCTGTCAGTTAGAATAAAATCCCCTGACGAGTTTCTTAGTGGGTTATCTCTGTTGGCAACCCATACAATTGTCCTAGGTGTTATGCTCTTGTACCATATGCCAAAATATCTGCTTATTGAATTCCCAAAGCTGAAAAATCCAGCTTCAAATTTACTAGCAGCTGAAACCAGCGTCTCATTGTCATGGATGGACTGGATTGGAGTAAAACTGTGCTGAGTTGTGAAGAGAGGTTGGAAGGAAAATATGAGGACTACGATCAATTGATAACTTTGCATTGTATTTCTCATGGTCTTGGTTTTGTAATTAGTTTAGTTCAATTGGCCATTTGAAATTTAAAAATAAATTGGGACTGTTGTGCCAAGATGGATGATTTAATCCATGTCAAGTCACGTGATTGCGGTGACTGTGGAGGAGAAAATAAAATGGAGTTAGAATCTCTTGAAATGGCAAGAAGTCATAGTTAGAGCAGAAGTCTTGCCATGTGCTTCAGGAAAGCAATTAAGGGTCCACTTGTGCTTTTACGGAGAACATTTTTCATAAGAAAACTCTCATCTATTTTTGTTTATAATTATAAAACATTAGAAGAAAATAAAATATTTTATGTCTTCAATATTAAATGTGAGCCTTGTAATGAAAAAAAGTATCCTCTTTCAAAGAGAATGTTCTTTTCTCTTATTTACATAACACTATTTTTTTTAATCATGAGAAAATAATGGAGTTATTCAATGAAATATTCTACCTATACAATAAATGGATCCTAAATTTCGTAATAATATCCAATGAAGGTGGGTATAAGGAACAAGCACAGAGCAGAGAATTAACACCTTACAGGTTTCGATTTTTCATTCCCTTTTTTTTTTTTTTAATGATTTTCATTTCTTAACTTATCCTAATCTGACCTCTTTTATTTTCATGGAGAATTGAGGTTTTTCATGGATCTTGCCATCTATATTTCCATTTTTCTTCAATGAAGGTTGACGATTTCCAACCATCTATATTTCCAACTTTCTACGTGAATGTTGGTGACTTCAGCCGTCTTGAAAGATTTGAGAGAGAATTATGGGATGAAAATTAGAAACAAATATAAATAATAAAATTTGAAATTGAATTTTGAATATTCTATATTTATTGATTTTATAAATTTATCTCATTATTTAGTATTTAATAACAATTCTTGATTTATATTAGGATGCATGGGATTTAAACTAAATTGATGCAATTAATTCTATGAAAGTGATAACAAATCGATTTTCTTAACACATTTCACTATTTATATTAAACTAGCAGGATACTAGTGCGATGTAGACGAGGTTATTATTCATGTGATCAAGAATAAAGAATTAGTGACACTATAGAAACCATGTATCAGATCTAAGTCAGGATACATAAATAAAAATAAAACATTGTCTTTATTTTCATATAATCTTTACAATCTGAAATTTCTAATATCCAAACCAAACCATGCATTATATCTAACTGGAAAGACTACAGTTTAACTTCCAGTGCAATTGAGGGTTACAGGTCAACATTGCAATGCAACATTGAAAGAAATTAGCCACGGCTGAAATTAGCAAGTTCAACTGCCTATCAAAATAAACAAAACAGAGAGTTGTGATTGCAACCCTTAACCATAGGAGTGGGGTGAATAAACCAAATATTTATTTATTTATTTCAATAAGAAGAAGAAGAAGAATGGGCAAAATCCCTTTACTTTTTCTTAGAGTAATGATATTTTCGATCTTTTATAATTATTCTATAATCATTTTTTTTTCTATGGATCTCAATCCTACTATGTAATAGAAGAAAGTAATTATTTATTTTCATTCTAGAGAATACAATAAATATTTTTATGGTACTTGCTACAATATCTCTGAAATTTCAAAATTTAATGTGATGTGATAAGTTTTAAAATTATTAAACTAAAAATGTTTAATTATAATTATTTATTTTTAATAAATATAATTAAATAATTTAAATTTAATAATTTTTAAAATTATTGTATCACTCCAAATTTAAAAACTTCAAGGATGCCTTAAAAATTACGGCATTTCTCCATTTTCTATGTTATGGTTGGCAGTATTTGAGAAAAAAGATACTTCCATACTCTTTCAAAAGTAAAGTCATTCGATAAAAAGTTGTAATTTTTCTATAAAATCTATATTTTTTTACAAAAAATATCACAAGTATATAAAATATGAAGTTACAATTTTATTCATAATTATTTTATAAAATCTTGAATTATAAACAATCATATTTGTAACATAAAAATATTTTAAAATTCAATGAACAAATGCAATTTTTATTTAGAAATTATAAAATTTTATGAAAATTTCACGATAAGTTGTAGGGAGAGAATTTTTTATATTTATTTATAGAAAATGTGTTGATAAACACAGCTGAACAGTTGAATGTCAACTCATTTTATCAAAGTGCACCGATTGAACAAATATGCCTTTGTATTTATGTCACAATCTTGAGTACCTTTTCAACATTCTGTGATGTTTGCGTGGGTACCGCGTTCAATTGATACCCTTAACAAATTATCTACAATGTTGCGCCCACATTATGAGAAGAAGTACATTATTTTCTTCATGTTCTCCAGGGACCACAAATTAGGATGCTAAATTATAATATTATATATTACTTAAAAAAAATTGTACATTACTTTGTGGTTGACGCATGTAACATGAGTGTTTCTCTTGTTCAAGTTGGCATAATACACATCTAAATCCCGAGAACTCCATAAAATTGATCGCATGGTACGCGGTTTGAGGGATTTTCAAAACATGGATGTTGGTTTTTGAGGACTAGATTGAAATGATTTTTTTAGGCCTTATATTTTTAAGAAAAAAATAAATTTGAGGGTTGAATAAGAAAAATTCTTTATTAAGCTTCTTATTGCTATCCAATTGAGTAGTCTACATTTTTACTCCATTAATTCCAAATCTCTCCACCAATTTTTCAGCATAGCAGCTATTAGATATTTTTTTTTATTGAGACTAAGTTTATAGTTGCATATATGAAGTTAGTTACAAATTTAATCTCTGTATTACTTTGTTGTAAGTCCCTGTAGTTAGTGTAAATTGCAAAGATACACATTTAATTTCATAATTCAACCCTAATTTTTTTTCTCCATTGCAATTGACCATCACCGTTATAGTAAAATCTCTAATATAACTATATATCCTCTTTAAGAGAAGCACCATGCCAACTCCATAAATCAAAAGATTGCATTGGAGTCCTGCACTTCTATTTTCCCTTTACTTTTTTTCTGGTGTCATACTTCCATTAAAAGTCTTCAAGTTTTGCTTTGAATGAAAATGTCAAATTGATGCATATAATTATAGGGGTAATTGTCCCCACAACTAGAATTTTTTTTTAAAAAAAAATACAATAGTATAAAATGAATATTTTGCTTCTATTAAAAACTCAAGTTTATACCATAACAAAAATATTTTCAAAAGACATCAGTTATTTTATATGTAAAAATATTGAAAGTGAAAAAGATATATTTATATATACTGATATTTTTTTCAATTTCTTTTACAAAAGAACGATAAATTTGAGGATTGGATAAAAAAGACTTTTCATCTTTTTTAAGCCTCATATTGACAAAAAGTGGAGTGGTCCATATCTTTGCTTTGTTGATTCCAAAATTTTCCACAAACTTTTCAACATAACTCTTTTAAGACACAAAAATTATTTCCATTCTTCGAGTTTTCCACTTTTAAGCTAATGAAGTAATTTAATTCTTCCAACCTCTTCGTTTCAAATCAAATAGAAAGTTCTTCTTGTAATTCTACATCTTCCTTTTTATCATTACATGTGATAATCATATCATTAACATAGAAAAAAATAGTAACATTCAAATTTCCATGCTTTTTGATAAACATGCTAGAATTTGAATTGGAAGTTACATAGCCACTAAATTGCAAGTATTTAGCAATCTTACCATATCAAGTTTTTAGAGCTTATTTCAATTCATAAAAGGCCTTCTTAAGCTTGCATGCATAATTAGGATGAGTAAAAGAAATTTAATCTAATGGCTGACCCATAAAAATGTTTTTATCAAGCTTATCACAAAGAAAAGCATTTTTCACATTAAATTACCACAACATACTGCTAATGTTAAGACAACTTCAATAAAAGTCATCTTTGCCACAAGACTAGTGGTTTCTTTATAATCTTCCCAATGCTTTTGAGAAAACCCATGAGCAACCAATGGCATCTTGTATCTATCAATGCTACCATTAACTTTCCCTTTTATTTTATACATCTATTTACAAGAAACAAGTTAAACATATTTGGACTTAGGAACAAGAACCTAAGTTTCATTCTTTTTAAGAGTATTCATCTTTTCTTACATAGCACATTCCTAGTCTTTAACGCTTTTAGCTTCATCAAAATAAGAAGACTTTTATCATTAATTGGATTGGCAAAGAAACAAGAACAAGTACTTATAAAGTTTTCAACTATTTAATAGGCTAGTTTAACAATGTTTCTTTTTACCACTATTATCATTAGACCTTAGAGAGATACAAAAATTAGAGTTCCTAATTTTGTTACTTCTCCAATGATGAGTTATTTGAAGAAGGAGGTAAAGATGATATCTTGAGTTCCACATTGTTAGACTTATCTTTTTCAAATAGGATTTCATTAGCACCATAATATGAAGAAAAACTTCATCAAAGACAACATCCCCCAAGACAATAAATTAGTTAGTTGCTAGATCCATGCATCTTTAATACTTTCTTCTTTCATCATAACTAATAAATATGTATTTTCTGGCCTTTGCATCTAACTTATTTTTTTTGAGAATCTAGCACTTGAGCATAACAAGTAGAGCCAAAAACTTACGAATGTTTGATAACTTCGTGTGGTATTTCTCATGGTTTTTGTTTTGTAACTAGCTTAGTTCAATAATGGTGATCATTTGGAATTTAAGAATGAACTGAGAATGTTGTTTCAAGAAGGAAGGTTTACTCCAAGTCTTCCAATGTATTTGCGGTCACCACGGAGTTGAAAATGAAATGAGAATGGAATCTTTTAACATAACCAGGAGTCATGGTAGGTGCAAGTCGTGCCATCGGCTTCATGCAAGCTACAAGTCTTGCAGCCCGGCACTTGGTTCATTTTTGAGACCAGAACAAGTGGGAACTGAAGGTAAATAAATCTAAATTTGATGAGCTGGGTACTTGACCAAATACGAATTGGCAATTGGTTCTTGGTTTGTTTTCCAATTGATACAAGACAGAGCCTCTCAATTCTGGAGAAAATTTGTACCATTATTTTGAAAAACTGAATCATCTCAGCAGAATACGAACACAAATGTGAAAAAGAATTGAGATTTTACCCCGATTTATTTTACAATTATTATTATTATATTAGGTGGGGATTATATTAGCATCAATATTACAATGTTAATAATACATTCTCATCAAGATCCTTCATTTGACATGTGCCCGTCATTTAATGGTGGGGTCCACACTAAACCAATGGCCTTAATGCAAGGGATTAGTTTGAAGTGAGAGCAACCGGTGAATTAAAGGTGTGTAGACAGTAGAGAGTATAGAATTAAGACCTTAAAGTAACAAAATGTCATTCTGTTTCTTAATGACTTGCATTTGTTAACTTATCAGAATCTGGCCATTTTTATTTCCAAGGGTAATTAAGGTTCGACCCTTCAACAGTGAAGGATCCTACAAGTCCTGCGTCGTGCTTCCTGGTGTTGAAAGAGATTTCCAACCTTAAATGTCATGCGTTCAGGTTGAGGATTAGGCAAACAGCGATGGTTAGAAAAGTCTGGCTAATGGCGGGATTGACCGAGAGTTTCTTCTTGGAAAAGAATACGTTTTTAATAATCATCACGTCTTTTCTGATGTTAGATCGTCACATTTCCTCCCTCAACAAGATATTTTGATAATATAAGCTGAAATTATTCGTTTACTCTTAAAAATACACAATTTCATCCTTAAATTTTTAAAATTTCTAACAACTACATTATCTGTCATATGCTTAAAATAATTAGGACAAATTACATTTTATTCACTTGTAATTTTATTCATTTTTACTTAATTTATTTGTATTTTCAAACATTATAATTTATTTATTCGTATTTTTTAATATTAATACGTTACCTATTTAAACTTTTGTCCATTCAATTTTTATCGGTATATTCCACAATAAAATCTCATTTGGCACACCATATATTATAATATAAGAACTATTATAATATAATATCATACAAGATAAAATATTATATTGTACTGCATTTCACCTATTATTATAAAAATGAATGTTTGTACAAAATTATTCTATTTTTTACTTGTTATCTTATTGTATAAGAATATATAGATTTAAAAATTAATTAATTTGATTAAAATATCCTTACATATAAAAATAATAATAAAATTGTCCTAAATAGATTTGAAGTACACAATTAAAACAAAATGTCCCTTATCTTTTAACAAATAGTAATATATATAAATTAAAGATTTAGATTATGGTAATAAAATAATATTATATTTGCCGAATAGACCAAATTTGCCGAAACTAATCAAGTTTGTGCTTTACTAGTGTTTATCATGGATGATTGCAAAACCAAATTATCGCGGTTGCCAACGTCTGCAAAGCCTAAATCACCTTGGAAGAGAAAAAACACGATCCTCTGAAAACCTTCTGATTACGGAAATGAAAATTACCTTCTTATTACAAAATAAAAGAAAGGGTATAATCATTTTTTATAGTTAATTTTTAAATAAAATTATAATACATAAAATAAAATAATAAAAAATAGAATATTTCTCATATTTCTTTATTAAGTGGATTAACACATAGAATTGAAAATTAAAACGAAAATTCATATGATTGAGGTAAACTATGGAGGAGGACATTGTGTTTCACCATTTTTTTAAGCCACAAATTTTCAGGCAATGACTCCTTTGAATACACGGAACTGGAGGATTATAAGTATAGTTAATAATTTAATACCATTAGATGCTAAACATTTGTTTTAATTAGCCTTGTTAGAATTTAGATTATAAACCTAGGCATTTTTTTTTAAGAATGAATTCAACAATGATTAGATTTTGAACTTTGGGTGAAAAAACTTCATTGATGCATTAGATTTTAATAAAGAATTACTCTATTACGCTAGTTTTTATTTCTTTTGAGGCTTGACACACATGTAAACAAAATTCACATGTCATGTGATGTTGTCACATTTTTATCCTAGGATTTGTAATATAACAATTTACATCATAAAACTTTTCATCTATTAAATTTGAGACTTAATTATTGAATATGTAAGGTACTAAATTTGTTTACTTTGATAATTTAGATTAATCTTTTAAGTTTAGAAATAATAATGAGTTGGGACTCGTCCTGAACCCTTAATAAACCAGACCCATTTTAGACCCAAAATTGAAATCCAATTTAGAACTAGACCCGAAAAAGTCCTGTTGTACCCAACACATTATGATTCAAACAAAATTAGTGGTTAGCAATGGCACTTGGGTCAACCATCTAGGGCAAAGCGTAATTTCACTGTCTGCATGCGAAATGCTTAGTTTAATCCATATCGATAATTCAATTAAGGTCATAACTATCATGCCTTAGGTAAAAAGTACAGGTATCACAACCTTAGATACTTGGCATATAAAAAGCCGTCGGATGGGAAAATTTTCTGTTGAAGAGAGAGGGAGACCTTGTGTAGTTAATTTTTTGAAATTTCTATTTTCAACCCAATAGAATTTATATATTAACAAAAAAGACCTTAATCAAATTGGACTGGACTATTAATTTATTGAGTTAGTTTTTTTTTTTTGAATTTATCTAAGCAGATTTTTTTCTCTGCTTGTTAGCTTAAAGAATTTTTTTCCACTAATAATTATATGACCCAGAAAAACTTAACAGTTATAAAATTTAAATATTTTTTTATGTAATCTTCATTATTCTTTTTCAAGTTTTTCTTATTTTTACATTTATTAATTCACTGATTTTGTTATCATATAATCTCATCTCTTTTGACCAAATTATATTAAAACGTTTGTGTTGAAAATTATTATTTTTTTAACTATATTTACAAAACATTACAATTTTACATAAATTTTATATATAATAAACATATAAAAATTGTATTTTATTAAATTAAAAGTATAAGTAAATAATATTTGGTTCCTCATATATGATGATTATTGAATTCCTTAAAATTCATAACAATATTATTAATCTCTTATTTTTATTTTTGTTATTCTTTTCTTCATTTACTTGTAGTGTTAAAATGAATAAAAAATATTAAAATTGATTGTTAAATCTTATCTTAATAATGTCAAATACATACTTAATTTTCTATTATATTATTTCTTTTCGATATTTGTTTTTGCATTACATGTAAACAAAGTGATCAATAATTATAATAAATATAAAAATAAGAGACTAGTAGTATTAGTTACAAGATTTAAGAGATGTAATAACCACTAATTTTATAAATAAAAGGCTAAATATTGTGTTTAGTTTCAAATTTTAACATAAAGTATTTTTAAAATATGTAGTAACCTTTGTGTTTACTCTAAAATTATAACACAAAATATTTTTAAAATATGCAACCTTCTCATGACAAAATTGTAAAAGTGTAAATTCTTCTTATAAAATTGATGAATTTTACATGCAAATTCTTTTTTTCCCTTTTTCTTTACTAAAAAAGAAAGTAAGTAAGAGCAATTAATATTGACTACCCTCCTAATCATATTCCCTTTCTCTCTATTGTGGAAGCATTATCCTTCATTTAGTTATACTCTATGGAATTTTTTAGAACTTCTATTTTTTTATTAATTGTTTATCTTATAATTAACACAAGCATTGCACTAGTTTAAATTTGAAAAATAATTTTTCTATAACTATACAAAAAGATTATATTATACATAATCAAATATTAAAGATTGCTACCAAACATATAATATAAAATGTACTGCATATAACCAATTACTAACAATCCATCAATCAATATTAATAAAGAAGTTATATTAAAGTAGTTGTATTAATTGTATATGTGTCACTCTTAGAATTATTTTACACTATCAATAAATAAAAAAATAACATATCAATAAAAAATTATTTGTAATTAAAATTTTTTATCAATAGTGAAAAAATTATAATAATATTTTAATGGCATAACAACATAGAAGTAAGTGGTAATATAAAATTAATTTACATTGATAATAAATTAAACTTAAATTTTTTATATTATCACCTAAAAATTTTATATTTATTAGAAATATAATATAATGTATTTTAATATGAAAATTATTTTTTCCATTATTATAAAAAAGTACATTTTTTGCTAATCACAAGCAAAATATAATATGTTTTAATATGAAAATTATTTTTTATTATACAAAAAATTTCATTAATAAAAAATATAATCACCAAATTTATTGTCCACATTAATAAATTAAAAGTTATACATACTTGAAAACCTGGAAAAAAATTGAAAAAGAAAAATAATAACATCACATAACTCACTTGAGGCAATGGATTGAATTAAATTATATTTGGGGTTTCACTAATTACTTCAACGATGGTTAGAATACTTGATTCTTCCGGTAAAACTTTTACAACGTGTTTGTTCCTTATTTGCCTTTAAATATAGGCATCCATGCCTTAAATTTTCATTAGAGTATGGAGGAACTCACCTTCAATTAAGTATAGCTCGTTTTGTTGGTTTCTAGTTCCTAGATTTAATAAAAGCGTCATGTCCGTGAGTTTAGAGTCAGAGGCTCTGGGATAGGGGAGAGAAACCAAAGAAGGCGCATTCTAAGGCACCCGAGGGGTTTTGAAACCCCGGGTGACGTAATTAAAAGTAAAGCGTCAAATTTCTATTTTGTGATCTAAGCCGTTCTTATTAAAAATATTTTTTTAGTATTCATGATAAATTTGAAGTTGATCTCAGCGTTTACGAAATTTCAAGTTAACCCCAACACTGGAAATCACAAGTTCCACATCAAAGCTGCTATTGTCGAACTGAAAAGAAGAAAGGAAGAAAGAAATTGACACGACCAATGTATTGTAGATTATACGATTGACTTGATTGTACAATTTGCTATTAGGGCACCTTCTGTCCAGCGGTGGGCATCGATTGAAAATGCTGCAAAGGTTTAAAAAGCAAGGTTTGGAATTGAAATAGGTCTTTTCCAGACCTAAGTCCAAACTCTAGTCTTCTTAGGCCCTTGCTAAAACAAAGAAGAATTTTGAAGTTGCTTCACCTAGAACATGTGGCTTTTTTCCTCCAATCAAACCATTTTTAATTTTTTGATTTCTCACTTCAAATCTCCGCTTTGAGAAGCTAACATTCTCATCTTTGCTTCGGTGTGACGTCTGATCCCCTCTTCTCATCTTTATCTTGTGTGAAGCATGAGTGAGAAAGGTACGAACTTGGTAAGATCATGCCTCACTGCTGAGTGAGATGCTCCCATCTTGATTCCCTTTTTCCAATTGGGACCCTTCTTTTACAAAGTAAAGTAGCCTTGCCACTTATAGTTTTGTCCTTGCGATCTCTACAGACTGGAAGAAAGAGTACTCGCTTTGAGTGCGATTGCTTGATAACTTCTTGCTCTTCTCTTCTTGGAACTAAATCTATAGCATATATAAGATAAGAGAGGTAGTGGCTTTTAGTTGGAAATCGAGTGCAGGTAGAAAGAAAGAGGAGATAAGTTAGAAAATACTGAAGATTTGCCTTCATAATTTGGAGCTGGGGTTTTTTTGAAATTTTTCACACATTATTCAACTAGTTTTAAAATAATGATTCATATGGAGCTTATATACGTGGTACATCTACGGTCTGCCACACGTCTTGGGTTTCAAACCCAAACTTCACCCAAAGACACTGTAGTCTGCACCACCAAAGAATTGAAGAAGTTCGAAAGCAGATGGTGAGCTACTTCTGCTGGTCTTCATTTGAAAGATACATATAATAATCACATTGAATGCATTTCTAAGTACTGCTCTAGTATTCTGTTACGAAATTTGCAATTTTTCTCTAGATTTCTATAACTTTTTATTTTGTTTTCTTCAATGCTTAGCTCGGGCTAGAGATGTAAATAAATCAATTTATGTAAGGGTGGTTCAAAGTGGATTTGCAAAATATTCAACTTGAATTTAAACGAATTGAATGTAAATAAGTTGAATTTAAGTTTTATATTATTCAACTTAAACTATTCACAAGTTTAAATAAATTTAATAATAAAAAAATATTTTTATTATACTATATATGAATAATATAATATGAAAAAAAATTAAATCACACTATTATGAAAAAGTAATTATTGATATTGCATAAAGTATAATATTTTTGTTGAAATAATTAGCTTTTTAATATATATTACTTTTTATTATATGTAATTATTATCATGTGACTATTGTGTTAATATTTTTCATAAATTTGATAGTTACAAGAAAATTTATGTCAATAAATAAAATGAGATAAAAAATATTATATTTAATTTATTTGTAAAAAAATAAGATCTCAAGCTTATATAAAATAACAAACTATTTGAGTGATATTGTTTAAATTTGAATTAGAATTAGAATATTTGAAGTTTGTAAAAAAAAATTGAAGCTTAATAATATAGTATTTGAATAAATTTGTGTAAATTAATTTAAGCCATCTTCGAGTCAAGTTAGAGCTCAAGTTTAAATTATTTAAATTTAATGATATTTGACTCAAGTTTAAATTCATTTATTTTTAACAAGTTCAAATTTTGAGCATAGAGGCATTTAATCTAACTTGATTCATTGCATCTCGAGTTTGAGTTATTGGAATGTTCTAGAACCAAAAAAATTTTAGCTTTCTTTATAGCTTGCAATGGTTCCCATTTTGCTTATATGGGTTTTTAGTGAAATTTCCATTGATCAGGTTAATAAGATATCAAAAAGAGAAACTTTAAGGTCATAATGATTCAATGTGATAGGGTTCACTAGAACAAAATCCTTAACTGCCTTTGTTGTTAGAAGGAGAAGAAAGATATCTGGATACTCACTTAAACCTAAAGCCAACTAGATTTTTTTACTAGTGAAAATTGAACACAAACCAAAAAAATGGATCTAATTTGAATGCAACCCATAAGATTCAATATCCAATATATCGGCTAAAATCTGATGAATTTGAACTTTTTAGCCATTCTTATTTAGGTTAGTAGATCAGGATTAACGATTGTCTTGTATCAATTGAGTTTGAAGTGTTATGATATTTTTCTTCTATTAGTTTTGAAACTTCTACAACTAGTAGCATGATAAAATTGATTTGTATGTGACTTATTGTGAACTAGTCCAAATATTAATAAATCATAAATTTTATGATTTACTTGATGACATCTAGATTTTAGAATTTTGAAAATGAGTATAAATTGCTTACACAAAATCTATTTAAAAAAATGGTGCCTTCATTAGGGGAAAAAATAATACTTAGGGCTAATTGTGCATTTCCAAAAATCCTAGTAAGTTAGCATTACAATGAATTACATTCCAAGAAAATGGTGTCTTCATGGATAATAGCTTGCATGAGAATTAACACAATCTGAAATGTAATGTAGTTATCCCTTACTTTCAAGAACAATCCATAGAATTAACAACTTAGGTCTTATGATTTGCATTTTTTTATCAACGAACGACCATTTAACATTCCAAGATAAATTGAGATTCAAAGACTCGAACATTTAACTTGTCAATAATGAAGAAAATAAATGATTTTTGGATGATAATGATTTTGAACTACACATTCAAAGCCTTAATGATTGGAAAAGGTAACATTGAAGCATTCTTATTCCAAACAACCTATTTGAAACCTATTTTTGTAACATCGTTTAGTTACAAAGGTTGTCAAAATATGGCAAATGTTTTTGTATCACGTAAGGTTGACCTTTTTTAATAAGAATTTTTTGTTTGGATTAGGGACACACACTTCACCCTATCTATTTCGCTAAATATGTCAAAGGCATGTCTAACACACAATTTAAGAGATTCATAAGAAATATTTTGTTACTCAATGCCAAGAGACTTTCATGAGAACTTAGAATTGAACTTGCAAGTAAGCTAACACATTTTAAAGTTAATGCTCTACAACTAATACAATCACTTCAAGTTTAGTTCTTGCCTTTGATTGAAATTACATATTTCTTCCTCTACAAACAAGGTACAAATATCCAATTTAGGAAAGAAAGTGACAATGACACTTTCTAATTTGCATGGAAGTCTAAATATACTTTCTTGGATCCAATAATGTAAATAAAATTTCATTTTTTGAAGTTGAACTCAATTTTCTTGCAGAAGGATTAATTTGGTGTGGATAATAGACCTGTTGCTTAGGCTTGAGCAAGGGTTTCTCACCATTCAACATTAGAACTAAAAAATAACATGTTAGGCCTATCATTTGCTCTTTCTTGCACACACAAAAGTCCCACTTGAATGCATCTCAATACTTCAGCAAAGGCTTGTGAATGACCTAGTGATTCATCTAACATCTCCAATGCCCTTTCTTCACTCCACAATCTCCATGCCTAAAAGATATTTAAATAGCACTATTTCATTTCCATAATCTAGATGGCCAATAATCCACCATGAAACAATTTGTGCTATAAATCAACATAACAAAGAGAGATAGAGAGAGAGTATGTGAAAAAAACTTGTTCAAACATGATGTAGGAGATAAGTGACTTAAAGTCACCATACAATCTTACATATCCAATAAGGTTGAGATTATACTTTAGGTTGAAAATTTTTCTATTCTTTATTCCACTAATTATTTTTAATATAATAACACCAAAATTGAAAATATCATATTTCACAGAGAAAGAACCACGAATTGCATGCTCAAAAGGCATATAACCACTACAAAAGAATAAAAAAATGAGAAACTTAGGAGATGGTGCAAAATAAAATAATTAGTTTAGGATTAAATATACTTACAATGTTCCCGCCATTTTTTTTGTATTGATGGCATAAAATTGATCAGAAAACCCTATAAAATTAATGGCATGGTATATGGTTTGAGGGATTTTCAGAACATGGATGTTGGTTTTTGAAGGTTAGATTGAAATGATTTTTTTAGGCCTTATATTTTTTAAGAAAATAATAAATTTGAGGGTTAAGTAAGAAAGTTTCTTTATCTTTACTAAGCTTCTTATTACTGTTGAATTGAGTAGTCTACATTTTTACTTTGTTGATTCCAAATCTCTCTACCAATTTTTTAGCATAGCAACTATTAGATTTATTTTTTATTGAGATTAAGTTTATAGTTGAAAATATGAAGTCAGTTACATATTTAATCTATGTATTACTTTGTTGTAAGTCCTTGTAATTAGTGTAAATTGCAGAGATACACATTTAATTTCATAACTCGACTCTAATTTTTTCACTGTTGCAACTAAACATCACCATTATAGTAGGATCTCTAATATAGCTATGCATCCTCTTTAAGAGAAGCATCATGACAACTCCATAAATCAAAAGATTACATTAGAATCCTACACTTTTGTTTTCCTTTTACTTTTTTCTGGTGTTATACTTCCATTAAAGGTCTTCAAGTTTTGCTTTGAATGAAAAAGTCAAATTGATGTATGTAATTATAAGGATAATTGCCAACTAGAATTTTTTTAAAAAAATACAATAGTATAAAATGAATATTTTGCTTCTATTAAAAACTCAAGTTTATACCATAACAAAAACATTTTCAAAAGACCTTAATTATTTTATACATAAAAATATCTAAATTAAATTTATTTTACAAAAAAATGATAAATTTAAGGATTGGGTAAAAGAGACTTTTCATTTTTTTTAAGCCTCATATTGACAAAAAGTGGAGTGGTCCATATCTTTGCTTTGTTGATTCCAAAATTCGCCACAAATTTTTCAACATAACTCTTTTAAGATAAAAAAATTAATTCCATTCTTCAAGTTTTCCACTTCTAAGCCAAGGAAGTAATTTAATTCTCTTAACCTCTTCATTTCAAATTAAATAGAAAGCCCTTCTTGTAATTTTACATCTTCCTTTTTATCATTACCCATGATAATCATATCATTAACATAGAAAAAAATAGTAACATTCAAATTTCCATGCTTTTTGATAAACATGCTAGAATTTGAATTAGAAGTTACACAACCACTAAATTGCAAGTATTTAGCAAACTTACCATATTAAGTTTTTAAAGCTTATTTCAACCCATAAAAAGCCTTCTTAAGCTTGCATGCATAATTAGGATGAGTAAAAGAAATTTAATTTAGTGGTTGATCCATATAAATATTTTTATTAAGCTTCTCACAAAGAAAAGCATTTTTCACATTAAATTACCACAACATACTACTAATGCTAAGATAACTTCAATAAAAGTCATTTTTGCCACAAGACTGGTGATTTCTTTATAATCTTCCCAATCCTTTTGAGAAAACCCATGAGCAACCAATCGCTCCTTGTATCTATCAATGCTGCCATTAACTTTTCCTTTTATTTTATACATCTATTTATAAGAAACAAGTTAAACATCTTTGGACTTAGGAACAAGAACCTAAGTTTCGTTCTTTTTAAGAGCATTCATCTTTTCTTACATAGTACATTCCCACTCTTTAACACTTTTAGCTTCATCAAAATAAAAAGACTTTCATCATTAATTGGATTGGCAAAGAAACAAGAACAAGTACTTACAAAGTTTTCAACTATATAGTGGGCTAGTTTGATAATCTTTTTTTTTTTACCACTATTATCATTAGACCTTAAAGAGATACAAAAACTAAAGTTCTCAATTTTATGTTACTTCTCCAATGATAAGTTATTTGAAGAAGGAGGTAAAGATGATACCTTGAGATCCACATTGTTAGACTTATCTTTCTCAAGTAGGATTTCATTAGCACTATAATATAAAGAAAAACTTCATCAAAGATAACATCCCCTAATACAATAAATTTGTTAGTTGCTAGATTCATACATCTTTAATACCTTTTTCTTTCATCATAATTAATAAATATGTATTTTTTTTGCCTTTGCATCTAACTTAATTTTTTTAGTCTTTAGTACTTGAGCATAACAAGTAGAGCTAAAAACTTAAGAATGTTTGACATTAGGTGCTTTTCTTTTTTTTATTTTTCAAATAGCAGCTTATTAGAAATCTTCATGTTTATAAGGCTATAAGGTAATTGATTAAGAACATAAGCAACAAACTCTATACCTTTTGCCCTTAAAGCATTAGGTAAATTTTTTTCATAAAATAGCTTTAACAAGTTTCCACAAAGTACCTGATCTTCTTTTCAACCACACTATTTTGTTAT
Source organism: Sindora glabra (assembly GCA_020226215.1). Lineage (NCBI taxonomy): Eukaryota > Viridiplantae > Streptophyta > Magnoliopsida > Fabales > Fabaceae > Sindora > Sindora glabra. The sequence goes on from CM035229.1 coordinate 51,858,851, forward strand.
GGTATTTCTACAATTGAAAACTTTCTTTTAATACCATAATTCCTACAAAAAGAAACGAATTCATTGGAAGTAAATTATCATACATTATTAGTTTGTAACCTTTTAATTATCTTACTAAGTTCACCTTCTACAAGAGTTTTGAACTCCAAAGATCTAAAGAAAACTTTTAATTTGTGCTTCACAAACTAAATCCAAGTGAGCCTTGAAAAATCAATATTAATAAAAATTAACATATAATGAAAACTAGAATAAGAAAAGTTTCTATTTGGACTCATCTCATTATGGACCAATTACAAAGGAACTTTAGACCTTGAGAGAGATTTATCAAATGGAATATGATAAGACTTCCCATGATGGCAACCTTCATAAATTTTACTTCCACCAAAACTAGTTAAATTAGGCAACCAATTAGCTAACTTTTTTATACACCGTAACTTTAAATTTTGACATGTTAACATGGCTAATTCTAGCATGCCATATAGTTGTATTATCATTACTATCCATCCTTTCAATGTAAGCATTAGAAGCTAACAAAACAAATAAAATTTTAAACTTTTTTTCCAATATAAACTACATTAACTTGTAACTTCTTAATATTTGGAACAATTTTAACATCATAAGGGATAAATAATAGATTATTACCCCTATTCATAGCACTGGCTATTAAAGAAAGGTTCTTTTTTACACTAGGAATGTGATAGACATTAGTAAGTGTGATTGAGTCATCTCTCTTACTCTTGCTCACCACACTTCTTTCTTTCTCCATAAAATGAACTATGTCATCTACTATAATAATTATGCCTTTTTCTTTAAAAGAACAATAACTTGAAAACATTAAGTTAACTCTAATTAAATGATAACCACATCCAAAATATATGATCAAATTCTTGTCAAAATTGATTAAATTTGGAGCATTATGTATTTTTTTGTTATAAAGCATTTGTCCCAATCTTCATCTTGTTTCTCCATTTCAACTATATTGCTTTCTTTCATTTTCACATAATAACTTTTCTTGATATAATCTAACTTGCCGCAATAATAACACTTGATGTTTTGCTTATAATCTTTAGAAGGTCCGTTAGTATACTTAGTAGAATTTTTGATAACATAACATCATCCAATAAGGTATTATCAAGCTTCTTTTCCTTTCCTTTGAAATTCTTCTTCTTGTTTTCAAATGAGGCATTTATTTCATCATTTTTTACTAAAAAAACTAGTTATTTACATGGATAAAGATTCTTATGCAGACAATAGATTTTTAAGCTCTTCTAAGGACAATTATTGAGGCCACCTTTGAATTAATGTAACAAAAGGAGTATACTTTAATTTCAAGTCACAAACAATATAAGACTTCATCCTTACTTGAGAAATATGTTCTTTTAGATCTAACATAGAAATTTCTAAACACATATTCTTAATTTATAGTAAGTATTGAGAAATTGAGAGATCACCTTACTTGACATGAGCTAACTCATTCTTAAGTAATTATAATCTAGCCTTATTCTTCTTGTTATATAATCTATCAAAGGTCTCTTAAATTTGGCTTCCTGATGTACAACCAACAATATAATTATCTAATGAATAAGAAATTCATCACTTCAAAACAAACTTACTCTTGTTATTCTTCCTTTGCTATTGCTTAAGTTCTTTAAACTCTTATCATCAGTATCATCGGTAACTTTTAGAACAATAATGTCATCTTCACTTACTACATTCCACAAGTCTTCACAATTAGATAAAACTCTAGACACATCTCCATGCCTTATAATTAGGCTAGTTTACTAATGCCACACCAAAACTAGTCTCACATATACTAAAATCAATTTTTGGAAACCTAACTAAATATCTTTGCGAAAGGATCTTACTTTACACTAGCAGCCTCTTTAAAACTTCGTTACCATATAAAACATCGTAGTGCAACCAAATTAGACTAACTTAAGACCACTAACTAAAAAATAAAGATAAATAGCCATAAAATTGAACAAATCTAAAAGATAAAAATAATAGAAAATAATAGAGAAACTTTATATACTAATAAAACTAATTATTTAATTTGGATGGACATAATAAATATCGTAAAATGCATATTTATAGATTCTATAAATGACTTTACAATTAATTGGATTAGATTAACCTTAGACTGAAACAAGATATTAACTTCTAAATAACTCTTCACAAACACATGTATCAAGAACCAATATTAATAACTTAACAAATACATGCATCATGAATCTAGACAAAAATAAAAAGATTTTTGACTAAATACTATTAATATCTTAAATCACTTTGGTATTTTCAATACAAAAGAGAAAAGAATGGAATAATTCGTCATTTACTAGTTTTAGGGTTAAATTTTTGAATGAAAATCCTTTCCTTTTTCTAAGAAAAGGATAGTATGAATTCCAAATAGATATAAATATAGATTTTTTATTTAAAATTATGGGTTCTAATTAAAAAAGTAATGGGTCCTAAAGTAAAAATTATATCTTTATCTTTTTGAAAATAATAAAAAATGACAAAAAGAAAAAGAGATGATCTAGATCCTAAATTTTTAAATTTTGTACTAGTTTTCAATAATCAAATATAACTATTAAATTTCTATATTTACAAAATCAATGGCAAAAAACAATGCCATCACATAGCAAAATTTTTTGTTGCACTATGATGTCATTTATCTAAAAATAATTTCTTGCAAGTACCTTATTATAGGAATTTGCACTTTTTATTAAATGCTTAATTTTTTGGTAAACTTATGAATAAAGTTGTCTGTACTCCTTCACCTTCACTCCTCCTCTATTTTCCTTGTCATATTAGAGAAAAATAATTTTTGGATTTGTTAAAAATGGACAAAGCCAACTCACTTTTTCATATGAAAAAGAGAATGAAAAGAAAGTGAGAAAAGGGAAATTCAAGTAGCATTACTTATTATAAGATTTGTATTTTCATGAAAAATATTAGTCTAAGAAAAGTAAAGATGTTAAACAGGTAGACCAAACCAGATATGAATCTATCTATGACAAATCCAATCCTTAACAAATATTATTTGTAATAAAAAGAACTCAATTTTAAGGGGTCATAGTTTGCCAAAAGTCCACATTAACCTTAAATATGTTTGTAGGCTTTAATTGAAAGCTTGTGGACTGAATGGATGTTGCCCAATCTGTATAAACCTAGTCTATAATGAATGTGTCCATATTACCTATAAAAAATAAAATAAGTCAATTTTAGGAAGTTCAAGTCTATCAAAAATTCACACGAATTTGAATATGTTCACAAACTTGAGTCCGTTTGACACTTCTTAAAAAAAGTAATGCCTGATATGTATGTACAAAAAATTTTAAGGCTTTTTCACATTGTTAATCTCCCTACTGGTTTAAAGTAAGCACATTTTTAAGTAAAATATTTGTTTTAGCTATTTCAATATATATATATTAGATTGAATTAAATTCAAAGTGATCTTTTTTTAAGTTTAAAATAAAAACCTCTAATTATATCTTCAATAAAGTTTTAAAATAAAAATTATTAAAAAAATTAGTAAAACTAAATTTTTTTACATTAGAAAATGTTTAACTCAAATTACTCATTTAATGCAAGAAAATATTGTAATTTGATCATTAGTATTACATAATTGTCTAATTATCCTTCTAGTAATTAACAACTTAAAGCTTTTGTTGGAACTTATGTACCACTTAAGATTTTCAATTTTTATATGATTAAACTTATTAACATTGATAAAATGTGATCTAATTTGTATATCAAAAACACCAAAATAAAATATTAATTTTAAAAGGTGTTTATCAAATAGCCTTTTATTAACTTTTAATTGTTTGAGGTCATTTTAATTAACCAACTATTTTTTATGTTTTTATTAAATGTTTATAAAAAATTTAAAATTATCATTAAATTAAATTAATTTATATACTATATGATAATAATTATTTCTATTCATTATTTTATTAAAGCCATAACTGAAGAATTTGAATCCATACCTTAAAATGGAATGTGCACGACCCTACCATTGTACTATTCTAATTTATTGATTTTAGATATACTAATTTAATATATATTAAAATAAAATAATTTTTTATAAATGATAAATAATTATTTAATTTTTTATTAATTAAATTCATATAATAAAATAAATATTTAAATAAAATAATTGTCATAATATGTTGAAGATGTTATTATAAAGTTTTTAATGAATTTTAATTCTTGTCACATGAAAAGTGAAAATTAATGAGATTAATTTATACACATAAATAATACACACACATACAAACACATATATATTCAAATAAATTATAAAATAAATTCATATTTTGCTTTTACATGTTATTTTATATTTAAATAGTTAATTTTATTAAATACCTTTATTCAAATAGTTAATATTATTAATTAATCAAATTAGTCAATATAATTAACTATCAATTTGAATTAGCAAACTACTAATATAATCAGTTAATTGTTAAATAAGGCTTTAAGGAAGATTGAATATTATAATTTTTATATCAAAATAACTAAAATTATGTTGACACCTTTAATGATATAGTGATACTAGATGATGTCTTAGAGACTTTATTCCTATCACATTATGGGTTCGAACCATTGACCTTATATATGTGTATTAAATGAATTATTGCTTATACAATTACTTAAAAAAAATAAAAAAAATATAATTAAGTTAAAGTTTCTTGAAATTTTTTAAGAAGTTTGCCATAAAAGTTGTAAAATTGTTAAAAAAATATTTTATACAAAATCTTATGATTTTTCACAAAACATTATTAATGTGTATAATTTTAATGCATAACAAGCATATATATATATATATATATAAAGTTGTAATTATATCATTCTAAATCATATACGAAATTTTTTTCATTTTTACATAAGAATAACAACTTTCTCATTTCACAAAACTTATAATAAGAGTTATGGATACAAATTTACAAAAAAAATTTCATGAAAGCCTTTAGCAATACAAAATAAAAGATGCATTTTTTTCACTTTTTCTCTCTTGTATTATTATAATTCCTTCATCTTTCTATTTTTTTCAATTTTTTATGTTAGAAACATAAGGCTAAATCCTATGTTTTGGGGCAATGGGTGATATAGCTCATTGATGGACAAAGGATTTTTGGTTACACTCTATCCACCATTGATTTGATAAGGTTTTAGTATGAGCATGAAATTGGAAAAAGAGTCTTTAATTTTGGAATTCAATAATAGGGCTTCATATGAAGGACTTGTAATTTGTTTGATCGGCACAATTTGCTAGTTAGGAAGCAGAATGATGCTAATTGGATCCATAAAGGACTATAAAGGTGGCACCAAATTCTCCTAACCCTAACACAAAGCATGTAACCAAAGTGCAATGGTTAGGGATAGGTAAAACGAGTGACGAAGTCATGTTGTCACTAATACGTGCAAATAAAAATATTGAACTTCCAAATTTCTTATAACATATATTAAAAGATAATATATATATATATATATATATATATGAACTTATTAAATTTTAGAATTTAAACTCATTAAAATATGATAAGATGAGTGATGAACCACACTACCTTTTTAATAATGAGTCAATTATTCAAGTTATAATTTGTATTTAGTATTACTTAATTAATATTTATAAAATACTAGCCAACAATCTCTATTTTTATTCAACAAATGTGTTATTGTAATTAAGTTTTTAAAATATCATATAAATGCATTTGAATAAATCTACTACTAATAGAATTTTAAAAAGTTGGTTAATAAATAAGTGGATGTGCTTTTAATCAAATTTTACTCTATATGTAATAATATATAAATCAAAATAAATTGCCATAATGTTACTCTCTTATTCTTTTAGATTATTAGATACAATTGGCATATGTATATCTTTTAATGGCATAATGGTTATTTGATCATTTAGTATTTTCACCACATGAAATTTGATTAAAAGCAAACTTTTATCTTATAGTTTTTTTCTTTAATCAAGATTAAAAAATCAATATTGTTATGATTAAAATTTAAAGATAATATTTTGTTATATGTTAGAAGATTTATATGTCTTTACAAAGGGTTAGCATAAAATTTGTAATTTGTTACATAAAATTCTTTAATTTTCTATAAAACTTACATTTTGTATATATTTTATGTATAATAGTTACATAAAAATTTACATTTCCATTAATTGAAGTTGCAAAATAAATTAATTTTCTTCTATATAAAATTACAACTTTTGATTAAAAAGGTTGTAAAAATATAAAAAAACTTTCACAAATATCACAAGAGTATGTTTCAACATAATTTTTTTTACATATATATCAAAGTATAATCCTTAATTTAAAAATTAAATATATACCCAACATCTTAGTAGTATAATGATACTTAATATTACTTTAAAAATTTTACTTCCCATTATATCTAATATTCAAATTCAAAACCTTATATGTGTATGTTATTTGAATTATCACTCATATCATTATAAGAAAAAAGTAAATACATAAATTTGAACCCTCTAACCATGGGTTCTTGGTTTTGCGACTAGGTGAGATAGTGTTAAATAACATTATAGACTGTGTTGGTAATGAGGGAAAGAATTGGTGATGTCAAATAGACATTGCAATGGTGGTCTTTTAGTATAGGTTGATAACTTTTGATGAGCTCACTATAATTAGATTTGAGGTGATTGAAATGTAGTATTAGTTACATTTTATAATTGCAACAATTTGGTTTGCATTTACAATCCACAATGAAGCCTATTAAAATCATGTTATGAAAGGAAAAGGTTGGACATCATTTCTGCAGTTGACTTGTTTGATATAATGCCAATGAGAAAAATGATAGAGATTATGTATAAATGACTGATTTAATTGACCTCCACTTGGTGTATGATTTGTTAATGACGCAACTAATTGGTTGCAATTACATTATTGATTCACTTAAATATTAGTCCACTTTGAAACTATATTATATTATTTTACATTACCTCAAGTTGATCACCCACATTTACTTCATAGAATAGCCAAAATACCTAGCTAAAGAACTTCAACATCATTCATTCACCTAATGAGAAATAAGGATAAACTGAGCAATAATACTCAGCCAAATAGAATATGATCTTATTTATAAGATCGTAAAATGTTAAAGCATAGGAAGAACAATTGATGACTTAGCACATATAGAATATGATCTTAACCAAATGAACTAAGCTGCATTGAGAGAAGTTTATGAGTGAGGCTTCATTTAAATAGCCAAACTCATGCTCGAGTGAGTTAAACCAATTGATGATTTGGTATTTCATATTCTTATTTAACAATTCAATGTGATTATACATTATAATGATTGGAAAAATTTTGTGATTTTACAAAAATTGTAGGATCAAATTGAATAATATGCAAGCTTTATAGGTTGCACATGTATTTCAATATCCTCTCACCATATGCCTAATGTTTTGGTGCCCCATCATTCTAATTTGCACCACAGACAATACCAATAGTTTACATACAAAATTTGTAGGTTTAAATACACTTTTGTTTTCCTAATATTCAAGTCAAGTTTGGTCCCACCTTAATTGAAAAATCTATTTTCATTCTTTTAATATCTAAATGAAACATCAATTAAGTCAATTTGTTAAATTGCAAACATATAAGCTAGTGCAATAAATGAAAAGTCAATGTGGCAATACTCTATCTCTATTTCTTTGACCTTAAATACCCTATACTACTACCACACCATAGCATCGTCACTCTTCATCTTTTTCCTTCCACCTCTCTCCTTTACATTGACACCCCACCCTTTGATCCTCTGCCTTATATAAATTTGTATAAATCTTACATGTACTAAGCATACATACATATACATGCAATTTTACATATGTATATAGTTGTAATTACATCATTCTAAATTACATGTAAAGAATTTTTTTATTTTTATATAAAAATACACAACTTTCTCATTTCACAAAACTTATAAGAAAAGCAATAGTTACCATCTTATAAATTTTTTCATGAAGGCTTTTATCAAATCCTACAAGATAAAAGAAGCAATTTTTTTCACCTTTTTTCGCCTCATATTTTTATAACTTCATCATCCTCCTATATTGTCAAAGGAAGAGCTTGCATACACTAAATGTATGATATAACATTAAATTTAATATTTTAAATTTATTAATTTGCATAATAATATATAGGTCTTATTTAGAAATTAACTGATAACTATAATGGTTAGTTGATTTAATTAACTATTAAGTACTGGCTAATTACATTAACTGATTTAATTAACTAATTATATTAATTGATTTGATTAATTAATTATATTAGTTATTTGAATAAAAATATTTAATAAAATTAGTTGTTTATGATTAGCTGTTTAGATATAAAATAATATATAAAGATATAGATATATTTTATAAGTTATTTAAGTATTTTTTATTTTAATAGATTAAATTTTTTTTATAAATAATATATTATTTTAATTTATTATAATTAAATATTTTTAAAATTAAATTAATATAATTTTTCTAATTATTAAATTTTATAATTTAAAATAATATGATAAATAAATTTTAAAATTATCAAAATCGTGGCTTTGAATTCTTGGTCGTGGCTTTACTACCACAAAACCAAAAAAAAGTAGCTTTAGTTTCCTCAATAAAAATTAGAAAAATTCAAGGACAATTTGGTCATTGTAGAAATAAAGAAAAGCAACTTCATGAACTAGATAATGCAAAATGTTGGTGTTTCTAATATTTTGCAAAATAGCTATTTGTATGGTAATAAGCTATTTTAGCTGTTCAAACAGCTAATTACCAAATACTAAATTAGCTTGTTGAATAAGTCAACCAGCTAATTTTAATCAAATCAACTAAAAATTGGCCAAATAGCCATTTACTAAATATGGTCATAAATTGAATGAAATTTGACATTTTAAAATTAGTAATGCCCTGGTGGTGCAATTTAAGGGAAAGATTACGATGCACCAGTGCATGAGCTCATTAGTGGCTAACATGGCTTCTTACAACTTATAAGCCAGTTTTAAAACCTACAATAGATAATTTTTAGTATTTTGATATTGACCCTATCAATTTTTAAAAATAATACTTATGAAAATAAAGTTTTGGGCTAAATTAAATTAAACCTAACCCAAAATAAGCAATTAATTCTAACTTTATTAATTAAAATACATTTGACAGAGGAGATAGAAATTAATATGGGTGGCAAGGGCTTACCACCAGATCCCAACCTAAGAGAGGAGTTACTACTTTGAAGAAGCTCTTGGTAACTAGTTGGATGAAGGAAGTCCCTAGAATGTAGTGTCAATTGTCAATGACCAAGATTGATAATGATCCTCATCTTGAAGAAATTGCCAGCGATAGGCATTGAGGATGATGTGAATATTGACTATCACTTTTCAATTATGGATATTTTATGTTTTTTGTTCAGATCTGCCTTGGGTTATTTTATAATTTACGATGTTATGAAATTTGGGGTAATGGTGGATTTCCATTTGTGAGTAAAAACCTCTCTTACTTTGGTGATGTCAAAACTAAAAGACTATTATGGTGTGCATAAGTGTTCGTGGGTTTCTATGTTAGATATTGGATTTTCTTTCAGATAAAAGCAACCGCTGAGGGTCTATTAATAATAAGGACCCCCTTTCTGCATCCGCCTCTCAAACAAACTAACAGTGGATTAGTTGGCATTTTGACCTAAAGGTAAAAGGCCCTGTTGGGCCTTACACAAGGAAACTCAATTGAAGGGGCCTATCACACTCAATTTGTAGAAAAACCATGTCCTAGGCATATGGAATCTAGCCGCATAAAAGTAGAAGCAGAGAATGCTATGTTTAAATAGATAGGTTTCTATCTCAACTAGGGTACATTTTGAATTTAACCTAAAATAATAAATAAAACTAATTTGTTGGAGCCACTTCATAAATAATTTTATCCCAATTCCCCTCAACTTCAAATTGCTGATGAACTAATCCAGATCATTGATATATTGTTGCATTGGTGCACCACTTTTTTTTAGTAGTGCTCCAAAGTCTGCTTCACAGTTTAATCATTATTTTCTCTTATTTTTATTTTCAAAATAGTTTAATCACAAATTTTGTATTTATTTATTTGAAATTCACAACCTAAAAGTGGAGGAGGCCCATGTTCCCGAGCAGCGTCTCATTGATGATCGATACTTGAAAGAGACAACTCCTCAAACGAAGTACGACAATTGAATGGCTGGCACAGAGAGTTGGAAGCACTTAATTCGCATCCAACGCGTACAATACAGATTTTAGGAGCTCAAATAAACAAGCTGACCCCTGTTATTAACGCTAGGTCTATTACTCAATGTTTTTAGAAGTTTTGCTTTTTTATTATATTTAAAATTTTAATTTAAGATTTATTATATATATATATATATATATTAAATGAGTTATTATTTTTATCACTTAAAGAATTAACTTTAATTTTCAAATAGAAATATCTAATTATTACAGATTTTACCAATTAAAATAAATAAGTTGATCTTATTGATATTGTTAGTAGTATAATAATATTTAATATTATTCTAAAAAGATTCACATTTCATTATATTCAAGTTCCGTACTCAGAAATCAGAATCTCGATACCTCTAAAATACATGATTCATTTAAAAGATAAAATATATTAATATAATTATTAATGGAAAAAATTTAAAAAGTAAATAATCATAAATTAAAAAATTATTTTTATTTATTATTATTTGTAAAATATTAAGCCCTTAATTTTTGCATCAAATACTGTGATAGTACACTTTATAGTCTAAAATATAATTCAATCTGTAGTAAATTATTACTTTTACTTTCTTTTCATTTATTATTTACAAAATCTTGAGCCCTTAATTTTTTTATCAAGGATCATAATAATAATTTTACCATTTAAAATACATCCTACACTTTAAAAAAACTCAATTCACTATAAATTATCACATTTACTTTCTCCATTTCTTTTTAAGTATTATCTTAGAGACAAAAAATTTATTTCTATTTATTTTTCACTTTAAAAATCAAAATTACATTTATTATATTCTTTCAAATATTACTTCTATTATCTAAATAAATGCTCAATAACTTTATTTATTAGTTATTTTTAATAAATGATATATTAGTAAAATATAATTCATTTCTTTTAAAATAAATATTATTTATTATTTTTTAATTTTTGTGCATTAACATTAAACAATACTTCAAAGTAAATAGAGAGTATTATTTTATGACAAATATTAACAATAGCCCTAAAATTATTATTAAGCATTAAATACATATCTCTAACTAATCAGATTAAGTATTTTATTTTTTATTTCTAACAATATAATAAATAAAAACATATTAAATACTCTACTAAAATAGAAATTAAACATTAAATGTGATTTTAATATTAATTGTATTGCGATTTATTATATTACTAAAAATAAAATAAATCATTTAATCTGATTAATTTGATATTTGTATTTAATGTTTACCAATAATGTGGAGCTATTGTTAGCATTTTTTCTTATTTTACAGAAAAAAGAGTTGAGTTTAATTTCCACGTACGAAATGAACATTTATAAGAGTTATTAATGTTTTGCAACTTCAAATTTGATAACTCCATATGCACTCGTAACTTACCCTTTTCATATTAACTCCTGTAATTTAAGTCGCCTCCACCCGACAACTTTCAATACACTTACACCATCTCAACGGCGCCCGCCGGCCTTTCATCTGCACTGCACGATCACCATACCATGTACGCGGGATGTGTTTATGGATTATATATTTTCGTGCCAAAAATCTTAGTAATATTATTTAAATAAACATTATAATTGTTATTTTGAACCGTTAATTTTAATTTTAGATGGCCTCTCCAAAATTTTGCATCGATTGGAAAAAGGAAGGTTGTTACATAGTACAACAATTTTTATCGAGAAATAATATTTATATTATTTTTAATTTATTTAATTAGTAGCATTTTATTTAAATTTATTTATTAACTGTCCAGGTGTACATGTAGATGTGAGCGCAAGCAATGGACAATATAAATACATCAATCACCGGGCCACTGAATGGTGAATTAATTATAAAAAAATTAAATAATAGAAAAAATGGCTATGACAAATCCATGGAAAAAGGCCCATCATTGTGATTAAGTGATATATCAAACACACCGTTAAATATAATTATTGGTATGTTATTATGTATCATGCCTTAAAAAATTATCAACTTAATATATAATCAAATTTTATGATGTACTAACCAGGCCATGTTGATTTTCATGTGTATAAGTAAAGACATTAAACTTTCAAATTTTTTATAAGATATGTCAAATAATATTATATATAAACTTATTAAATTTTCAAATTTGAACCTATTAAAATATAATAATTTTAAGTAATAAATCACATTTGGTGGCACCTTTTTTTTACAATGAATCAGTTGTTCAACTTGTAATTTTATATTCAATATTATCCGATCAATATTTATAGAAGAATTAACCAATAGTCTTTCTTTCTACTCGATTAATATATTATAATAAATTGTAATTATAATTTTAAAATAAAATATAAATACATTTAAATAATTCTATTAATGATAGAATATGAACAAGTCGGATAAAGAATAATTAAATGAAAGTGATTTTAATCAAATTCCACTATATATAATAATTAAAATTAAATAATGTTACGATTTTTTTAACTAATGTCACTCTTCCATTTTTGTCCTTTCATATAATTGTATATAGTTGGGCATTAATAATTAATTGATCACTTAATAATTTCATCTCATAAAATTTGGTTAATAATAAACTTTTTATCTTATAGCTGTATTCCTTGATCAAGATTACTAATTAACATTATTACGATAAAAAATAATTGAAGGATAATGTTCGGATACATGTTAGAAGATTAGAATGCCTTTATAAATATTTAATGAAAATAAATGTGTAATTTTGTATATAGAATCCTTTAATTTTCTCTGGTGCTTATATTTTGTAAGAATTTTGTGTGCAATAACTATATAAAGATTTACAATCCGTTAATCATATTTTGTAAAATTTTCTTTTATATAAAAATTCTAACTTCTGATAAATAAAAAAAGTTCTAAAAAATTTAAAATATTTTCACCAAAATAAAAATATAAATTTTTAATGCAAATATTAAAATATAATGCTGAATTTAAAAATTAAGTAGATAAATTTAAACCCGCAGATTGTGAGCTCTTGACTCTATCACCATATATCAATATAATGGTGTAACATAAACTTCCTCAAATTTATTAATGAAAGGACTGGGTAAAAATTTGGAAGTAAATTAGATAAATTAAAAAGATATAATTTTAAACACCAATATCAATCGATATCAATATCTAAATTAATTCCATTCAATATCTGTCTTCTTAAATATTAAAACGGCGACTCCTTTCCGCCTACACGTGTCATCTTCTACTCCATTTACATTTTACTTTTTCTGCCTAAACGGAAGCCCTTGCTTCCTTATTTTTTTTCCTTGAAGTATATATTTTTCATTTTTTAAATAAACTCTCATAAATTCTTATACTTATTAATATTATTTATGATAACTTAAATACCAGTATTTCTTAATAAATTTTTATTATTAAAAAATTAAATAAATTAAATATTTGGTTTAATTTAATTAATTATATATTTTATTTACAAGTAGATCACATTCTACAATTCAACTACTCTTCCTCCCCTTTGTTGTTTGTTTCATTGTTAAATAAACTCTTATATCTATTAATATTATTTATTTTTTATTAAAATTCAAATACTAATATCACTCAATAGTACAAATATATTATGATATATTATATTTTTATTATAAAATTTTAATTTAATTAAATATGTAATTTAATTTAATTATTTAATTATATATTTTATTTTTGACAAATGTCACAATTTACAACTCAACTATTCTCCTTCCCCTTTTTTGTTTGCTTTATTGTTTTTTTTTCTTCCTTTATGTTTACTATTATTATTTATAACTTAGATGATTATATTACTATATAATATAAGTATTTAGTTTTTATATTATATAGTAGTTGTGATGTTCTCTACCTCCTTTTAGTACCAAGTTTTATTTTTATAATTTGTCACGTGTAAATTTATTATTTTTCAACAAATTTTATGTTGTATTAATCATATTTACACAATTAGCATAAAGGATTAAATTTCTTATTTATATATAATAGTTTAGTATTAAATTGAGAAAAATTTCTTATTTTTTATTTATTGCATTTTCATAATATTTTTTATTTCTTCTCTTATTTACTAATTTTTCTAACTTTTTGCATTTTTTCATTTTAAAAATAATCTCCCTGAATCTCTCATTTATATATAGTAGTTTATATTAAATTGAGAAAAAAATGCTTTAATTTCTTCTCCTCGTTTATTGCATTTTCATAATTTTATAATCTCTCTAATTTTTCCTAGTCTACTAAATTTTTTTAATTTTCATACATTTTCTTTCTTTCCAGAATGATCTTTTTAATTTCTTTCCTTTATACAACATTAATTGATTTTTTATAAGTATTAATTGATCATTAGCAATTAATTTATTTATTTTGCTAAAAATCACACCTTTGTTTCTAATTGATTTCCATTTCCCTTTCTACATCTCCTTTTATATCATTGAAAAATATTTAAATTTTTACTGTCTATATATGTCATCATTGATTTTCTTTTCAAATGGACATTGAGATTCTTTTTGCCTTATTTTTTTTATTGACCAATTGTCCTTTATCTCACCTTTCTCTCTCTCTCTTTCTTATGTCTCTTAATCGTAAACCCTAAAATTTATTATTAATTTTAACTCCAATCATGCAAGTCATTTAATTTATGAGTGACATTATTTTACTATTAACAATACCCACTATTGAATCATTGTAGTGTCATCTCAACAAGTGATGGTTGGTACCTTCGGTGATTCCTTCCAACACATTGTTTCATTATAATTGTTAATTTGTGAGTATTAATCTCCTTAGAAATAGTTCTCTATTTCTTTAATTGTTCTTTGATTATATTTTATCAATATAATTTTATTTTTTGTAGTTTGTACTAATTTTTTATATAAAATAAATTTATTATATGTGATTTGCTTCAGTATAGGAGGTAAATTATTTTTTCTATAGTTTTGAATGTGCTATGAAGCTAATGTACATTTGTTTTTCTATTACAAGTTGGTAAAGTGAAAAAACTTTAAATATTTTGCATTGAGATTATATGTAATATAATTTTTTTTGTCAAATATTGAAGTATATATACATTTAATTTTTGTTAAAGGCTAATGTATATTTGTTTTTGCATTACAAGATGTAATCTTTGACTATATTTAACATATATGCACTTGCATTACAATAAGTAACTTTTAAAGAGATTAATGTATTTGATTAAATAAATATTCTTCATTTGAAAAGTGTTCAAAAAGATTTTTCAGTAAATTAAATAATGTTTATTTTTTATTATTTATCACAATTTATATTTATATAGAATTAAGGATGAACATATCTATGCATTCTATTTCATATAAATAAATGTTATTTCTTATATATATATATATATATATATATATATATATATATATATATATATATATATATATATATATATATATAATTTTATGTTATTTTTTAAATTTATTTTATTTTAATATTTAAATGCATATGCATCCTTCTAATTGTGATAATGATCATTATTAATGTAATATTATAATAGTATAACAGTTTTATCTATTAGCAATGAATTATATAATACATTCTCTCACTTAATTTAAATATAATTATATCAATTTTATAATTATTTAATTAATATAAACATGACAATGTACTTTATATTAACCAATCAAATATCTTATAATTTAAATTTTAAAATTATAATTTATATTTTAAATTATTATCAATTAAAATTAATTAAATTCGTATATCACACGAGTTACAATCTAGTCTAGTCTAATCTAATCAATAACAATATCTAATCTAAACTAATTTAATACCAATCTAGTCTAATCTAACTACTAATACTAAGTTTTAATTCTTTAAGTAAAGTTACACGTGTCAGCCTTATATCCTTTGGCTGAAAATTTTTCCTGCCTAAAACATTTCTTAATATGTATATTTTTTATTACTTTTATATTTTTACATAATTTATTTTCTTTTTATTTACTCTATTATATTATACATGCATTATTTATTTTTATTCTCATTATTGCATTTTTTAATATTTATTCATATTATTTATAACTTAGATGTCAATACCACATAATGGTATAAATATAATATAATATATTTTATTTTTATTTTAAAATTATTTTTTACAAGTTAAGCATTTAATCTAATTGAATTATTTAATTACATATTCAATTTTTTACTCTTATATTATTTTAGAGTCTGCCCATTACTCTTTTTCTTTTTATTTGCTTTACTACATATTTTTATCTTCTCATTTATTTTATATTCATTCTTGATATTTTCAATTTTGATGCTAATATCAATAAGTCTAATAGTTATTGTATGATATACTTTTTATTGTAAAAATATTTTAAATAATTTAAATTTTTACTTCAATTAATTGACCGAATTACATATAATATTTTATCTCTTATATTACTTTTCAACTGACATGTTGTTCATCTTCTTTTTATTTTTCTTTTTTTTTATATGTTCACACCTATAATGCTAATATCATTAAAACGTATATACACAATATGATATATTTTATTTTTATTTTTAAAAATATTTAAATATGTTGAAATATTCAATTTAATTAAATTATTTAGATGTATTTTATTTAAGATTTTTATATTACTTTACAATTCATCATTATTTCTTTTTTTACTTTATTTGTTTTATTACATATTTTTATTTTATTTATATCTGCTGCTTTTCTTTATGACATATATGCTAACAACCCAAAGTAGTAGATGTAATATATTCAATTTTATAAAAAAATTTAATAAATTAAAATTTTAATATATAACTTACATGTTATTTATTTTTTATTTATTTTATTTATTTCATTTCATTTCATTATTTATAACCTATATGTTAATTTTGCAATTTTATTTTTATTATAAAACTATTTAAAATAATTTAAATTTTTAATATAATTATACACATTCTATATTTGATTCTCTTATAGTTACTTTATATCACATGCACTCTTTTTATTTATCTAATTGCATATTTTTTATTTTTTTTCATATTCACTTCTATTAATTAAAATTGACAATACCAATAACACTGAATTATATAGATATAATGTAATATATTTAATTTTATTATTGAAATATTTTAAATATATTAAAAATTAATTTAATTAAATTATTTAATTACATAATCTATTTTTAACTCTTATATTATTTTACAACTTATTCACCATTCTTCTTTTTATTTTATCCATTACATGCTTTTCCTTTTTTTTAATATCATATTTGTTTCTATTGTTTACAATCCAAACACAAACAGTAATATCACTGAAAGATACATTATAATCTATTTTGTTTTTGTTACAAAATATTTTAAATAGATTAAAATTTTTAATTTAATTAAATAACTTAATTATATATTTTACTTTTAACTCTATATTAATTTATGACTCTTTTGTTGTTTCTCTTCTTTTTATTTTTTCTATTGTATATATTTCATTTTTTTATTTTCAGTACTATTATTTCTGATTAGGTACTAATACCACAAAATTGTACGAGTATAACATGATATATTTATTTAATTTTATTATAAACTTAATTTAAATAAGTTCTTTAATGTAAAAAGTGTTAGTTGAAATATCTAATTGCAAATTTTATTATTTAATAAAAATATCTAAATTAAGATCAAATTCAATTATTTAAATTTTATATATATTTTTATATCAACTTTTAACTATTATATATTAAATTAAATACAAATCAACTAATATTTTATTAAGGTTTTATAACCCATGTACTAGTTCATTTCATTTTATCAAAACTTTATTCTAGATTTTTTTTTATGCCAATCATGATAGCTTGGATATCGTTAAGAAGTGTATATATATAATATAATATATTTTATTTTTTATTATTTTCATTTTAAATAAGTTAAATATTGAATCTAATCAAATTATTTAATTATATATAATATTTTTAATAAAAATATTTAAAAATAAAAATCAAAATTACTTATTTAAAATTTGATAATATTTTCTTTATATCAATTTTTACTATATTTGAATTTAAATATGCGTTCATGAAGATTTTATCAAACCTCTATGACTTACATATTATTGCTATTCCTTTTAGTTATACTTTGTTGCATGTTTTTATTTTTCTCTTTGATTAGTCATATTATTTATAACTTAAACACCAATATTATTAGGTAATATGAATATAACACAAAATATTTTTTATTATAAAAATATTTTTTATTAATATGATGTATTTAATTTTATTATAAAAATAACTTAAATAAGTTAAAATTTTGATATAGAAAATATTAATTGCAATTATTAATTACATATTATATTATTTAATAAAAATGTACAAAATTTAAATTAAAATTATTTTACTTAAAATTTTCAACTTTTCTTGATATCAATCTTTAATTATTATTTTTCTAATTAGAAATGCATTAACTAAAATTTTATCAAAACTTACAATTAATGCATTATTTCTCTTTCTCTTATCTATTTTATTGCATGTTATTTTTATGCTTACATATGTTATTTTCAACTCAAGCATTAATTATTGACCTTAGCCCCATTAAGAAAGTTTTGATAATAACAACACATTTTGCTCTTCTTATATTTGGTAAATGATCAATTAAAATTCTAATACAAAAAGTGAAAATTGAAAGAGATTAAAGATTGAAGAACATGATTCACTTAGTTAGGATTCTAGTTAGGATTATAAAATAAATTTGTATAAGAGGAATTCATCTAAAAAGGGGTTCAAGTTTTTTATGAAAAAATATTAACCATCAAGTTTAATCTTGTATCAAAAGCTTTTAAAATGAGGTTGGAATGCTTTTAAGAAAGAAAATCATATTTCAAAATGCTTCTTATTGGAGAACTTGAAAAACAAGAAATCAATTGAGCAATTGATTTTAGGTATCCAGATAGCAAACTAGAATACTTAATTTAATTGACCAATCGATTCCAGGCATTCAAAGAACAATTTGGAATACCTGAATTGATTGACTAATCTATTTTAAACATCTAAAGAGCACACTGAATATCTTGAATCAATTAACCAATCGATTTAAAAGGTCCAAAGAGCAATCAGGGCAAAATGAATCGATTCACTAATTAATTTAATGTTTCAAAATTTAAATATCAAGTTCCTTAAATTGATTAATGAACCCACTTATTACCCTCTAACGTTTGTTTAAAACTAAATTTTCAAAAAAGTAGAATCAATTGACCAATCGATTCTACACATCTAGAGTCAAACTATGCTTTTAGTGAATTAATTAACTAATTGATTCACCATGCATTGAATTCAAATGTATAGTCGAGTGAATCGATTAACCAATCAATTCATCATAACTTTTTGAAAAATTTGAAGCTAACCTAAATCAATTGACTAATTAATTCACAAGGTACCAACTACATTTTAACTGTTATAATTTCCATGTAATGAATTTTTTAACTCTCCAACCTCTATATAAAGGCTTTATTTTGATTTGAAAATATATGAAAGTCTTATCATTGTTATATGGATATAAGAAACCCCTTTTTCTTTTATCTAAAACCTAAAAATCTCTTGAGCTTAACTGATTAAATTCCTTTTATTAGCTCTTCATTATATAATCTAACTTTTAGAGTTTGTGAGCTATTTTCTTGATTTTAAATTACTCATTTGTTATATATTAGAAGGAGGTATCCTTGGCAACATCAAGATTATTGGATCTCTTGATAGATAAAGGCTTTGAGAGAAAATTCTCAAAGGGTTTATACAAGAAAGTAGAGACTTGTATCGAGGCTTCTTGAAGTTCCTTCAAACTTGAAAAGACATCGATTTGAGTTGAAATCCAAGTCAAGGAGGTTTGTTAGTGGATGTACACCTTGGAGTGTAGGATTTTCAAAGTTAAAACTATTATAAATAGTAGTGTTTGAATCTCTTTTTCTTTATCTCTCCATTTTTTTATATTATACTCTATTTTTTTTTAATTAAACTTACTATTTTGTTATGCTTGCATTAAGTTAGTTTTTACTTCTATTCTTGAATCACTTATTAACTATTTATCAAAACTAAGTAGATTGGTATTATTTTGCAATAAGTTTTTATAACTAATTCACCCCCTCTTGAGTAAAATATTGAATAATATTTGGTATCCAAGCTTAACTTTTGAAACAAGATCTTATGATCTTAAGAGGATCTAATAAATGTAAATAATGTTAGCATTTTACTTGAATATTCTCCATTAAATAAATGCTTAGGTCTCAATGGATAGTACTACACCTATTGGAAGTAAAAAATGAAAGATTTTATGGAAGCTACTAATATTGATATATGATTTGATTGAAAATGGTTATGATCCACTAATAAAAAGGAAATATAATGTAGATGTTTTAAAACTAAGATTTGAATGGAGTGAAAATGAGAAAAAAAAACATTAACTTCACTCCAAAGCTAAATGGATTCTATAAAATGCTTTATGGCCTAATGAGTATGAAAAAGTCTTAAATGTCTTAATTGCAAAAGAAATATAGAATGTTCTTGAAGTAACTCATATAAGAACCATATAAGTCAAAAAAAGCAAGATGTATACATTAGTTTATCAATATGAATTATTTAGAATGAATGATAGGGAATCAATTAAAGATATAATGCAAAGGTTTATTGCCCTTGTTAATGGGTTGAATTTTCTTGGTAGGCATCATACAGATAGAAAGCTTGTTCACAAAATACTTAGGTTACTAACAATTAAATGGCAACTAAAAATAATTGCTTTTAAAAAAGTAATAAAGATCAAAATACTAACTCTGCAAGATTTATTTGAAAATTTGGAAGAGTATGAACTAGAGTTTAAAAGATATGCTAATTATAGTAAAAGAAAGAAAAAGTCTTTTACTTTAAAAGTTAAAGTAAATGTAAATGAGGATGGAATTGATGAATATTGCTAAGAGGAATTACTTGACATATCATTAGAAGATGACTTAACCTTCCTCACTAAGAAAATTCAAAAGGCACTTAAAAGAATTAGTGGTAAAAGAATAGTATCTCAAGCAAACAAACATATAAGAAAAGGAAAAGCTAACTAGCAAGCAAGCTATCCTGACTGTTATAAGTGCAAAAAGTTAGGTCATATCAAATTTGATTATCCCTTATACTAGAACTTAAGATATAAGCTAGTAATAGTGAAAGAAAGAAAAAAAATTTTACTTTAAAAGTTAAAGCAAATGCAAGTGAGGATGAAATAGATGAAAATTACCAAGAGGACTTATTTGACATATTATTGGAAGATGACTTAGCCTTCCTTACTAAGAAATATCAAAGAGCATTTAAAAGAATTGGTGGTAGAAAAAAAGTATCTTAAGCAAATAAATATACAAGTAAAAGAGAAGCCAACATGCAAGCTATCCCAACCTGCTATAAATGTACAAAATTGGGTCATATCAAATTTGATTATCCTATATACTTGAAAAAGAAACTAGAATATGAAAAGAAAAAGAACAAAAGTGCTTATAAGAAAGCTTACTTAGGTACTTAGGGAAATGATGATGACAATAACTCGTGATAGAAATAACAAAGATAAAGAAACCCTTTTTTATTTGATGGCTTCGGAAGAACAAGATGGAGATGAGGTATCCATCTTTAACTCAAATAAAAAATATGATTATATCATTTCTAATCTAAACATAGATCTACTTAAGGTTAAGAGAAATATTGAACTCTCAAAGAGTTTAATCTCTTATTTGGGAGACAATATTGAGCAATTAGAAAAAGAAAATGAAGAATTGATTCAAGAAGTAGAGAGCCTTAAGAAAATCACACAAAAATGCATATCTTGTGAAAATCTCAAGTAGAACCTTGATGATTTAATTAAAATCTTTGAGAAATCAATAAAAAGTAAAGATTCACTAGACATTTTTTTTTGTTAAAATACTAGTTTTAATAAAGAAGATCTTAGTTATACGCCAAATAAAAATAATTATTTTTACAAAAACTTCTTTGTAAAAGAAACCATGAAGAGATAAGTAAAAATAACATGTTTTTATTATGGAGAAAAAGGGCATGGAATTTAGTCTTATGTATATAAAAGAAATACTTGCATTGGAATAAAGAAAATTTGGATTCCTAAAAGGACATATGTACTAACTAATAAAGATGGACCCAAAGTTATTTAGGTACTAAAAGTAAAAAATTGATATTTATTTTATAGGTTTGTTTAAGAACTCAAAGTAAAATGTGGTACTTAAAAGTAGTTGTTCAAGACATACGACAAGGAACAAATCTAAATTCATCTCATTGGCATTTAAAGAAAGAGAAAATATCACCTTTGGAGATAATTCAAAAGGAAGAATCATGGGAAAGGTAGAGTGGGTGAGAATTCAAAATCTTATATTAATGATATCTTATATGTCAAAGGGCTTAAGCATAATTTGTTTAGCATTAATCATTTATGTGATAAAAGGAACAAAGTTACATTTCATTCCACTTGTTGCATTATTGAAAATCAAAATAATAAGCAAATTAGCTAATTGGTAAGAGATATGGAAATATCTATATAATAGAATTGATAATAAGCCTAATCTAGATTCTAAATGCTTGGTTAGTATGAATGATGATTCTTGGATTCAGTATAAAAGACTTACCTATGCAAGCATGGATCTTCTAGGAAAATTTTTCAAAAATGATTTGGTTGATAGTTTACTAAAATTGAAATTTGTTAAAAATAGAATTTATGATGCATGTCAAAAAGGAAAATAAGTAAAAGTCTCTTTTATATCCAAAAATTTTATTTTCACATTTAGATCATTTCAATTACTACATATAGGTTTGGTCTATCAAGATTTAGTATTTACAAGTCGTGAAGGAAATCTCTATATACTTGTAATTATTAATAACTATTTCAGATTTACATGGACATTATTTCTTCCTTCCAAAGATAAAGTTTCTGAAGTCTTCAAAAAACTTGCAAAAATCATACAAAATGAAAAAAGAATGCCTATAGTAAGTATTAGAAGTGATTATGATGAGAAATTTGAAAATTATGACTTTACTTATTTTTGTGATGACAATAGAATTAAGCATAACTTCTTATCTCCTAGAACACCTCAACAAAATGAGTTATTGAAAGAAAAAAAGTGTCTGGAAGAGGTGGCAAGAACTATGTTTAATGATAGTCTTTTTCTAAATCCTTTTAGGCTAAAGTAGTTAACACTATTTGTTATATAATGAATAGAGTCTTTATTAGACCAATTTTAAAGAAAATTGCTTATGAGCTTTACAAAGAAAGAAAGCCAAATATTTCACATTTTTGTATTTTTAGTTGCAAAGGTTTTGTACACAATAATGGTAAAGACAATCTTAAAAAGTTTGAAGGCAAATCTAATGAAGCCATCTTCATTGGATATCCTTCTAATAGCAAAGCTTACAAAGTATATAATAAAAAAACTATACTAGTAGAAGAATCCATTCATATTATATTTGATGAATCTTCTCTTAGTATGAAAAAGGTATCAAATAAAAATGAGGAGTAGGTTGACTATGGGTTATTTAAAAGAATGAAATATAATCAAGATGGAGAGATTAATGCTCAAGAAAAGGATGAAGAAGATAAAAAATTAGCTCCATCCACAAGCAATGCAAATTAAAACTAAGTCATCAACCTCAAAAAGAATGAAAAATAATGAGAAATCATCCAATTAATCAAGTTATTAGTGATATAACTCAAAGGGTAACTAGAAGTTCTTTTAAAAATATTTATGATCATTTAGCACTTTTATCTCAAAATAAACCTAAAAATATTAATGAAGAATAATTAATGAACATTAGGTCTTAGCAATGCAAAAGGAATTAAATCAATTTGCAAGAAATGAAATTTGAGAACTTGTGTCAAGACTAAATGATTATCCAATTATTGGCATAAAATAAGTTTCTAGAAACAAGTTAGATAAAAATGGTATCATAATCAGAAACAAAGCTAAATTAGTTATTAAAGGATACAACCAAAAGGAAAGCATTAATTATGATGAAACATATGTACCAATAGCTAGATTAGAAGCTATTAAAATATTGTTAGGATATGCTTGCATGAAAGGATTCACACTTTGTCAAATGGATATTAAAAGTTCTTTTTTAAATGGCATAGTTATGAAGGAGGTGTAAGTTGAACAACCTCTAAGTTTTGAAAGTCATTTCCTTCCAAATCATATATTTAAGTTAAAAAAAACCTTTATATGGTCTGAAATAAGCTTCTAGAGTTTGGTGTGAAAGATTAAACAAATTCTTGATAGGAAAAGGTTTTTAAGAGGAAAAGTTGATACTACGCTTCTTATAAAATACAAATTTGATGACATCCTTCTTATGCAAATATATGTTAATGATATCATATTTGGAGCTACTAATGAATTTATATGCAAGAAATTTGCTAAATTAATGCAAAATGAGTTTGAAATATTCATGATAGGAGAGCTGAATTTTTTTCTTGGCTTACAAATCAAGTAGTGAAGTGACGAAATCTTCATAAGTCAAACCAAGTATAAAAAAAAGCTAATTAAGAAATACAAGATGAATGAAGCTAAACTATCTCTTACCCCCATGAGCATAGCAACCAAGCTGGATCTAAATGAATAAGGTAAAAAGGTAAAAGTCACCTTGTATAAAGGAATGATAGGATCCTTGCTATATCTAATTGCTAGTAAATCGTAAATTATGTTTAGTGTGTGTATATGCACAAAATTTCAAGTTAATGTAAAAAAGTCACATTTAATTGTTGTGAAAAAGATTTTTAGATATCTTGTGAGCACATTTCACCTTGATTTATGGTATCTCAAAGAAAATTTAAATTTTTTAACAAGCTATTCGAATGCTAATCTTGGTGGAGTATGCCAATTTCTTAGATTTTACTAGTCCTTTAGTATAATAAGAAGTAAAATAATGTGGCACAACGTACTACTAGCACTATTTACCACTGAAGTATAATATATAGTAGTAGGTAGTTGTTGTACTTAGTTTTGGTGGATGAAACAATGAGTATCTAATTTTAGATTGAATTTTAAAAGTATTCCTATAAGTGCCATCAATCTAACTAAGAATTCTATCATGCACTCAAGATCCCAACATATTGAAATAAAATATCATTTTATTTATAATTATATGCAAAAAGAAGATATTCAACTTGAATTTGTCTAAACTAATTTTTAACTTGTAGATATCTTCACTAAGTTACTTAGTGAAGATCATTTCAATTTCATAAGAAGAGAATTGGGCATGTTGAATTTTCTTGAGAAGTAATTCATGCATTAATTTCATATTTTTCTTATTAATGTACCGATTTAAGTATCATAGACATCCTAAAGGTTTATTTTATAGGCACCACCCTTCATATTTAGTAATCATAGATCAAAATCAAGCTTCAATCATCTATAAAGTCAAAAAATTGCATCACGGATCATTTAAGAGTTAAAATAATGAGATAGAAGTTTTCAAGACTCAAAGAATCAAGTGGTCAATCAATTCTAAGATTATGAATCAAGTGAGCAATCAATTCTTTGAGATCGTATTTAAAGGAAATTAATTGAGTAATCGATTCTGAGAATGTAGTGTTAGTCTCTAAAAGTCCGAAATCAATTCACTAATCAATTAACTACATGTGGAGGGAAATCTAGAATTTGAAAATTTCTAACCATAAATTCAGTAGTCAATCGATCCACAGATGATCATATTTATCCTTGAATCGATTGATCAATCGATTCCATAAGGCCTCTATAAATGTCCTATCACGTGATAACTATACCATTCACCTCCTTTATTTCTCTCTTTAACCATTTGCATGCTTATGACCCTTCATTTAACCATTTTAAACTTTGATATTCTTTACCAAAAACATCTAAATACATTATTTAAGACCTTTCTCTATCACTCTTAATATCATTTAACCCATCAAATCTCCAACATTGTCAAAGTTCTATTCCAACCAATATCACATCAAACCTTCCAACTACAAACCTATTCCAAAACTTCTATTCATCACAATAAATTTTCCATAAAAACACTATGATCATCAATTATATAGGCAAAAAGAGCATCGTAATAAAGCATCCTCGCATCGAATTAAACAAAGGGAAAGGAAAAGCCACTGGTTCATCATCCTAACCCCTTCCATCTACTGATATAGTTCTTGAAAAAATATACTACTTTGAGGTAACTGCATTTGAAAGATTCTTAGAATGTATGACTAAGGTGATAAACCTAGAAACTGTTGGGATATTAGATTTCTAAGAAATGAAAACTTGGAGATATATCATTTATTAGAGTATTTAAGTTTGCTAAAATTTACTAGACAATTTATTGATATTTATCCTAGCCTACTATATCAATTTTATGCAAATCTAAAGAAAGGTGGTCAAGAAAGTTTGCTTGAATTGATAACTATGAAAAGTAAAAAATTCTCTATTGGTATTGATGAATTAGTTGCCTTTTTTGATATGGATGCTAATCAACCTTTCATTGTTGTTAGGAATACTATAAATTCCTCCAAAGTTATAGCTATAAGGTTATTTTAGCCCTACTCTTTACTAAAAATTATAAAAAACAAGTTGTTAATCATTGGCTTATTCATGGAAGATAGAATTTTGTATTATACTATTGCCAAGATCATCCTTCCACGGTGGCACAATTTTACCCAAATTGATGATCAAGGATTATTCATTTTATAGGCCATTAGGTAGAATATACCAATTAATTTTCCTAACCATATCCTACTTCACATGCATTCTCATGTCAACAGAGATTTTCTTTCTTATGAGATAATCCTTACTAAACTATTCAAAGTCTCTAAGATTTAACTTGATACAAAAGCTAAAGTGGAAAATTTTAAAGAATCCAAGAGATTGAAAGTCAAACATATGAAACAAATTTCCTTTCTAAAGATAAAAGGAGTTTAATGATTATTGAAAAAAAAGATGTAGTTAAAGAATTTGATATACGTGCTTTATAGGACTATATCATTGCATTACATTAGAAGAATCGAAAAGAATTGAAATCCTACATAAAAAATCAATTAAAAAATCAGAGGAAAGCTAAACATTTTTTAGCAGGAAGAGGATAATTCTACTAAAAAAAGAAGCTTACTCCTTTTTAGTAGAAAGAAGAAACAAGGGCAAACAAGAGGCTATACCTTCAAAGGAGGAAGCTGAAGAAGAAAGAGATTCTGAAGCAACTACTTCAGAAAATGAAGAAGCTAGGGACAATTCAGATAATATGGTAAACGATTAGATATAATTGTTCCCTTAGCCCTATTATCCCTTTAGGACTTATCCTTATATTTTAGACCATTAGTTATTTTGATTGATTTTCAGATAGTTTACTTCCTACTTTTTGGTTTTATGAATTTTCTAAATGTTATGTTGGATATTTTATTTAATATTATGGATATTTGCTAGATTATTTGCTAGTTACTTTACTGTTTCATTTTTTTATTGATGCCAAAAGGGGAGGAAATTATAAGTTAGAAGGAAATCTTGAAATTAAATGCATATTTTGAGGGTGAGTGTTTTAGTTAGGGGGAGTCATTATATAAAGAATCTGATTTAATTTTAAAATGGTTTTCCTTCTTCAAAAAAAGGGA
Source organism: Sindora glabra (assembly GCA_020226215.1). Lineage (NCBI taxonomy): Eukaryota > Viridiplantae > Streptophyta > Magnoliopsida > Fabales > Fabaceae > Sindora > Sindora glabra. The sequence goes on from CM035229.1 coordinate 51,886,640, forward strand.
GATTATTAACCTTAGTCCTATTAAGAAGGTTTTGATGATAATAATACATTTTAATCTTCTTGAATTTGGCAAATGATTAACTAAAATCCCAATGCAAAAAGTAAAGATTAAAGGAGATTAAAGATTAAAAAATATCATTGACTTAGTTAGGATTCTAGTTAGGATCATAAAATAAATTTATATAAGAGAAATTCATCTAAAAAGGGTTCAGGTTTCTCATGAAGAAAATATTAACCATCAAATTAAATCTTATGTCAAAATCTTTTAAAATGAGGTTGGAATGTTTTCAGGAAAAAAAATCATGTTTTGAAATGCTTCTCATTTAAAAACTTGAAAAAATAAAAAATGAATCAATTGACTAATTGATTTCATACATCCAGAAAGCAAGTTGGAATACCTGAATTAATTAACTAATCAATTCTAAGCATTTAGAGAGTAAATTGGAATACTTAAATCAATTAACTAATTGATTCCAAGTATCTAAAAAGCACATTGAACATCCTAAATTGATTAACTAATTAATTTAAAAGGTCTAAAAAGCAATTAGGATAAAATGAATCGATTGATTAATTGATTTAGTGTTTTAAAATTTAAATATCAAGTTTCTTGAATCGATTGATGAACCTATTTATAGTCCTATAACTTTTATTTAAAACCAATTTTTCAAAAAGACAAAATCGATTGACCAATTGATTCTGCACATATAGAGCTAAACCAAGTTTCTGGTGAATCAATTGACCAATCGATTCACCATGTGTTAAATTCAAATGTATAGTCAGGTGAATTGATTGACCAATTAATTCACTATAACTTAATTCACTGTAACTTTCTGAAAAATTTAAAGGTAATCTGAATCAATTGATCATTCAATTTAGATGGTACCAAGTCTGCCGTAATGGCTATATTTTTTGTGTAATGAATTTTTTAACTCTCTAACCCTTATATAAAGGCTTCATTTTAATTTGAAAACAAAAAAAATGCTATCATTCTTACATAGATACAAGAAACTCCTTTTTCTCTCATCTAAAACTTGAAAATCCCTTAAGCCCAACTAATTAAATTCCTTTCATTAGCTCTTCATCGTATAATCTAATTTTTAGAGTTTGTGAGCTATTTTCTTCATTTTAAATCACTCATTTATTGTATATTAAGGTAAGGTATCCCCAGGTGTTGGGTTTCACATACATTTAAGCGTAATAGAATTTCAAAAAAATTTATACTAGAATAATGCACAGGGATATAGATCAATCATTATATATACAAGAATTACCTCTTAGAGTACAGATCACAAACCATAAGTACAATCAAGCGATGATGCTTTACAATATTTACATGAAGTGAATGATAACTTTTCAACCTCTGCAAATTTGCTAGGAAGCACTTCTCTCACAAGAGAATAAGGTTTTAGTACATCTCCTAGTTATTTTGGTGGCAATGCATATTTTAAAACTATCTCTTCATTCTTAATTTTTTTCAACCACTAATACCTTATCCTTATCATGGTGAGAGTAAGGAAAGATAAGGCTTATTTCTTAGTTATCTAATATTACTTTATTATTAATAACTAAATATTATTATGTAATGATATTATCCAATAATATAATTATCTGATATTACTTTAATATCACATAATATACTATATATTACATAAATAATATATATTATTACATTGATAATATATGTACATATACATTAAATAACATGCTTGATTAATAAGATTTTAGTCTAATTAAAGCCTAGTTAATCACTATCTTATTCCTACTCTTTTTATGCGACTCTGTAGATTTTTACTATTTTAGCAATGAACCATTTATGGATTATAGATAGTGAATGGCATCTAATAATACATTACTTCCATCCAAGTACTAAGAATTTCTATGATTCAACATTTACCTAATATGTGAACAACACTTTGCAATGCAATCCTTTTTGTAATGATAATCAAATCGAACTAGAGGTGTGAAATATGTCATCCTCATTAATGTTTAATCCATATTTTTTATACCAAGTAGAGTAACTTAAATAAATTATCAGTATTATATATTAATTTATTTGAGTACAGCCATGTATTTTTTAGTCTTACTCAATCAAAGAGCTTAAGAATATCACTCCTTTTATACAAGAGGAACAAAATCTTATCTATATCACTCATATCCTTTTACATGATTTGTTAGACACCTAATTAAAGCCCTATGTGTCATCCTAATTAAAGGTGATACAGGAAGGTGTCAAAGTGTATGACTTCTTATATAGGGAACCGCAATAACTTTAAGTTAAAAAATAATGTGCATTGTGATCATATGAGAATAACTAATGATATATGACAATCTATGTAGTATTCTTATAGCGGGCCAGTCTAATACATATGTTCATTAACAATATACCCACATATTCATGATTCACAATCATTGATCATCATACATGCTAGTCTTAATAGACTATTATTATTCCTTTCACAATAATATTCAACTATAGATATTTTATAAATAATAAAACTATTCTAAAGATAATTATTATATTAAATTATAAATTACACAAATATTGAGATAAAATAAAATATAATAATTATATTTCCTAAAATAAAATATGATACATTATGTATTATTATAATTATTTTATAATTGACTTCTAGGACATATACATACTAACACTAGGAACATCAAGCGTATTAGATCTTTTGATAAATAAAGTCTTTGAGAGAGAATTCTCAAAGGGATTATACAAAAAAATAGAAACTTGCATTGAGACTTTTTTAAGTGTCCTCTAACTTGAAGAGATATGGATTTGAGTTAAAAATCCAAGTCAATGGGGCTTGGTAATGGATGTACACCTGGAGTATTGAATCTTTAAAGCTAGAACCATTATAAATAGTAGTGTTTGAATCTCTCTTTCTTTATCACTCTATTTGTTTATATTATGTTTTATTTTTTTGATAAAACTTGTTGTTATGTTGTGCTTGCATTAAATTGGTTCTTACTTCTATTCTTGAATCACTTATTAGATATTTATTAAAACTAAGTACATTTTTATTATTTTGTAATAAGTTTTTATACCTAATTCACCCTTTTTAGGTCTATTTTAAGTAAAATACTGAACAACATCAATGTTACTATACAATATAAATATAACATGATGTATTTTATTTTTGTTACAAGAAATATATTTTAAATTGGTGGAAGATTTAATTAATTGCATTACTTAATTGCATATTTTATGCTTTATACTTATATTATTTTACAACTCATTCATTATCCCTCTTTGTTTTATTGTATGTTTTTTATTTTCTTTTTTCATATTTATTCTTATTATTTATAATTTAAATACTAATATCATTAAGAAGTCTACATTTAATATATTCATTTTTGTTATAAAAATATTTTAAGTAAATTAAAGATTTAATTTAGTTGAATTATTTAATTATATATTATATTTTTAATTATTATATTACTCTATGCTCTTTAATTATTTTTCTACCTTTTATTTTCTCAATTGCATACTTTTTCTCTCTTGTATTCACTATTGTTATTTATATCTTAGATGTTAATATCATAAAATAGTTTAAATATAACATGATATATTTAATTTTATTATAAAAATATTTTAAATAAGTTAAAATTTTAATATAGAAATTATTAATTGAAATAATTAATCACATATTCCATTATATAATAAAAATACTTGAAAAATATTACTAAATTTATTTATTTAAAATTTTTCAATATTTTTAAATATCAAATCTTTATTTCTATATTTTAAATTCAATATTCTTTAATTAAAATTTCATTAAGGCTTTATAACTTATATATTATTTCATTTTCTTTTATCAACTTTATTGTATATTTTATTTCCATCTTTACTTCTATTATTTACAACTCGGATGCCAATATCATTTTGTAATATAGATATAATATGATATATTTTATTTTTATTATAAAAATATTTAAATAATATACTGATTTAATTGAATTGGATCATAATTAACTAAATATATTATATTCTCAAATTTTATATTACTTAACATTAGATTCATGATTTCTTATTTTCATTTGCTCCATTTCATGACTTTATTCTATTTTTAAATATAGAAAGTATTAATCAAATTTTATAATTATATATTCTATTTATAATAAAAGTATGGAGGTTTCTTTGGTACTAAAAACTTCTGGTACTCTTACATACTCAAAGTTAAGAGATTCATTATGTTGCCCACAAGTGGCTCAGAGATGCTCCACTATCAATGACCTGAATAAGTGTTTTCCTTACTCACTCTCCCTAAAACAAATAAGTGGATAAAATTACCCTTACTTGTTTAATGAGAAAACACAATTGTATTTCACAAAATATGTTTAGAGCTGTATATAACTACAAGCCTCGCTGACAATAGTCGAAGGAAATAAGAAGTCAAATGCAATTTCTATGATTCCCTTGGACAAAATGTGACATAGGTTGCAGCTAGTGAGTGACTCGAAAATAACAGTAGCAAACGGCTCCAGATTTTTTAAATTTCCAAAAGATGATGGAATGTGGTCGGATAAAGCATTAAGAGACAAATTAAGCATATACAGGGCCTTTAGCCGTCCAAAATCTTTTGAAATTAGTCATCATAATATTATTTTTTTTATCTATTTACCTTTCTTAATCATGCTTTTTAACTTTTATTACTTATGTACTATACCTTATTTTCTTTTTTTATATATATTTCCTTCATTGTATATCTTTTCTTTTTTATGCTTAGTCATATTATTAACAACTTGTATATTAATGTTATTAAATAATATAAATTAATATTATAAAGATATATTAAATAAGAGAAGTATTTTTATGTAAGAGTGAGAAGAATGAATTGTGTTTATCAAATCTCATACTGAAAAATTAAGGTTAAAATACAAAGTTATGTGATTTTTTTTAAGTGACTATTGACGTTTTAAATAATCATGCAACTTTTAATTTTATTTTAATTTTAATTATTAAATACAAAATTTGATAGTTATAATTTTTTTATCTCATTTATCACATAAAAGTACTCATTTTACTTAGTATGTCATCTAATACAATATATCTTATTGTTATTATAAAAATATTTTTAATAAATTGACATTTCAATTAAATTATTTAGTTGCTTATTTTATAATTTGTGCAAGGTATTTTTTATTTACTTTATTGTGTGTGTTTTTTCTTTTTTCATGTCAACTTCTATAATTTGTAACTTACACACGAATGCCACTAACTAAAAGCACCGCGTTATATTTTCTTGTATTATAAATATATTTTTAAAATTTTAATTTAATTAAATTATTTAACTATATATTTTATTTTGAACTATTATCACTTTACAAAATTGACACACTCTTCCTTTTTTTTATTCGCTTAATCACACTTTCTTTTTATATGTCCACTTTTACTATTTATAAATCAAACATTAATATTATTAAATAATATAAATATAATATATATATATATATATATTTATTTTTACTATAATATATTTTAAATAAATTAAAACTTTACAACAGAGACGTTCACATTACTAAATAATTTATATATATATATATATATATATATATATATATATATATATATATATATATATATATAATATTATGTAATTTACAACACAAACGTTAAAATTAAATTTATTTATTTATGTAAATTATATCAATGATTTATGGATGTCAATATTTAAGTATTATATTTCAAATTAAACATATAACGATTGATTTTTTGTTAAGGTTTTAATCATGCATTATTCTATTCTTTTATTTACTCCCGTGCATTTTTTTTTTCATATCGAGTAGTATTGTTTGCAGCTTGTATGCTATCATTAAGTGATATAATTATAGTATGTTATTTTTATTTCTATTATAAAAATATTTTAAATAATTTTAAATGAAAATATTTATCAAATTAATCAATTTAATGTTCTTTTTTAAATAAAAATATTTGAAAATTAAATTATTTATATATTGAAATTTTATCAAAAATTTCTTGATAATAATTTTAAATACTATATTTAAAATTAAATATATATTAATTTAAATTTTGTTAAGATTTTAACGTCCAACTTTAATATATGGAATGTTAAAAATTTGTTATATACAAAACTCAATTATGTGACTGTAAAAGAAATATAATAAATTAAATTCTAATATTATTATAATATATTTTTTATTACATAAATGATAATTTAATTCCATTTGAAAAAAATTAATTGCTTAAATCACAATTTTAATAGACATTTTTATTTTTCTAATTAAAGGTTTTAAACTAGTTTTGGCAGAACAATGTATTGAAAATAAAAACAAGGTGCCACTCGTATGTTCATTAAAACATAAGGGGGTAAAATAGTCAAACAAGTATTTTATTCTCTTTCTTTATTTAATGCATTAGCAGAGAAGAGGCCTTTATAATGGATGACTAAGATGTATTTTCTATAGTTGAAGGGTTGAGATCAAATGTTGTTATGGTATTCATAATTTTACCTTTAGTACGATAGAAATCTCCTAAAAGTATTTCAAAAATAAAATAAAATAATGTAAATTTTATCAATATTTTAATTATATAAACTTTTAGATATTATATTTGAAATAAAATATGCATTAATTAAGATTTTATTATGAAATTATAACTCACAAACTATTTTTATTCATTTTATTTTTGCCATTACATGTTTTCCTTTTTCTTTTTGTTATCCACTTCTATTATTTATAATTTAAATATCATAATCACTTAATAGTATGAATATAAAAAATATATTTTTTTAAAAAAAATTAAATAAGATAAATATTTAACTTAATTGAATTATTTAATTATATATTCTATTTTTAAATCTCATATTATATTTAAAAATCTTGTTATTTATAATCCTGAATATATAGTTATGAAACAAATATGATAAATTATAATTTTAGTACTTTTTATAACTTTTTATTATAAATGTTTTTGTAATATTAATAATAAGAAAATAAACAATCTGGTTGAAATGCCAGTAAAAAGTTAATATAATGAGGATGTTTGGAAAGCAGCGGATCCAATAGCGTTTGGCTTCTTTGACTAAGAATTTGACTTTTTGACTAATAAACAGTTGAAATAGTTGTTTGGTGAATAGCGGCTTCAAATAGCTATTTCACCTCAAACCGCTAAAATAAAAAATGTTGGGAGATGCAGCGTTTCAAATCAGCTGGTGGCCTAATATTTTTTTAATGACTGAATTATCCCCTTTAAATTCCTTTAATAATCGAACTGTCCTTATTAAAAAAAATTTCAGCAAGTAGCTCTACGATTTCTTATTTCTTTGTCCTTCGGCTGTAAGTGGTTGGGGGAAGTGGCTGTGATTTAAAGTAAGAATTAATACGAAAAATAATAATAATTAATATAATAAAACTTTGAGATTAATTAATTCAATTTTATTAAAAATTAAAAATAATAAATATTAATTGTGAGAAAAAATACTTTTAAAAATAATAAACTATAATATTTATTTTTATATAAAAATTAAATAATTATAGTTATTAATTTTTTATTAATAAATTTATTCACTATAAAAATTATATTAATTTAATTTTGAAAAAATATTTAATATATAATAATTTATAATACTATATTATTTACAAGAAAACTTATAAAATATATTAATACCCCTATATATCATTTTATACATAAACAGCTAATTATAAACAGCTAATTTTATTAAATATTTTTATTCAAACAATTAATGCAATTAGCTATTCAAATCAGTTAACACAATCAGCTAATACAATCAATTATTAACTAACAATTAATTGAATCCTAATTACTAAACATTTTCCGTGAATTACAGAATCATTGAGGAGGAAATTAAAGTCACGAGCGATGTACTTGGACGTGTCACTCATCCAACGGTGTTATCCAATCCAACAACTTGACCCAATTGGATCTTGTACTCTAATCTCCCTATATTGACTCCTGAATGAAATGGTAATTTGCATTGGTTATTGTCACAAACATTGAGCTCCTAACCGGATAGCAACTTCACACAAAAGTAGCTTAGCTTCTGAGCTTCGGCAATATTTGATATGGTTTGCTTCTGTTTCCTGGTGGACCAAAGGAGGAAGGTGAAGCGGAGCAAGCCGGCCGCCGGAACTTGCTGGAGGTGCGGCTGCGGCGCTAGTGTGGCGGACATGATCACCCAAACTAGATTCTGCTGGATTCCATTCTACTGGAAATCTTGGAAGGCTGTAATATGCACTTTCTGCGGAGCTATGCTCAAGTCCTACAGATCGTGAGCACCAACTACTTCTAAGTTTCTCAAATCTCTCCTTTTTTTTTCCCCTAATTTTTTCTTTTCTAATTTTCGTTTCTTTAGGGGTATGAGAGATCCTTTTGCAGCGATAACCGTTCTTTTTCTGCTTACAAAGTTGAATGTACTTGAATGTTATCGTTGTTTCTTTGATCAAATTTCTATTATTTTGAAGGGAGGTATATATATATATGTAAAACTTTTTCGTGCAATAAAATTCAAATTTTATTTGTTTTAGTTGCCATAAAATTCATAACAAAATTTGTTTTGATTTCTTAATTTCTAATCTAACAGAAATAAAATAAAAGAAAATTATTCAAATTTATATTTTGGATCAAGCCAACAATTGAATTCTGAGTCCATGAATGTTAAGGGTAGAGATGCTTAACGAACTGAAAGCCTGCAAGTCAAAAAGATTGGCCCGTGGATTTCTTGCAGATCAGGCCTCAAGATCTAGACTTATTAAAAATGGGTTATATAAAACCGTAGATTAAGCGGCTAGTAGATTGCTTTGTAGGTTTATACGGATCAATTTTTTTAAAAAAATTAAATTTAATAATTTAAATAATATTTATATTAAAAATAATTTATTAGTTAAATTTATATTATAATTTAATATAAATTATAATTTAATTATCAAAAAATTAAATATAAATATTTAAAATAATTAATTATAATAAAAATTAATAAATATAAAAATAAATATAATAAATAATAAAAAATATAAGTTAAAATACAAAAAAAAAAGCTAGCTTCCGACGGGCTTGTAGATCAGGTCAAATTAATTAATTTAAGCGTGTTTAATAATGAATCTAAAATGGAACGAATTTAAATAAATTTTGGCCCGACCTGCTCGTTAAAGATCCCTAGTTAAGGGTTGTTCTTGAAAAAAAAGTATCTATCAAATAAGATTACTAATATCAAGAAATATTTAAATTTATAATTAAAAAGAGTTGTAATAATTTTATTCGAATTTTCATGATGGAAGCCGACCTGCATTGGCAAAATTTGTGAGAACTTTGAAAAATAGCTAAAGAGTACAAAGAGCATCATCCTAATTTTCCTGTTATTTTTCCTTCGTAACAGTAAAACGTAAATACTAATAAATGGCGTCAAATATGAGTTCAAATTCCCAAATGTGCACAATTTAGGATAATTTACGGTGCATTACTTTTACAGTGCACTAGTAAATTTAACAATTTGTATCTATTACTAATTTATATAATATATGATTTAAGGTAATTGATGCACCATAAAATGATGCACTATAATCTACGCTTTAAAATTTCTTTTGGACCGAGAACTCCATATCACAATTATAATATTTAGCAACCGCTTTGTTGAAATCAGAGAAGATAAATGAATTAATAAATGGAATTAAGGAGAAAGGAAAGGATGTTAGGCTTTTCTTTATTCACTTAATATATCTCTGCAATATTGAGGGGGAATTAATTTTTATTATATTAATAATAGTAATAGCAATTACTATTAAAATAATTATTGTTTTGGTAGGATTATTACTATTATCAATATTTTATTTTTATTATTTATTTATTATTTGTTATTATTAAAATGATTATTAATCTTTTTTATTATTTCCATGATTATTATGTCATTATTATTAATCAATATTATTATTACTATTAATGATATTTTGTTATTATTATTACATTATTTTTACTTTTTGGTATTTATTTATTTATTAGAATTGTTGTGCCGCCGCCGCCGATCAGCTGCAGCAAATTCAGAAGAAGGGTAATGGTTTCTTAGGAAATTGGGAAATTAGCATCACCTGATTTAGGTAATCCAATTAAGGACACTGAATTAAAAAAAATAATTATTTTTTTTCAACCAAATGATTATAGAGAAATTGAAAATATTTTTTTATTTTTTTCTCTTTTTTTGTCATTCCCAACTCAACGATCCTTAATTATTCTTAGTTTTACTCAACAAATAAATAAAGTTAATTGTTAATTCTTTTTAAATTTTTAATATCATTAAAATTAAAAAATTAATATTATATATAAATAAACCACAAAATTGACAATTTTTTCTATGCTTATGACTTATGAGGGGTGATGTATTGTAATCGAAGAATCTAAAAATTTCTGGTGAACAAATTATGTGCTCGCTATTTTCGTTTTTGAGACATCAATCTCATTCTTAATTAAATCGAGCACCGCAACCTGGTTTAATCACGATTTCACGGGGCCTAACTACTTCATATAAAGCGCTGATATATAATAAATGAATGATATTCCCTCCTATTATATGTATTTAATTTTATAGAGATTAAAAAATATCATTTATTTATTTTCAATGAATTTTTTAAAATTATCTTTCAATTTGAAATCAAAATTTATTTTATTTTTATTTTTATTTTTATTTGAAAATTGTAATAAGATATAATATACATATAAATCTTTCTCTTTATTATTTTATTTACAAATTTAAATATAATTGAAAATAAAAAGAGAAAAATAAAATAAATTAATTGAGATATTTCAAAATGAAATTGTAAAATAATAAAATATTTATTAATAAAAAATAAAATAAAATTAAAAAATATATATTTAATTCTTTTATTAAAATTTTAAAATAATAGAAAATAAGGATAAATTTTTTTTAAACTATGATAAATAATAAAAAATAAAAGAGTAATATTTAAATATAATTTGATCGGCAATATCTACATAAATATTTTCCTGATATATTTGAAGTCCTTCGTTATATAAACAAAGGAAATTGATAATCAAAAGGAAAGAGATAGAGAAGTTTAGTTAAATGGGTTGTTTCCGAACTAGAGATTCGTTTTAATATTACCAACCATTATTAAATGACGCCGTTGGGGGACCTATGTCCTACAAACAAAAGGTCGGTACAGGATCCATCTGAAATAGTTACGTTTTGTAACTAAATTTTTCTACGCAAGGTTTTAATTCAAATCAGGGGAGTCTACCGGTAATTAACAGCGGATTACATTAAAATTTTTAATTGAAACTAAGTCATTGATCTATGAATTGTATCACCCTTTCCAAATTATTTAAAAATAGTTATTTGAGTTAAATCATTAAATTTATTCTCATTAATTTTCAGGTGAGTTTTATCAAATTCCATCAATAGCAAATTTACAAAATAAATATAAAAATTAAGTAAAAATCAATATTAAAAATGAGCGGAACTAATACAAGCTGCAAAGAAAGAGAATTAATTAAAAAAGAAATATATTGAGAAAAACTATTTATTTAAAAATATTTTTTTATATAAATCATTCAATATTTGATAAGTTATATTGGATTTCCAATTATTTTGATTTCAAATTGGGTGGATTCAATATTAAGGTAAAGTTTGTCTAATGATAATTTTTCTCTATTTACAAAATTTGAATTTGAAACTTTATTTAAAAAAATTAAACTTTTAATTACTTAGGTTAACCATCGTTATTTTTTTGAAGAGATTGTGTGAGGATTTGATCCCACACCCTAAGGTACAGCACAGTATGATGCTATTAAGTTCAAGCCTTCAGTGGTGTTTAAAAGTATAGAGGTGGAGTTTTATTAACAGCAACAAAAAAAAAAAAGACATTTGATGGTATTTGATTTGATATTGTGCAACTTATTCTTTGTTTTTAATAAATTGAATGTAGTTTACTCTATCGGAATAATATAATGTATATTGATTCAGATGATTTTGAGCTTCGTTGGTTAATAAATTTCAAAACCCATCAAGTCAAATTTAAACGTTTTCTAATTATATTGTTACCCGAGTTAGATTATTCAACTTTTAAAACTGAGTTATTTTACATTTTGTGGCATTGCTTAGGTCGAATAATCACAAGTTGCATTTTCATGGACACCCTTAATTCAAATAGGGTTTATAGCTTGTAAAATCTTTCTCATACTTTTAAAAATATTTTAAAAAGATATAAAATTTTTATATTTGATCTAAATTTAAAAAAAAATTAAAAATATAAACATTTTTTGAAATATTTTTAATTTAATATTCTTTTAAAATATTTTTATAAGGAAACGTGAGAATATTATATTTTCATGATATAAGAATATTTAATTGATAAAAAATTTATTTTACTCACAGTAATTAATAACCGTTCATTATTATATATCATTAATGATCACTACTTACCATTATCTATCCTTAATGATTACTGCTAATTATTATTTATCATTGGTGATCATCATCTATTATTATTACTTATCATCAATAATCAGTTATCGCTGTTGGTCACCACATACATCATGATAACTATCCAATTCTCAATGAGGATAATTTTTATAATTAAATAATATTTTTAAAATATTATTTAAAATAATTAAAATTTGTACCACTTTTAAAAATACTTCTAATTAAATTAAATATTAAAATATCATATTCTAAAAAATTAAATTTATAAAAATATTAAATTTTTTAAAAATATTTAATTTTGTGAATCAAACATCATTGTGAGATAATGTGTTGCGTAAATAAAATTCTATACATAAACTAGCTCATGAGATATATTGGGAGGATTAATATTATTTTTATTCTCTTGAATTTATTTTTTATATACTCCTCCTCTATAAATTATAAAGTTCTCATTTTTATATATTTTATTACCTATTAAAGAAAAATGAAAGATATATTTTCAAAGGATTAGTGTATCAAACATTTTCTATGACAAGATAGACATATAATACGATTAAAACTTTACACAAAGAGATGTCGTAGATAATTTTGAGATAAATGTGTGTGATGTATATTTTTTTCCTCAACATGCATGGCTAGACAATTGGTTATTTATTTATGTAAAATTAAAAAAATAAAAAGGAAATAAATCTTTTATTCAAAGAATATTAAATCCCTAACATTTTGGTGATACAGTAAAATTTAATGGTGATGTTTGGTTAACAGTATTTTCTATGACTTTTAGTTAGTCAAAGCAAATTTGGTTGGTTGATTTTCAAAACAGATAAATCATCTGTTTGGTAAATAACTGTTTAAATTAACTTTTATGTCTCCAACAATTGTTTTTAAAAACGCTGTTGATTGCAGCGTTTTGGTTTCAGCCGGTGGATGTAAATTTTTAAATAATTGAATTGCCCCTAAGTGCTTCTGTATATTCTTTCTCGAGCTAATTGCATGTCGCTCATGTGCTTCTTCTGTACCTCACAATTTGTCTTCTCTGCACCTCACTGTTTGAACGGTAGTAACACTTGGATTTTAATTGGGCCAACTTTAGTAAATTTTTGTTTTTATAGTTATTAATTTTATTAATAAATTTATTTATTATAAAAATTATATTAATTTAATTTTAAAAAATTTAATATATAATAAATTATAATAATTTATTATTTATAAAAAATTTAATTTATTAAATAATATATAAAATTTAAAATATTAAAATAAAAAAATACATAAATAATTTATAAAATATATCCATACCTCTATATATCATTTTATATATAAACAGCTAATTTTACCACACACTCTTATTTAAATAACTAATATAATCAACTAATGAAATCAGCCAACACAATCAGCCATCAACCATCAAGTAATTGAATCAGCTAACCGATACAGCTATCAGCTAATTATCAAATAAGACCAATATTATTTTAAAAAACTTATTTTTTATTAAATTTAAAATTTAAATTCAAGATTTGATGTACATGTTAAATAAATTATCATATTTAATATAAAAACGATTTTAGATAAATTAAATATAATTTTTCTTTATAAAAATAAGAAAGATCTAGGCTTGCTTCACAAGCATTGAACAAGCATTGAAAATTTCTGCCGCTAACATGCCAGAATGGTGCAAAGTCTGCAATCATGAAAACGGGCTCTTTTGCACGCTTTACGAGGCCAGCTACAAGTACATTCACACAAGGTAAGAGATAGCGCTGGGAATAGCCGTGAGAGGGTATCAACGGGCGATTATTATCTGACACTATAGAGTTGCAAATTTGAGCATCACAATTACGGCATGCGCCATTAAAATCGCAGTTTTTGAAAATTGAACCAAATCGATCAATTAGACTGACAAATCAATCGGTAGAATGAATCTCGATTAAAATATTTAATCAAAAATATATATAAATCGATTGAAATTAATTAGAATTAAAATGAATTAGTTAAAATTAATAAATTACATTAAATTTTTATAATTTTATAATAATTAATATATAATATTTTTATAATTTTATATTATTTAAATGTATATATTTTAATTATTTTTAATAAAATTATTATTATATTATTTATATTTTATTATTTTAAATATATATTAATATATATTTTTTAAGGGAAGAAATGAAATTAAGCAGAATAAGGATCTATACTATCACATAACATGAATCTTGGATACAAAATAAGAGAAATATCTTGAATAATAAAAGGTTGAACATCCTTTGAGGGATTACTTAAAATAAAAAGAGGGACTTAAGTTTTCTTTCCTTTCCTTTCCTTTCTTGACCAAGCAGTCAACCACTTGATTATCTTCTCTAAAAATGTGTTGCACTGACTTAAGAGGGATTTGATCTAGTAGCATCCTACAATGAAGAATCAGATTAGCAAGGAAAGATTGATTAATATCTGGCTGATATAATAGGCTAATAAATTGTTTAGCATCTAGTTGAATATTCAAGGATTGAATTTGTAGATTCATAACTAATTGCAAGCATTCATATAAAGCCTAAGCTTCAGCTAAAAGACTAGTAGCAAATCTAACATTCTTGTAAAAGCCTATTATTCATCTTCCATGACAATCTTGGATTACTCCACCAGCACCAGCTAAGTTAGAATTATTGCTTACTACTCCATTTATATTCAAGGTCATCCAACCATCAAAAGGATATTGCCATTTAATTAATTGCAGTTCCAAATGTTTAGGATGCCCAAAAACTCTTCCTAGACTGCAAATTAAAGACTCAGTAGCAAAACCCAAACATTTAGAAGGGAGGGAATTTAACAATGTCATCTTTCTTAATTAACAGGTGTTGTCAAATATTAGTTTATTCCTACATAGCCAAATATGCCAAAGGGTAGACACAAAAAGAATGCTCTAAGGTAGCTAATAAGAAGGAATTATGGAATGTGATTTGCAATTTTGCACTATCCAATCTTGGAAGTCATCAGCTATAATCATATTAAAACCTACCTTCTACTGTAACAAGGTCCAAAAAGATTTGATTAAATTACATTCTTGAAACAAATGTTATTGGGTTTTTAGGAAATTATAAGCAGAAGATACATGAGGTTTCTAAAAGAATACCTCTATGCTGCAAGAGACAATGGGTTTGGAGACTATTTTTAATAATAAGCCAAACCATTGCCTGTAATTTAGGAGGAACATACAGATTCTAGATCCAGTTAAAGTTTAAGGTGCTCCGCCTATCAAATGGATAATCTATAAGTTTACTAATCATATCATAAGTTGATCCTAAGGAGAAATTTCCAAAGTTTGAAAGACCCAGGTTATTTTATCATTGTCAGAACTATTAGGATCTACTAGAATAGCTTGAATGGTGGCCAAAATATTCTTATGAAAGAAAGTTTCAAGGATATTTGTATGCCACTTGCCATGTTCATCAATCAAGTCTACAACTTTCCAAGCATCTTGATCTCTATTTAAAGGTCCTATAAAATGATTTCAGAGAGGACCTACTAAAAACTATTTATCATACAAAAAGCTTATGTTTTTCCCATTGATTGGCAACCAAGCTAAACCATTGGTTAGAAAGTTTTTAACTTTCCTCATGGCCATCCATAAAGGGGAAACCAAAGATTTAGGAGAAGATTTGTTATGAACATATTTATAATATAAACATTTAGCCCACAAAGTATCTTTCTTCTGAAGAAAGCGCTAGCTTAACTTAGTTAAGAGGGATAGGTTCCATAAATGAGCTTGTTTTAATCCTAGGCCCCCTTCCTTAGTAGGGACAGTAGCTTTGTCCCAACTTACCAAGTGTAATTTTTTTATTTTGTTGCGAGTCTCCCTATAGAAAATTCCTAGAGATATAATCAATCTTATTATAGACTTTAATTAGAATGTAAGAACAATGCATATAATAGTTGGTAAGCTTTCTAACATAGATTTAACAAGAATACATCTGCCTGTAAGGTTCAGAAATTGGGCCTTCCATCTAGTAAGCTTGGCATTCAACTTATCAAGAATGTGTTGAAAGGACATTTCCTTAGAGTTAGCATCTAAAGGGAAGCCCAAATACTTGCTAAGGTTGTGGTGATTTCAAATTTTAAAATGTGTCCTATCTCCATCTTAGTATGGGAGTCGGTATTAGGGGAGAAATAAACTTTAGACTTGACATTACTGACTTTAAGACCAAATAGGAGGTGGAAATAATTTAGTATATCTTTTATAATTTTAGCATTTTAGATTGTTGCTCTTGTAACTAAAATAATATTATCTACAAAAAACAAGTGAGATATTTTTGGTCCTAGCTTAGAAGTTGGTATTAGTTGCCAAAGACCTTGATCAATAACATTTTGAATAAAAAAACCTAAGTACTCCATACAAAATAGAAAGAGATATGGTGAGATGGGATCTCATTGTTTTAGCCTTCATGAAGGTTGAAAAGGTTTTGACTTAGCCTTATTAAACAAAATGTGAATTTTAGAAGTGCTTACATAATTGGATATGAGATTTATTAACTGGGGGGAAAATCATACAGAGACAGAGTATTCTTTAAGAACCGCCACTCAAGTCTATTATAAGCTTTCTCCAAATCAATCTTAATTATCATTAACCCTTCTTTACCCTTTTTGAATTTAAGTTGGTGGACTAACTCCTAGGTAATGATAACATTATCAATTGTTTATTTGCCCAAAATAAAAGCTCTTTAAAAAGGAGAAATAAGTTTATCAAGTAAGGGCCTGATATAGGCAACTAAGATTTTAGTTAAGATTTTATACACTGTATTGCAAAGACTGATAGGTCTGGGATGTTTTATTGATTCTGAGTTCTTCATCTTAGGAATCAAAACCAACAAGGTTTCATTGAGGAAAGAAGGGACAGTGCTTGATGCAAAGCAATCTTAAATAACTGGCATTACTTTATGTCTAACCACAGATTAAAACTTTTAATAAAACCTAGGATTCTAGCCATCCAAGCTAGGAGATTTATTAGCTTTCTTATCAAACAAGGCTTGTTTAATCTCCAGCTTTGAAAGAATACGTATGAAGTTAATTTAATCTTGTTCAAATAAATGATACAACCAAACAGAGCTATCATGAGTAAAGGATAGTCACTAGGAAGCTCAAAGGTATAAAGATTCTGATAAAACTCCATTACCATTTATCTCAAAGAAGATTGTTCATGAACCCAATTACCATTCTCATTATGTAAGTTGTAAATACTATTATAATTTTTGCGAACAAGAGTGGTAATATGGAAAAAATTTGTATTTCTATCCCCCTCTAAGAACCAATTTAACCTTGATTTCATAAACTAGAATTCTTCCTCATAAGCTAGAATATTTTGATACTCAAGTTTAAGAGATTTCTGAAGTTCAACCAAAGCAACAGCAGGATAGGTAAGTAACTTCTGTTCAATGCCTTTAAGTCTAGCTAGCAATCTTTTCTTTTTATAAAAAAATATTTCTAAAGACTTTGAAGTTCCATTTTCTTACTTAATTAGTGAAATATTAAGTTGTGTCCAGAAGGTTTAGGGTAGGAATTTCCCAACATTGTTTAACTAAGGCAGGGAAATCTGGATGAAGAAGCCACATTGATTGAAGTTTAAAAGGCTTTTCAAGAGGAATTAAATCAGGGTTAGTATTAAGGAGCAAAAGGCAATGATCAGAATGAGATTTTGGTAAGTGGAGTATAGAAACATTTGGGAAAAGTAATAGCTAATCTGGATTTGCATAACATCTATCAAGGCAGCATTAGATTAAAGAAGGGGAGTACAATCATTAGACTAAGTGAAATGAGGTCCTAAAAAACCTAAGTCAACCATATTACATTCATCTAAACAGTTCTTAAATAAATGGACTCTACGATTGTCCATTGGTTTACCTCTCAACTTTTCATGACTATATAAAACATTATTAAAATCACCTAATAAGCACTATGGTAAATCATGTAAGGTAGCAATTTGAGTAAGGTTCTCCCAAAGTAATTTACGTTTTTGTAGTCTAGGACTACCATAAATTGCTAAGAGAAGCCAAGGCTGTGAAATTGTATTGACCTGAATAACAAGGTGAATTTCTTGCTTAATGGAACTTAGAGCTTGACAATCCATAGTTGTAGTCTTCCATAAGACCCAAATTCCACCTGCATATCCTATAGTTTGAGAAATAACTTTGAAGTTAAAGGGAAGTTTTGAACAGATTTCCTTTGCTCGGGTTCCATCTAGCTTTGTTTTAGTCAAAAGAAGCATGTCCGAGGAATGTTGAGAGATTAGATCTCTGACATTATGCAAAAAAAATAAGATTAGTGGCTTCTTTACAATTCCATAAAAGGATCTTAATCTTAAAGTCTTTTAGTAGAAAATAATTAATCATACCCTATTAAGGATGGTTGAAAGGCCCCGACTCATCCAATCCTCTCTAAACATCCTCTTGTTGTTTAGAGTATTGATTTCCAAAGGCTCGAAGGAGAATGTGTGGTGAGTTTTATTCGTTGCTAAATTGAGCCTTATCCTTAGATCTAGAGCAAAGGTGAAGATCTGCCTTACTATCATCATTACATAAGCTTTGTGCCAATACCCCTTTATCATTAGGTTGATTGGAAATTACAGTAGATTCATGCATTCTACTTGAACCTGTAAGTGGTTTGGGGTTCTTTATGTTAGATATTCTACTAAGGTTTGAGCTAGTGATGGCTGAGAGAACGATCTTAAGCTTGGTCTAATCAAGGTTTAAGTGTTTAAATGAGCTTGAAGCTTTGGTACAAAGTTTGCTACGTCCTTTACTTTTAACATTAGAAGATATTCCAATTCCTATTATGCTATGACCAGTATTGGATTAGACCATGCACTCCTCAAGTCCAGGTCTGTCCAATATGCATAGTTCATTGGATTCAAAGGATTATTCCCTAATAACTTTTTTTCCATTAGAATGAGCTATCCTCTGTATAAGATGCCCCAGCTTTCCATTGGAGGGGGAAAACTCTAACTTGTTGAGCTATGAATTGATGATTGTTCTTGAGTTAGCCGTTGCCTCTACAACAGTCTCTTTCTGCTAAGTTAAGCTCATTATTTTGTTATTAGATTGGCATAACATCTCCTTCTTAGAAAGTTGGGGGGCATTATTATCTGAAGAAAGTGGGATATGGTTTGCATTCTTTATCATTTTCCTATTTAAAACCTTGGAAGCATTCAAATGCTTCTCCAAGGCTTGAGAATTTTGAAGGGAATCTACTTGAGAAATCTTTCAATAGTCAAGTTGAGAGATTGAGTAAGAGCTTTAGGACTTTGAGTTTTTTGAACCCATAAGAGTGAATCTTTCTTTCTTGTACTTTCTTTTTTATTAGGATTTTCAGTACTTTAGGAAAAGTTCTTGACAACTTTATTTTTGCCTTTTTTAGGTAGGACA
This sequence comes from Sindora glabra, assembly GCA_020226215.1. Taxonomy (NCBI): domain Eukaryota; kingdom Viridiplantae; phylum Streptophyta; class Magnoliopsida; order Fabales; family Fabaceae; genus Sindora; species Sindora glabra. The sequence goes on from CM035229.1 coordinate 51,906,467, forward strand.
ATAGTCTAACCTTACTCTTATTGTAATTGTGTAGTTTTAGTCAAATGATTAAAATCAACTTGACCATTACTTGGATTGGGTTCATGGTGTAAAGTAATAGTTTGTTTGTTAGTTTGTGATGTGTTTGTATAAGAATATTTACTAACTTTTTCATTAATTCTTCTACATTTCTGATAGAAGGAACTGGGACCTTCATAATGAACATCTTGACGAATTCTGCTAATAAGTAGATGTTTTGGAAAAGGTTTACTAAGATCCACTTGTACACATAATCTTGCATATCTACCATGCTTTTCTGCCACCATATTTGCATCTATTCTTAAAACTGGACTATTTTTGGCCCAGTTTCTTTTAAAACCAGCATATCATAATATTCCACTAATAGTCCAGGAAGCTTGACCTAAACAGCAACTGATTGTAAATGAGCATTAGTGGTAATAAAGTCAAGACTCCATTTTCTTATTATCAAATAGTGATCGAACATAATCCATGGGCCATTCCTCAAAATTTCTTCAAGATCATCTTTTAAAGAAAATCTTATGCCAAAGTAATCTTTATCTAAGTCAATTATATCAAAATTATCCTAAGTTTTCCATAATGTTCTAAGTTTCCAGTCAAAATAATTAAAACTTACAATTTTACCAAAGAGTTTAATGATAAGAGAAGTACGCCATTTTTATCTGATTTTTTGTTTAGCTTCTTTTAACAAACTAACTTTTACTTCAAACTCTTGAGCAGGGAGTTCTTTTGAGTTAGACATTTCATCCATGTCCATTTCTTGATTCTGGAAAAAAAACTTGTTGATAGGCTCCAGGTATATTTCCTAACAATAGATCACAGTAGGAACAGATCTTACGCGCTGCATTAACTTTCTTCTCATGATGATCAGGTTATTCAAGAAGATCATAATCTCGTTTTATCTTTTTAATGCTTCTAGTTAAGGCATCTTCTTCTTCTACAACAGCGTTACTGTTTGGTGAATAGTAATTAGCGAAAACTATAGAGGTTTCCATCTTGACTCTTGCCTAATATATATTAATATATATAATTTATATTTTTAAAATTAAAATCAATTGAATCAATAAATATGAATTAACAAAGCATTGTTGATTTTATAATCATTCCATCTTTAAAACCGTGCTTAAATTTCTACACCATAGTCACCTTGAATTTTAAATTCCAATCTCTATGTATGTAGGTGGAATTTTATACTCTCTTTAATACAATTCCATTGCTTTAAAGCATAAAATGTATTTAAAAAATTATGATATTAAAATTATTGATAAAAAATATTAGAGAATGATGGCAGGAAAAATACTCTGTTCTAAGAAATAAGATGCTTTTTCTCATAGCAAACAAAAGCTTAACATGACCAGTTTCTATAATCATAATACTAGGATTTTAATGAAGTAGATGAAGATCAGACAAGAAGCAACTTAAAAGCTTCAAGGATCATCTTATACGCATGATTCTTAGAGATTATGAAAAAGTGTTCTTTTCAAAACATCCAAAAGTAGCTACTCTAGAACCAATGACAACCTAGAAAATAAATGAAAGTGAAGTGGTCTTTATGGTACTAGAAAAATCTAAAGAGTAAACTCTATGAACTGTGGAATCTTACCTTGATTGGGAAGGTTATTCAGAAAAGAATGTCTATCCAAGTCTTCGAGTACAAAGCTAGAGTAATGTAGAAGCTAAAAGGTAAGTTTTGTATTTTAGAGATCAGGAATGATTTTTTTCATATTTTAATTTGATTTACTATTTGATTATTTGAAAGTTTTTAGTGGAGGATCTTGGTTTGTTTTTTTAATCATTTTTTAGTCTTGAGAAAATAGAAACCTTTCTTTAAGCCATTAACAGCAAACTTATCCTCTATTACTATTTGGATTAGATTGCTAGAATTACATGTAGAGTTTTACTATCCCTTTATCTTATCGCAAATTACTAGCATTGTTGCACCAATGTTAAAAATTAACTTACATACTTTCCTTGGTGATAAAGGGAAATATGCTAGAAGTTATATCTAAATAAATATCCATCGCCTTTTAATCCGTAATATCTATATTAGAGAATTTAAACAATTTATCCTATGTGAAGGATTAAACAAAATCTATTTTGCTTGTGGAAGGATTGGCCATAAAAAATCCTTCTATCTATATTTTCAAGAAACTTCTAATCATAATGATGTAGATGAAGCTCATCCCTATTCCTAAAATGAAGTTTAAAATAATAGTGAGTTACCTACACATGAATCTATTATCATGACTTATAAAATGGTGAGGCCCAAAATGTTAGAAAGAAATGACGATATCTATGGCCTTTGGATTCTAATGGAAAGAAGGAGAAATAAAGGAAATAAGAAACAGGGTACTAGAGGTATAAGAAAAGGGCTTGATAACATGAAAAGAAGAGTTGCAAAAAATAAGCTTTAAAAAAACTCTTCCTAAATATTGAAAACTAAGTAACTTTAAGGGTTATTTTTACTATTGACCTAGAATTAAAAGAGGACTTTTTTAACCTTTACTTGATGATTCTAGACACTTCAAGCGCAAATCCTCATGTCGACAAACAACAACTCCTCCTTAAGAGGGAAATCTAGAGAATAATAGAATTGTTTAGGCATATCACTTCTATAATAAGTTAATGAAGCTCAATTTGGAGCTTCTACAATGGATCTCAATAGATCTAACTTACATTACGGGAACCATTCAACTGGGGAAGTCGAAGGCTTGGAAGACTCTCAGACCTTATAGATGTCATCTAAACGCAGAAGATCTTTATCTCCTTAAAAAGAAAAAGGAGAACCTAATACCATCGATCATACTACACATGGACAACAATCCTAGTTGGCAATGTCTTGGAACTCAACTCAATCTGCTAAAGAAGAATGAGTCACCTTCAGTTCAGTCCCCCTTAGATCCATATCATGTAGCCTTGAGAAAAGCTCGGCAATAAATGATACAACTATAACAGTAAGTACTTGAAAAGAATAAATGCTTCATGACTCTAAGAGAGGCAAGCTGATAATTTATCTATTCTATCTAAGTCCCCTATGCTCATAACTGGAAATACAAATGAAAAGTGTGGTAGTCCACGACTAGGAGTTTTACGGTAGAATGGTGATAAAACTTCTATTAGTTCCCTCTCTTGAATTAAACAAGTTTTCAATCTTTTCAATGAATCCTAATTAAGTTTAAATAGCGGCATGGAATGTTTGAGGTGTTTAGCATTTAGATTTAAATGAATGGTCACTAAATTTATTGTTCATAAAAAATTATAATTCTTATTCTCACATAAATTAGGCTTGATATAAGTAAAGCAATTGAAATTGGTAGTTCCCTACCTTTTTCGAATATGGTGATGACTGACACTATGGGATTTGCAAAAGGCATTTAGTTATTCTAAAATGAAGAAGAAATTTCCATTCAAGAGGTGAATAGGTTAGAATAGAAGATTCATGTAGTAGTTAAGGTAAACCCTCAATCTTTTAATTAACTATTATCTGGTATTTTTGCTAGTCCTAAATTAGCCTATAGGAAAATTTTATGGAATAGCTTAAAAACCATTGCTAGGATGATTATTGGTGATTTTAATGAAATTTCTTATCAATTAGAAAATTTCGGAGGAAATCTTATAAATTTATATGGAGTAAATTTGTTCATAGAATGTTTAGATTATTATAATCTAAGTGATTTAGGTTTCTCAGAACCCTCTTTTACTTAGACTAGCATGAGAGATCCTAATCACCTTATCCTTAAAGGACTTGATCCTGCATTAAGTAATCCTAGTTAGAATTTGCTTTTTCCTCAAGCTCAGGTTTTTCATCTTTCCAGACTAATATTCGATCATGCTCCAATTATGGTATCCCTTTATCATAAAATATTTATTCAACTACAAAAGCCTTTTCATTTTGAAACTTGTTAGTTAACTCATCCAGACCTGTATTCTATAATTGAACATTCCTAGGCTTTTTCCTTTTCTCTCCAAAATGTTGTTGAAAAATTTAAAGAAAAAGTAACTTGGTGGAATAAAAATACTTTTTGAAATGTTTTCCAAAAAAAAAAAAGAATCTTAGCTAGATTAAAAGGAATTCAAAATGTTCTAGCTTACTTTCCTTCTAAGTTTTTTATTAGATTAGAAAAATCCTTATAAAGTGAATTTATTTTAATTTTAAAACAAGAAGAGAAGTTATGGCTTTTAAAATCAAGAATGGATTGGATAAATGATGGTGATAGAAATACTCATATTTATCACTTATCCACCATTATTAGAAGAAGATATAACAAAATTTATAGAATAAAGAATTTAGTAGGAACCTTGGCTTATAGAAGAGAATGAAATTAAAAATCATATCTTCAATTTATTTTAATAAATATTTAAAACAATTCATCCCCAAGTTCCTTTCACTATTTTAAACCACAGTTTTGAAAAATTAATTTAAATGAAAATATTAGATATGGTCTCATTGTTATTCCCAATAGAATGAAGTTTAGTTAGCATTGAAATCTCAAAAGCCTACTAAAGCACGTAGGCCAAATGGTTTCCATCCTAGATTTTACCAAGAATTTTAGAATAAAGTACAAAAACTCTATTTGATTATGTCCTTTAAGTTTTTACTCATGCAAAAATCACTTCTTGGTTAAATGAAATTTTATTTTTTTTTTATTCTTAAAGAAAAAAATTCATGATAGAATTAGTGCTTACAGACTAATAAGCTTATCTAATATAGTCCTGAAAATTATATCAAAAATCATTTTTGCTAGGTTAAAATATCATCTTGAATCCCTAATTTCTCCTTTTCAAGTAGTTTTTGTAAAGAATAGAAAAATAGCTAATAATATAATTATTCTTAGAAAAATTATTCATACCATTGATAGATCTAAATAAAAAACTAGATATATGGTAGTTAAATTGGATCTAGAAAAGTTTTATGATGCTTTAGAATGGGATTTATAAGAAAGGTCCTTTTATTTTTTGAATTTCCTCTAAAATGGATTAAATTGGTTATGAGTCTAATTACAAATGTTTTTTATAATATTTTGTTAAATGGAGAAAAACTAGAATCTTTCCAACCTTCCAGAGGTCTAAGGCAAGGTGACTCTTTGTTCTTTCATGTGATCATTCTTTGCCTTGAATATTTACATCTAATGAGTATGGAAAAGGGTAGAAAGTAAATCTTGGAATCTTATTAAATCTAATCAATATGGAATAAAATTTTCACATTTATTTTATGCTAATTATGTCATTCTTTTTGCTAAAGTAAATAAAAAAAATTATCACACAATTAAACAAGTACTTAATCATTTTTATCTTGAATTTGGGCTAAAAGTTAATCTTGTTAAATCAAGATATATTTTTGAAAGAATACTGAATCATTAGTTAGAGATTAAATTAGTAATAATTTTGGTATTCAATATACAGGTAATTTGAGAAGATATCTGGTAATAGAAATCAAGTCCAATTGTAAATCTTCAAATTTCTATGACATTGTATATAATGTTAGAAATAGGATTAATTCATAGAAATCAAAATGGTTATCCTTAACTGGTAAGGTCATTCTAATTAACTTTACTCTTTTTGCCTTTCTATTATATCATATGATGTGTACTAAGATTTTTAAAGGAATTATTCATAAATTAGATTAGTTAATTAGAATTTTTTATGGAATAGAACCTCTGATAATAATAAGAAATTTTCCTTGGTTAATTAGGGCATAGTTACCTTGTTAAAGAGTAATAGAGGTCTTGGAATTAAGGATTTTCAATCTATCAACATAGCAATGCTTACTAAATTAGGTTGGAAATTTTTGCAAAATGGTTACTCTTTTTGGGTCCAAGTGTTGAGGAAGAAATACCTTCCTATTAGGAATAATGATAGAGTTAAAACTAATCTAAATTGGTCTCATAATTGGAAAGCTTTGAAATCCACTAATGAATTAATCCAGGCTAGTTTAAAATGGATTGTTGGAATTAGGGAAAAGAAATAATTTTTAACATGATATTTGGGTGATTCTGTCCTTTTAAGAAATCTTATTGAAGGACTAGTTCCTCGGGCAGAATTACATCTTAAAGTTAAAGACATTTTTAGTAATAGGCCTTGGAATTTTAATGACATTTCTTTTGTTCTGCTTGAAAAAGTTTAAATCTTCCATTATGAGTGTTCAATTTAGTTTGATAAGAAAGGTTTATGAACTAACATAAGGTTTATCCAAATTTGGCCAATGCATAAGCAAAAGTGTTATATATTTTCTTAAAAAGAAGTTTTTAGGACCTAAAATGTACCTTTTTGTTTGAATGGATTTTAACTGGATTTGAAAAATACCAATCTTACTAAAAATTCAATTTTTTATATGGTTAATTATTTTGAATAGAAATCCTACTAGGGATTTTCTTATTAAAAGGGATATGAATGTTCCTCCAGGATACTCATTTTGTAATATAGGCATTGACTCCAACCTTTATATCTTTAAAGAATGTTTTATAGCAATGAATTTATGGCTTAGTCTTCCTTGTCTTAATTCTTACCAAAATGTTCTTCACTCCGACTTCATTGAATAAATGAAAACAAATCTTTTTTCTTCTAAGTTCTATTGCAATCTAAACATTCTACAAACAACTATATTTGCCTTTGGCTTGTGGAATCTCTGGCTCAATAGAAACAAAAAGGTTTTTCAACAAAATCAAGTGGAAACTAACCTAAAACGAATGACTTTAAGTAAAATAATGGAATTTTGGGCTATAAAAAAATCAACAAAAATATTTAGAAAACAACTGATTAAGGACATAAAATGGGAACCTCTTCTTATAGATTGCTATAAACTCAATATACATGGATCAACTAAGGGTAATCTTAGCTCAGTTGCATGTTCTATTGTTATTAGAAATTGGAAAGGAGAATGGATTATTAGTAGCTTAAGAGGGCTTGGAAAAAGCTTTAATTTGGCCAAATGATGTGGTTTAAGAGATGGTTTATTCCTAACTCTTAGTAGGGTTTACTTCCAATCCTAATTGAACTAGATGTAGTAGCAATAATACAAGCTCTTCAAAATTCTGATACACTAATGCCTTCTTTTGTTTGTAGCACATATGAAGACTGTAAACAGATGTTGAGGAGATGTGGTCAATATGCCATAGATATGTATATAGAAAAGTTAATATGGTTGTAAACTATCTTGCAAAAACTACGACTTATTTTTGTAATGATTTAACTATTTTGTATAATGCTCCCCTAGGAGTTTCTTTATTTTTACTCAATGATGTAATAGGGACTTGTAAGCCCGGACTTGTTTTTGTTATTTAATCTTATATAATTTCCTTTTTGACCAAAAAAAGATAAAAAAATTTAAAAAGTAGAATTTAATAAATTATAAAATGAATTATAAGTTTATAATTATTTATTTTTTTAAAATATAAAATATATTTTAAAAAATAAAATAAGATATTATAATTTTTAATAAAAATAATTTAAATTTAATAAATAATAACTAATTAAAATTAAATTTTAAATTTACAATTATTTATTTCTTTAACTTCCTCATTGTGATACCTTATCCTATCTTAATTATGATACTGAAATAGACACAAGGCTAGAAGGATGCATGTAGACTCGTAACACGGGATGGAGAAATTATGGGACTTGAGCACAAGAATTGAATTATGAGTTGACTTGTGCACAACTAATCGAAAAAATTCTTGATTACTACTCAGTAGGTATATATAATTTATGTGTTAATTACTCATAAAATTTGTTATTTTATTATTATTAAAAATAATATAATGATTAAATTTTTAACTATTTTTCTTTAAATCTATTTGGTATACATTAACAATAAATTCAAATTTGTTATTAAACATTAGATACATACTCTAACTAATTAAATTAAATATTTTATTTTTGTATTTAATATTATAATAAATGATAATATAATCAATAATAAAATTATATTAATATTTTATTATTTATAATATTAAAAGTAAAAATAAAATATTTAATTCAATTAATTAAAAATATATATTTAATACCTATTCATAACCTCGAAACTGTTGCTAGCATTAAACTATTTATTTTAATTTTTATTACTCCCTTCATTCATTATTATTTATGGCATCTTTCTTAAATCTTTTATTATTTATGGCATCTTTCTTAAATCTTTAATTCTTTTTTTATTTGTTGTTTGAGAAATTCGATAAACTATTAAATATTTTTTTTAATTTTATCATTTTTATTAATTAATATTTTATTATTTTATATTAAAATATTTTAATAAATTTATTCTATCTTCCTCTCTTCATTTTTAATTATGTTAAAATTTTTATATAAAATATGAGAGAAAAAATTTATGTATATATATTAGGTTTGATCATAAATTTTAAATAAAAATAAAAATAAATAAATTTCAATTTTAAATTAAAGAATATTTTAAAATTATTAAAAATAAATAAATTAGATTATATTAAAAATTTGTGTAAAATTAATTAAATATAATAAATAATAATACACGGACGGGGAGAGAGTAACAAGAGGCGTAAAATAAATGCTAAATTTCTCCAACTAATAAAGATGGGCGTTGTCGGAGCCGAAATGACAGCTACAACCATGAGGAATGGAATTTGTGAATTCCATAACCAAACCTGTTTAGCCTTGTTTTGGAAGCAAGAGGCAAACCAGCCTATTAAATGGCAAAATGCCTCGAGAAACTAGACATCCGCTATGTTTGGATGTAAGTCTTGCGATACATAAATGAGATTTCATAGGACCGCGGTAATCAACGGATTATAGTAACAATTTATTGATTATATTAGTCATAAATTGTTAATCCGTTATATTAATAGATTTGATCAATTTATAGTAGTAATTGTTGGTATGACGATATTTGATAATGATCAATTATTTATTATTAGATATTTATAAATAAAATGATATATAAGGATATAAATATATTTTGTAATTTATTTGACTAATTTTTTATTTTAATAATATTTCATATATTCTATATTATTTATTTGGTTAAAACTTTTATAAAAAAATGTATCATTATAATTATTTATTTATTGCAATTTTTCTTAGAAATAATTTATTATATTTATAAGATTTTACTTTAAGAAAGAAATAATTATTTTATTATACTTATTTGATTTTCTTTTAAGAAACATATAATTATATTTTTTTGGAGGAATAATCAATTAATACACTTCATGCATATAGATAAAAAAATATATTATATATAATAAAAATTATAAACTACAGTGAGATGAGATAATTTTTTTTTGATGAATTTAATTCATTGCATACATTATATAAAAAGATAAATATAGTCATCAATATTTTTTCTATGTGTAAATAAATTTAAAGAATATATTTTATCTTTTTGTATTCAATGCTTTGAGTAGATTTATATTTATTATTTCATACTTTTTTTGATATGTGTGATATTTATCATTAAAAGTTATGATCTTAAAGGTTTTGCTCTCTTTACAAGGGCAAAGAGGGTATAATAAAGGGTGAAAATATCTTTTTACTAATTTTGGCTCAACTACTCAATTGAAAATATTGAGTTCTCAATTTTTTCAAAATGACAAATTAAAAGCTAATAAGTTAAGCAAAATAATTATTTATCAAACATTTGAAATAGTTATTTGAGAGTTAATCAACCAAATCCAAAATTCACTACAAGAAAAGCATAATTTAGTGATGAAAAATTTTGTTAGTAAAAAAAGAAAAAGAATGACAAAATTTGGAATGAACAAAAGGTTATTGGTATATTGTGAGTCAATAATTTAATTAGCAATGAAATAAAAAACATATATCACTAATTTTATCACTTTTCTCAATAATTTTGAGAGTCAACAATGAACAAATGCACAACGAGTGGAATTATCAATGCCAATGTTGTTACTAAATTGATATTTACTAACAAATTGTTCGTCGATAAAATGAATTATAGTAATAGAGAAATCTATTGCTAATTATACCTATTGCTATTTTTGTCATTAAATTTCATATTTGCGATGAAAAAATCCATTATAATTCTATGAAATTTTAGAAATTTATTGGTATCATTTTTTTGTCACTAATTTAGGAAGTATTGACAACTTATTACTTCATTTCAAGGTAACCCATATAACAAATATTCCTGTATAAAAGTAATTTAACTACAATAATACTAAATTCAATTAATAAATTTTTAAAATTAAATTTCGTGACTGAATATCAATTATCTAGTTATTTAATGTAAAAATTATGATATAAAATGGTGAAACATATGTAAAATTAAGTCCAATATTTCTAATAAATGACAAAAATCTTAATAAGTGGAATTTAAGAATTCTTAATTGTGTCTCTTTAGTTTTTTTTTTAAATATCTTTTGTTCTTATGTGAAAAAGACTTCTGCTTGTTCCTTAATCTCTTAAGTATTTAAGTATCTTCACGTTCATACTTCATTTCTTAGGGAATCCATCAAAATCATGCTGCCAAATTAACTATTAATGTCTTATGGAACCTTTACTGACAAGGTCTATTATTACAAGCCTGATTGTACTATTAATACCTACTTAAGTTTCAAGACCTTTTTTTAATGTTACAAAAGAGGGGACCTTGAAAAGAAGGTCTTGAAACTTATATGGAACTTTGATAGTATAGCCAGGCTTGAAATAATAGACATTGTCAATAAAGGTTTCACAAGGCATTAATAAATCATTTTGCAAAATGATTTTGATGGACTCTCTAATTTTGTTAAATCACATAATCTTTAAATGACATATCTTCCTTGAAGAAACTTGTCATGCATGCTTCATTTTGCAATGAATAATATAGTCCAGAGCAAGAAAGTCATTGTCTAGCAATAACTCTTAGATGCCTAACTTCTAGAAATATCATGATAAAGTATCAAACTCATTACTAAATCTAGGCTTGTTAAAGACCCAATAACCTATAATAAATAAAAATAATATTAAGCTAGTGTCATTTTCAATGATTATTTAAGACATATATATATATATATATATATATATATATATATATATATATATATATATATATATATATGAAAACACTAACTACTTATATTAAAGATAACTTAATTTATGATGAAGACCTTTTGTAATCATATTGGATTTCTTTATCAAATTTATTAGTTTCTTTTCCACCTTCTTCCTCTTATTCATCATCTTCATTTTCCTCATCCTCTTAAGCTTCTTCTTCATTGTAAAGGTCATCTAAGTTATCATTTATAATATTGCTAATAAGGATAGCTTCAAGTTATCTTAGCATACGTCTTAGTGTTTTAATCTTTTTATTATCATTGCATGTTAGCAGCTGGGTATGTAACTTATTATCTTGAAAAACATCTATGGCATCATTTGTTGATGGAGCATCGATAATACTCCTTACTTTAGCTTTAATGATAACCAACCAATCATTATGATCCTTTTTACAACCAAGGTATAGAAAGTAATACACTTACATAACTTGTTGAGAGATGATGAAAGGATCAAACTTGCTATAGTACTAAGACATCTTAATTTCAATAATGTCACATTTTTTATGCCATTTTTTTCCTTTATTAGGAGAGAGATTAAGCCATTCATAGTTGAACATCATTATCTTATTTATTGAAATTAATAATCATTGATAAAATACATAGGCCATGTGAACACTTTTCTGTTCAAATCTTATACTATGTCAAGTATTTTTTTTCCATCAATGACCATGTCCTCTATAATTAGAACCTAGTCATGAAACAAGTTTACATCATTAACAAAGAGGAAATAACTTAACTTACATAATTGTGAAGCATGTGTTCATCTCTTTATTAATTATGATTCGAAACACATGTCATAATATTTTTTTAAAAAGGTTATAACTCATGCTATATTATTAGAAGGCTATTAAAGATTTCTGAAATATTTATCATTACATTAATTGAACTTATTCTATTAAGCACTTACTTCATATATGATAACACCTCATCATAATTTAGCAATGCACACATTTAAGCCATAGAGTACTCTTACTTTGACAAATATCGGTTATTGTATCCCCTTGCTAGATGACCAGGATAGTTGAATATAGAACAAACATCATTACTATTTTTTACATCCTTATCACCATTATTCTTAGGAACTCTATTCCTCTTGGAATGCATATAGGGTTCAAAGTAATGTGAATAGAAAAATGGATATCTTCTTAGTAAGATATGCTTCATATATAGGTCCTTTGACATGGGCTTTTTTCTTTCTTTTGCCTTCTTCAACATGTAAAAGAACCTAACAATCAAGAAGATGTATTAATTGTCAACAATTTAGAGAAACAACTAAATAAATGACTTAGTTAATGAATTTACTTCTCAAATATGTATATCCAATTGTATTGGACAAGGCCCTTTACTAAAGTTTCATATGGCAAATGCACTTTTAAATTGAAAAAGTTGATGGAAATATTCATTCTAACTTGTAAATGGTGATATGAATATTTATTCCATTTACAATAATTACTTTTCTTATAAAGTGCTTAATCATAAGTTTTTGAAAAATAAACTTAGCTTAATTAGTTTATTCTAAATAGACTTTGACAATGCTTTCAAAGCAATAAGAATTAATTATTCCATAAATACATAATAATTATGGCTCTTCATTCTCATTATCTTAAGTTCTTATAGATCTATACATGTAATTAAATTTGAAGTATAATTATCTAGAACTTTTAAGTTTTTCATCCATTTAAGCACTATTTTTTCTCTCCATATTTAACACGTATTGTGTGTTAGGCTTGAATTTCACCTTTTTAAATATATTTTTCTCAATATATATGACATTTAAATTATAATGAATAAGATTTGTTTGCTAATAAGGTAGCACTTAAAAAATGCTTTGCTTTGTCCAATTATAATTTTTTTTATACCCTTCAATATGTATTGCATTCCCTTTATCCATAACCTTAAGTACATACATAACTTTTTCCTATAAGGTTTCACCATTAATTCTTAAAGGTGGACATGATCTATCTATCTTATTTTTTCATAAAGCATATTTGTTCCTTTTAAATAGGTGATTTAGAGGTAACTTACATCTATGATAATTAAAGAATGAAGTTTTTTAATCATATTTTAATGAGAAAATCTTAAAAGACTCTAGACAAATAGGGCACGCTAGCCTCCCATGTGTTTACTAACTAAATAACATCTTGTATGCAGGAAAGTCATTAATGGTCCATAACAATGTAACCCATAAGATAAAATTTTATTTCAAAAATACATTATATGTATCTACATTATCTTCTCATAGCACTTTCAATTCCTCTATCAATGTTGGTATTCAAACTACTATGACCTAAGATAATCAAATTAATGAATATGTACTTTTATTTTATACATATTTATTAAGGGAGATTGTAAGAGGTTTACAATCACAGGCTAACATGAATAGGTTTGGTTAGATTGGGCAAAGGGAATGAAGCCATTTACATATAGATAAAGGTGCAAATAGGCTAGGCAGACTATTAGGAGCTTATGGCTTGGCCTAATTTAGGCTTAACCTAGTTTGGCTTATTTAGTTAAATAAGTTAGGTGCCTTTTTAATTAAATAGGCCTAGTCTTTCAATTTTAAGATTAGCTTGTAGGCCTACTAGGCTTGCTTATTTAACATTTTCTTATTCAATTATAAAGGTATATGGGTTTTTTTTACCATTAAATTTTTTTAGTCACTTATGTTATCCCTAGGTGACAAAAAAATCCCTTGTATAATCCTAAACTCTAAATCAAACTACTCAATCACCTATTGATTGCACAGTTGATACTAAATGAAACTATCGTACTGCCCCTTTTAGCTATCAATAATGACCATCTTCATAATTAGTAGTGAGCTTCAATTTGTTAACATTCCAACTTAAGCACTCAGCCATCAACCACCAATTATAGCAGTGGAAGGTGAATTATGCAAGTTTTTAGTATTCTTAAGCTTTTTTTTTTATATGTTTATAACCAATAATGGGTATTCCTAAGTTGTAATATCAGGTTATAGAAATTTGGATAGTTTTAGGTTTGGTTTATTGTAGTTAATGCTGGAAAGAGCTTTTTATGTATCTTCACCATTGAAGTTTTAAAAAGATATTTATAGACTAAATATATCAAAAAAGGAAAAAATTAAAAATGATTTTTTAGGATTATTCATCCTTTTCTTTTCTATTCTTTGCCTTATTTATAAATGTCTCTTTTTCTATAAAAAAAGGTGCATGCATGGCTTTAATTAACTAAGTTTAGAAAGACAACTTGCCTACTAAATTAATTCTTCAAATTCATTTAAGATAAAATGTAAGTCTTCTAAACAGTCAGACTCTAAATTTCTTTGCTTTAAAATTTCTACTTCTTGTACTATTTGTATTGTATGGTTTTGCATTTGATTATCTGCTTAAACATATATTATAATTAATAATGTCATTTAAGTTATTAGTGAAGTTGTATCATTTGCATTCAATCAATTGCAAGTGAGTAATTGTATTTTACATGTCATTAGGTTGCGTTATAATGGAATATTGTTAATGCCCTTTATTTCTGTCACAAAATGGATTTGGCTAGTGTTCACAACTATTTGCAAAAACCATTATAAATCAATAAAGTGTACTATTTATTTTATTTTTTTTAAATATTGCTTAAAAGTTAATTGCATGTGCATTTACAATAAGTATTGGGCACTGATATTAAAGGTATAAATGAACAAAAATAATTCAATTAAGAAGTTAATGATTAAGCTAGCACACATTAGGTTATTGACATGCAATATGGACTTTTCTGTATACTACTCTAGTGAAGTAGTGTATACATTGGTTACAACTTTGATTAAATGCATTTGATTTGATCTAAAAATCTAATGTTGTATTATCCATGTAAAAAGCAAACCAACATGTATTTGGCTTTATAATTTCAAAAAGTATATGGTTAATTTAAGTATAACTATTTTGTATCTTGGCTAATTTGTTAAGAATTTCATCAATTATATGAATAAAGAATAAATAAGAATGAAGGAATATTTAAAAAAAATTTCTCAACCATGTCTTGACCATTGTTATTAGGGTAATAAACATTTCTATTTCCTAACTTTATTAAGCATTTAGACACCCAAGAAGATTATAAATGCATTTGACTATCTTATATATCAAAACATATGGTGGGAATATATAAATAACAAAAGTCATATGAATTATGTTAGTTTCATTATTGTTTTAGGTAGAAGAATTCATCTGTAAAATAATTAGATTTTGTCTCATTGGTTTTAGTTATCAAATGGGTTATCAAACTTTCAATTTTTTTGAAATCATATTTGGATATTTGAACTCAAACATGTTGATGACTTAATCATCTGGTATAACTATTGAAATCTAGTCCCAATTATTGATAAAGATAATTTTGATCTATTTGTATAGCTTGCAAAACATAATTTCATTTACTTTTGGTTGCAGGAGTCATACAAATGGATAATTCTAATATCTTTACACATGTGAATGAAAATCATGAGGTTGATACTTGTGTGGCAACCAATTCAAGTGAAGTTGAAGGTTAAGAGAAAAATAGTAATAGTTAGGGTTCTGTATTTAAAAATGAAGATATAAGAAATGAGGAAAGTTGCATTATCAGAAAAAGGCAAAAGACATTAATTGTTTGGAATGATTATGAGGAAATTAAACTTCCAAAAAGTGGAAAGAAAGTAATTTGTATTTATTACAAAGATAAATTATCTGCTAGTGGGAAAAGGTCAAGCATTAGCCATCTTAGAAGGCATTCACAAAATTACTTATAAAAAAAATTGCATATAGCTTAACAAAAAATGTAAACCACCATTTCATTTTTTCCTTTAAATACTTTGGCCATTAATTTATTTTTTACACTTGGAATGAAGTCTTCTAATGAAAAAATAAAAGAGATTATTGCAATTGCTATAATGGTGTATGTGCGCTCTTTTAGCATTGTTGAAGATAAAGTTTAGAGGTGGGCTTTTGAATATGTAAATCCTAAATTTCAAAAAATTTCTCATACAATAGCAAGAAATGATTGTTTAGCATTATATAAGGGTAAAAAGAAAGATTTGAAGATTTTGTTAAAGAGTGTGAACAAGATCAATATCATAATAGATATATGAAAATCATGTTACCAAATAGTTGAATATGTGATTGTTAGTGGCCATTTTATTGATGTGGGGTGGAAACTTTAGAAAAAAGTTCTAAGTTTTAATGAAAGTTCTTACTCCAAGGCATGGGATTGATGTCACTAATGCAATTTTCTAGTGTTTGAAAGCATAAGGGATTGAAAACAAAGTATTCTCAACGTCTATTAATAATGCTTCTTATAATGATTCTTGCATAAAGAATCTTAAGGAAAACTTGCTATTAAGTAAGAAGTTAGTCTTTAGTGGAGATTTATTCCATATTAGATGTTATGCACATATCTTGAATTTACTTATGCAAGATAGCCTTAGCAAGATTGAAGATGTCATTCACAATCTTCGTAAGAGTGTTAAATATGTTAACTAGTCTGATGCAAGGTTGAAAGCCTTTTGTGATGTTGTTAAACAAAAAGGCTTGAAAGAAAGAAAGTTAATTCTTGATTGTCTAACGAGATGGAATTCAACATTTTTTATATTATCTACTGCAATAAAATTTAAGGCTACATTTTTAGATTATCAAGAAAGGAAGCCACATTATAATCATGCACCATCATTCGAAGATTGGAAGAAAGTTAAGAAAATTTATCAACTTTTAGCAGTTTTCAATCCAGCTACTTATGTTATCTTAGGAAGTGAATACCTGATAACTAATTTGTATCTTACTGAGGTTTATAAAGTTGCAATTGATGATAACAATTTGTTCATAAAAGAAATGACGAAGCCTACGAATGAAAAGTTTAATAAATATTAGGGGGAATGCAATCTATTGGTGGCCATCGTTGATATCTTAGATCTTACATGCAAATTTCGTGTTGTTAATATAAGCTTTCCATTAATATATAAATCAAAGTTTAAGGTTGCAAGGAATATAGAGAAAGTGCAAAATGCCTTATAGGATTTATATAATGAGTATCTAGAGTTAAGTAAGGAGGACCCATCCTGTTGTGGTGAAGCAAATATGGGTAGTAATAACTTCTTATCCACTTTTACATCTTAATATTCACTTACCAATGGATTTGATGAAATCATAAACATTATGATCTAAAAGAAAGTTATTTTACCAATGAAATCAAAGTTAGAATCTTATCTTGAGGAAGGTGTCTATATTCCTAATGATAATTCTAATTTTTCCTCTAGTGCTTTGGAGTAGTGGAAAAATAATAGCTTAAAATACAAATTTTTATGGAAGATGACAAATGATATAGTAGTTATTCCCATTTTAATAGTATCATCAAAGTCCATATTTAGTGCTAAAGGAAAAGTTATTGATGAATTCATTGCTAAGCTGAATGAAAAGTCTATTTAAATTCTCATTTATGAAAGGATTAGCTATGCAGTAAGTATGGTTTGAAGAAAAAGTAAAGGGCATAAACTTTAAATTTCTTATTTTTTCTTTAGTTAGTTATATTTTTACTACTCCATTTTTATATTTGTTATTATATTCTCATTATAGAAGGAGAATGAATAAAAAGAAATAATCTTAAAAATTTGACTAGAAAATAATGAAGATTACATGATAGGAAGGAGGTAAATTTCTTTATACTTGACCTTACTTCTTAAATCTAGTTAAAGGTAGCCAACCTTGTCTAAATATAGTTACCTTGGAATTCATGTTATAGTTAATTAAATGCTACTTCGTTGAACCAATCTTTGGAACATTCCTCATACTTGTTTAGTTGGTGAGACACTTGAACACTTTTAATGGGTATAGAATATCCAACTAATATTGGTTAGTATGTTTGATGCAATTGAGTTTATGTTTACATCTTCCAAACATGTTAGCTTTGAAAATATGAACCCATACTTATTTCATAATTAGACTCATGGCAAAAGGCTAGGATAATGATATGCTAATGATACTTAGATATGTTCTCAAACACATAATCTATTTCATGAATTATTTAACTAATGGTATTTGGAAGTCACCTTAACTACTAATAATAAAGAAATATATGAATGAGATTGAAGAGAAACCCTTCAAATAATTACATTTTTAATGAAATCAAGTTCGACAAAGTTGTAAAATTAAGCAATAATAAAATTATAATCAAATAATAAAATATCTAAACACACTTATAGATCCAATATTTCCAAAGAAAATAAAATTTTATAGAGAATAATTTCTTTAGAAATGCAATTTCTTGAAAATGAAATAAGTTTATGTAATTATATTTTTGAACAACACATGCTTTTTAAAAAAATCTATTCAAGAGTTTGTTTAGTTCGGCCATTATTTTTAATTAAAATTTTCGGCTTTGTTTTAAGGATTATAAGAATTTATTGTTAGTGAAGAGGACAATGTGATACCAATTGACTATTGTTAAACCATCTTTTTATATTTTGAATGCTTGTTTTACTATTTATGGTGAACTTGTTTGCCTTTCCTGTTAATCGTTAATATTGTGGTTATAGAAACTTGATGTTATTTAAATTTTAATTGAATATTTGATATTTGAATTAGTAATTTTATGTTTTGAGTATATTGATTTATTCTTTTATTAATTAGTTCTTGCATAAATTTTTGTAACTTTTTTTAGTATTATTAGGTATATCTTATAAATACATTAACATAAGCTCATATGGGCCATTAGCCTATTTGAGACCTTTTTAAGCCTTAACTTATTATCTTATTTAAAAGCCTATTTTTGAATGTTGACTTTTAAAATAAGACAAATTTTTAAAATAGGTCAGGCCAAGCTTAAAATAAGTCTTATATAGACTAATAGGTTAGACTTAGGCTAATATTTAACAATATAAACCTTGTCTATTTAAGGTAAAGCCTAGCTTGTTTACACCCCTACATACAAAGCTACCATCACATTTATAGGATCATTAGCAAATTAAGGATGGATGTGGTCAAAATGTTTCTATGCCTTTCCATTTAATGGGTAAGATAGAACCTCTAGCTTACAAAAATTTTCATGATGCTATCTTATTGAGCTAGTAATGGAATTTGATGCATACAACCTTTAGAGTCTAGAAGCAAGGAGTAAGTACCATTATTTTTTATTGGAAATATTCCTATATCATCTTTGATTAGATTTTTTAGATGTATAGAAAGGATGGTTGCAAAAAATACATTCACTTGTATTTGCATATTATTTTTGATAAAGCATAAAATCATTTTTTGTAATAATTTATCTTCTCATAACTAAGGCCTAACTTGAAATCCAATTTCTTTGTTTTGTAAATTTAGCTCCCTTTGGGTATGCATTATATTATCAATCAACAAATTTCATTGTAGCATTATTTTGTAAGGTTATATTTTAATTTTATAATTAGTGGCCTAATTGCAAAAGATAACATAATGTAATTGCTATAACTTTCATGTAAGAAGTTGTTGTGCATTGGAAACATGTTGTAAAACCATCAAGCTTTGGTGTTATAAGATTTATTTTATATTAATGTCAAAATTTTCTTTAAAATTCATATATATAGCATTCATTGCGATTGCCTCATACTTGTTACTTAATTTTTTAAACCCATTACTTGCCTTTCTCCACTTTGAATTAAGGCATTTATTCTCTATGAGATGTCTATTACTAATAATTGGATTTAAATCCTCTACTATAAAGATGTTCAACCATAATATTAGGCATGAAAATTTTCCAACATTCACACTTAGCACATGGAAACATAATCTTCTAATTTTTCAAATAAATTTCCTCTATACATGAATGTATTATGAACTCATTCACTCTGTTAATGAATTTAGTTATTATTCTTAGTCCATTAGAACTTATCCTATTGTACATCCATTACTTATGTTTAGGCATTTCCATATCAATTTAGCATCACATATATAGGTCATCTAACAATTCATCAATTACTTTTCAAATAAAATTATGTTGCAATATATGAGTAAAATACATTTTTAAAATAATAAATTGTTAACTATTATAATTTCAACTCTCCAACTAAATGTCACCTATATATATATTCTCATCCAAGAACAAATTAATTATAAAACTAACAAAATCAATGCAATCATGAAAATTAAAAGTCAATATATATATTGTAATACACTATCAACCTTAAATCATCATAGTATCAAAATTAAGTCAAAATAGAAATCTTAATTACATAAAAATATAAATTTCCCTTCATCAAACCATAAATTATCAACTTTATAGATTTAAGCTGCATTAAAAAGTTTAAAACATTTTAATACTTACACAATGCATGAAAAATATATGTTAAACTTCAATTGCTAAAGACATCTAAAAAATTCCTTGCAAAACTATCAAATAAATCCTAAATAATAAAACTTACCTTTTATAGAAAAATAATCAATTAAAAGAAAGAGGGTGCAACAAAGAAATTCTCGAAGGTAATAGAAAGCAATGAGGAGGCTGAAAGATGGTAGTAAAAATGTGGCAATGAAGTGTTTTTTCACAAGAAAATGCTTTTTGATAAAATGGTGAGCTATTGTTAGGTGACTACTGTATTCGAAGAATAGTGATAGAATTAATGATGGATATTTTAATTAGAAATTTGAACTTAGTAAAAGATTCACTTCAATTAGGCACGAATTTATTGTTGGATTTTTTTTCCATCACTAAATTTGTTGCAATTTTTTGTAAAAATTTAAAATTTTTAGTAAAGGATTTTAAAAATTTCATATAATATTCTACCTATAAATTAAAAATATATATTTTTCCATCACTAATTTTATAAATAAACTTTTTACATCATTTAATGATAAAATTAGCGATGACCGTAAAATGTTCTATCGTTAATTATATTGTTAAAAGTTATATATATATTTTTCTAACATCTAGAATTGAGTTGGAAATTAATTTTTACCGCATGTTCCATTGCTAAAATGTCATGGGTAAATTGCAAAATTCCTGCAGTGATTTGTCAAACTAATTAAAAACTAATGAAAAAGTCATCTATCAAACACTCTTAAAATAATTTGATTAATAAACACTATATTACAAGAAATGCTCATTTTTTTAGAATTTTTATTCTATTAAATAAACGGATGTTCATTTCATTGATAAAGCATTGAAATGACCGATTCTATATTTTTTAATGGATTATCATAAAAATATCCTTTTTTATAATTTTAATATTTCTCTTTATTAATAAGTAAAATGCTTTCTTACACCCTATTCAATCTTCTTATATTTCATTTTATATTGATATACAAATATTTAAAATATATTTTTTAGGTGAAAAAAAGGTTAGTATAATTGAAGAACAACTTAATGTCACGCCATCAAAAAATGTTTACTATTAACATAATAAATGTTTAAATAATATCACCTATTTAAATCATGTATTATTACTATTTTTCTATATTGTAATATCTCTTATTTAACCTGCATATGATTGTTGTATAATTTGAAAATTTGAAGTTCTTTTTATTATTTTTAAATAGATATTTTATAATATTCCAAAATTTCAAATATAAAAAAAACGCATTTTATCAAATTGTAATTATAAAATAAACATTATTTTATTTTCATTTCGTACAGTCCCACCAAACTTAACAAAAGGCTCGTTTTCATAATTTCTTGTCAGTTCACAGATTAAACCAGCTTAAAATGCCACAAGCCAAGCCTTTATGCATACTGCATAGGAAATATGAGGGTTATGATTAAATTTTACATCTCCTCTATGTCTTCTTAAACCCCCTTCTACTTTGGCAATAAAACGCTTAAACTTTTAAGATAAAAATAATATAAATGGGTGTAAATTTTTTATTGTTGGAAGTTTAAAAATAATGTTGATGATTTTTCAAGCCTTTCACTACTTAAAAGAAGCCGATTTCAAAAAGTATATAAATGAAAATTCTAAATGGATTTATTAATGGACTTTCCAAAATAATTTTATATACAGGAAAGAGTGATAGATGAATTTTGAATTTTAATTGATAAACAAATAATTTTTTTATTTTAGAATTTAAAGTTTTGAAAAGATATAATTTTTTGTAACATTATTTAGTTAGAAGTCATTCTGAAAAAGATATAATTATTTATAGTAGTTACTTCCCAAAAAATCACATTTTTTAACAATTATAAATTAGACTATTTTCATTGCATCAAATTGAAAAATTTTGAATTATGTTATATTTTGGGATATAAAAACCTTTAAGAAAAATATAATTATATACCTCAAAATTATTTTCTTCTTGTTTTATCTCTTAATTATTTTTAATCACTCAATCTTCACATATTTTTTCTAACATAATATATATATATATATATATATATATATATATATATATATATATATATATATATATATATATCCGTTGATTGTTTTATTTTTATTAGCAACCAAAAATTGATCAAATTTTCTTTTATCTTTGATAGGTATAAATCAAGAGAATAAATTTCACTGACTAATAATGTTTATTGAGAAGAACTTTCATATATTAAATATATAGTGTATCACCAAATCTAATATTTATTAATGTGCACAATACTGTATAAATTGAATAAAATCTAATAGTTTAAAGTTAGTGGTGCATTGTAAAATAGTATGTCTTAGCCATTATCTTAATTTTAAAGTCAAAAGGTCATTCCCATTATCTCCCTTCCTATTTTAAAGACATTTATGTTCATTGAAATTGTGAAAGAAAGTTTTGAAAATACTAATAAGAAATTCATACTCATAACTTTATAATAAAAAATCTAAGGGTGAAATTTTCATAGGTTTTAAGAATTGTTTGATTGACAAGAAGTTCTGTGAGGAGTATGGATAAGTTGGTTGATCATTAAGTGCTAAAATAATAGAAGTAAAGGAAGTTTTATTTTTGCAAAATATAAGAAGTAACTTATCTACTCCTTTTTAGTAAGTTGGACTTCCTGCATTTTTTATAAAAATAAATATAAAAATTCCCTTACTAATATTAATTGTTGACAACTTTACACTTTTATTTATTCACTAGGATTTATTTTATTAAAGAGTTAAGTTTTTTTATAATATTTAAGATATTTAGCATTTTATAATATTTATAGTATTTTATGTAGTATTATTATATGTGTTTTACATAATTATCATGAATTTCAAAAAGAAAATATAAGAGATAAGTGATTTTAATATTTTATATATAATTTATTAATTTAATTTAATTTTTAATGAAAAATAAAAAGTTACAAGTTTAAAAAAATTATGATACAAAAGATACAAGACATATCATTTTAAAGGAAATATTTCTAAGTTTTTTGTATTATAATTTTAAAAGGTCTAATAGTCATATTGTTAACACTTTTTAGAAAGTTCAAAATTAAATCAAATAAAATACAAGAAATTAATTTCTAAGAAATATCACCTCCTTAATATTATTAAACAATTTTTGAGTACATCCTAAGAATTTTATAAAGGAATTTACTTTTTATGAAGTTTAACTCCATGGAAGATTTTACTTCTTGTATGAATTAAATAACTCCTTAATCTTATTATCATTCACACTTCTTCTATTTTTAGAAATATAATATATTCTTCTCTCTTATTTTGCTAAATTACAATATAGGTGGTAAATGTAGGACTTTTAGTGGATCACGTTGAGTCAAGTTAGTCTCAATTTGATCTAATTTTACTCAACACATGACTCGAATTTGATTCAAACTAATTTTTTTAGCTTAATCTTAACTCGAATTGAGCTTATGGTTAGTTCAACTCGACTTAATGAATTTGAACTAGTATTCAAAAAATTAGACTAAGTCAATTGGTTTAACCAAAAAAGTTGTGAATTAAACACATGTCTACTCCATCTTATCACAAAATAGTGAAGTGCTTAAAATTGTATAAAAAACTATAAAAGCAACATTAAGCTAATTAATAAGTATGAATTGATTACTATCTTATGATTCTTATACCTTTAAATTTTTGTGTTATGACTCATTTTATAATAAGAGCATTTGCCCTCATTCTTTACAACATTTGATGTGAGCTTTTGTTGAAAGAGTTTTCACATTTTTTTTACTCCCTTTTAAATGATATTTTTAAATTATATTTATCTTAACCACATAACTGATTTTAAAATAAAAATGATATCAATGATTTCTATCATAACTTTATTTTTCTATTTTAAATATAATTCAAATTTAAATGCAAATATTAAATTACAATTATTATAGTTATTAATTTTATTGTAACAAATATTTAATTTAAAATATAAATCATGAAAAGATTTATAATTAATATATATAAATATATTAATTAATTTTAAATTATATAATATTATTTATGCTAGCCTATGATGCAATCAAATTGAAATCTCTAAATGCAAACCTATTTTCTTTAATATATAAATTAAACTAATTAATTCACGTGTCGCTCATTTAATTCATAATTCATAAGTTTACTTCATCAAATTAAAAGTTCAATCTAGTTTCAAGTGTCTTATAATATGCATAACCAAACGCATTATCAATGCTAGATAAATATA
Source organism: Sindora glabra (assembly GCA_020226215.1). NCBI lineage: Eukaryota > Viridiplantae > Streptophyta > Magnoliopsida > Fabales > Fabaceae > Sindora > Sindora glabra. The sequence goes on from CM035229.1 coordinate 51,931,023, forward strand.
TGTTTAAGGTAGAAAAAAACATAAATGTTAATGTATATAAAAAGGAAGGTAGATATATATTTTAAAAGTAGAAGAAGTGTGAGAATAATTATACTATATTTTACTGGAGATATATATAATTATCTAAAATTTAATGCTCAACCATTTGAACTACCATATTCTCATATCATCCTTGATCTTCATTTTGTGTCTCTGGACTTTGGTGATGAACGATGATGGTAGAAAAGCAAAGCCCAGGACAAGAATCTCACCCTGCCAAGGGATAAAGACGAGAGCGAGTACTGGGTTCTAACAAACACACGCTTAATTTTTTTTTTTAAGCTAATGTTTAGCAAGACCAGTGATAAAATCCAACTTACAGCGAGTCACTTAATATATATATATATATATATATATATATATATATATATATATATATATATATATATATTAGAAATAAATAGAAAATTTTTTAATTAGTCAATGAATATATTATTTATATACCCACTTTCAATAAGACTTAAAATAAATGCAATGAGATTAAAATTAATGTATGAATTTTTTAACAATTAATTTTTCAACAATTTTTCTTTTTTATTTATCTTAAATTCTATTGATAATGAATATATAAATTATGTACTTACTAAGAATTTCTCCTTCACAATCACCGAGGGCACTGCCGTACATCACAGTCACTTTAAACTGGACTTTAACCCAAAGTGGTTGATTGGTAGCTTACAATCAGGGGCCGAACCTTGAAGAATGAGGTATGTTAAACTGTACTTTGCGTGGGCATCTGGAGACCTCGGGCTTTAACCCAAGACAATATCTGGGGCCTCAATGATAATGAATAGTTAAGATTAATGATCGGAAAAAGTTGCTTAGCTAGTAAATAGTTAATGATAGGACAATTATATTTTAAATTATGAGTTTTATTTTAGTTTCAAATTTATCAATGATTTAAAATAAATAATTTGAAATCATAAAAAAATAAAATAAATAATTTGAGTGAATTGTCTATTTTATCTTATATGTATATTTTTGCGCCTTTTCACTTTTTATTAATTAAATCTGATTTACTGATTATCAATTTGAGTTTATTTATAATATATTGTATTTTAAAACTTCTAAAGTCAAAACGCCTTTGATTAATTCAAAAAATTTACTAGATGATTAGTTTGAAAATATAAATATAGATTAAAACATATTTAAAAAATCAAACTTTTATTTTTCAGAACTAGTTATTCATTTCTTTTTTTTTTTAATTTCTCTTTCACTTATTGCTTACACACCAACATACTAAAGAATCTTTTAGAATATTCAATTTAGTGGTAAAATTTAGTATTACTTATCTCAATTAAAAGTTTTAAAAACCATTGATATTGTTGAAAGAAATAATTCTCATGTATATTATTTCTCACATGACACCATCCAAATTTAAGTTGTGAAAGTATGATTAAAATATGTTAAGCAATTTTTTTAGAAAAGGTTTTACATGTACACATGTAAAAGTATATTATGTGTATTTCTTTTTTTTACTTTTATCATCTTATAAATTATATTAGACATAAACTTATGTCAAACACTATCTTCTTCAAATAAAATTTTCATTTTATTAATTTAATTTATTGTTATTATATAAAATAAAAAAAATTAAAAAAAGAGAGATGAAACTAAATTTCTTTTTTTAATGTATGAATGAAAAAAACATAAATAAAGAAAACATAGTCAATAATCCATTATATAAAGTCTTTCATGTACAACAAGAACATCATTAATATTGGAAAAAGGTTGATTCAAACTTTAGATAACTACAAGGTATGCTAAGCATCCATTTCTGATAAGTTTTTAAGCTTTAATATTGGACATGATTGTAGTATTTCCATCTGAGTATGATATTTTGACAAACAATCCATCTTTAAAATGATATTGTAATCTATTATTTCCAAAAGAATCGAGTCTATAGGCATGATTTGATCATTGACATGAACAAGGCAAACATCTATAAACTAAGTAGATATTAATGTTCTCTTTACAGGTATTGTTACTAATAAAGAACTTAGCAATTTACTAAAACTTTTATTTATCAAGGAAGCAAATTTCATGGAAATAAAGGAATGTGTACCTTCTAAATCTATCAAAACATAAGTTGACAAGTTTTTAACAAAAAAAATACCTACAACTACAGTATTAAAGGCTTAAGCTTCTTGACAAGTTAAGGTGAACACTCTAACTTAGTTTCCTAGTGCACTTTTTCCTTTAATATTGCCACTATTACTAGTCCCTTAAGTTAATTATGGTCTATGAGTTGTTGGTTGAGTCAAAGATAGATTTTGTTAAAAGAATAAGGTAGTTTGTACTATAACTTGGTGGATTTCTTGGATAATCTTTTCTTTTATAGCCTAATTGACTACATTGAAAACAAGCAATGTTTATTTTATTGTAAGGCCTCGGATGCTTCTTTCCATATTGGATACATCTAGGCAACTCTCCTAAAAAATTACTTCTACTTTAAGATTATCCCTTACCAAAGTTGGTAATAGCACCAAAATAAGATGATGGATTACCATGACCTCTCTTTCTTGGAGGCCTACTAAAAGCACTTTTCTGATGGAAGTATGGAACAAATTGGTTTTTTCAATGTGAGGAATATTGGATAAAGGCATTCTTTCTATACTAGCTGGATGGCCAAGTCCTTTAGATTTGCTACATTTTCTTCTAGATTGAGATTTCCTTTCCTCTCAATCATTGATTCTATATTTTGTCTCAAGTGCTTAATCAATAATATCTTGGAATATTGTTATTTAAGTCATATGAGTAACATTGAAAAAGTGATCATGAAAAACATAAGCAAATCTATGAACTTTTCCTTTTTCATTAAGAATCAAATATCTCACAAAGTGAGAAAAATGAATGAATTGAGTAATATACTCACTAACAAATATAGACCTTTGTTTTAGATACTTAAATTCTTGAATTTTAGCTTCTCGAGCATTGGGAGGCAAGAATTAATTAATGAAAAGTTCTTGAAAGGCTGATTAAGTTATGGCTAGTAAGGAAGATTCTCTATTTTTTATAGTACTCGTGAACTAGAAGTGAACAATATCTTCTAACTAGTAACCAATAGGTTCTATTAGTATTTTCCTATATTTTTCTATTCAAGTAAGAAAATGATATGGACCTACATCCACATTTATTTTAGTAAAGCAGGGAGGTTTCAATTTATTGAATTCATAAATGATTGAAAGTTTATTGGTAAGTTTTTCTCTAGGGATTTGGTTTTTTTTGTTTGATTTGATTAAAAGCTTGATCTTCCTAATCCTTATATTGTTCTCACTCTTTTTCTTAGTGGAGAGGTTCTTCTATATTGGATAATAATTGTTGATGAAAAGCAATAACCCATGGAGGAATATTTTGATTATCATTTCCTTTATGTTTACCACTGTGAGCTTACGACCCTTTAGATATTCTTCAACACTTAGATTACTAGTTCGGTTACTACTAGATTGAACCATTGCCTAATTCAAGGATGTTTCAAATGTTTAGTTTACTCACAAGCATACCTATAAATAATTATTCTATTAAAAAAACTCCACCACTACTATTGAACAAATTTTAGGGCCTACCAAAATGGTATTAGTGATATGTGCTATTAGGTGTGCACATATCATTAATATAGTTTCAATCAACATTTAATAAAGAAATCATAATCACATCCTATTTATTCTATCCTATGGTCCTTTAATCCCACTTACATCTTGAATTATACTTTGTTACTAATTTTGTCATGGCTTACTAGCCATAACTAGTATGGCTCCTATTTCTTAGTATCCATTTAACTTATCTTAATGTTATCACATTGCTTTTAATCAAATTGATTAATTTTTAATAATTTTAAATCTATAAAAACAAACCATTTCATATAGTAGTTATGATCTAATTGTACAAAATAATTATAAGACCTAACTTTCACCTTTACATGTGTCATATTTAAACTATGATTGCTTTGATCATTAAATCAAATAGAATCCCACTTTTGAACAATTGAGAGTGGTTAGGGAGCTTTATCTAGAGTATATGCAAAACATTATAAAGGAAAATAGTGAGATTATGTTTCAGTAAGCAAATAATTTGCTTAATTAAATCATTTCTTATTCAATATTTCAAAATTCATTCCACATTTCATTTCTTGAGCTTTACAAACTCTTATGTTCACAAAGATTAGACATTATCAAGATTCATGATCAAATTTACATATAAGAAATAATAAATAATCCACCTTATCACTTTTAGTTATCCTTATCTGTTCACACATAGGTAATGGAATCCAGTGTTAATAACTCAGGTTCATCATTTTCTTCTACATCATCTCATTTCAATATCATTATTATTCATCATTCATTCATCATACATTATTTAATCATAAAAATATAGTATTTTTGTACAAACTCTTAAATAAATCAATTTGACTCATAACTAAACAAACTTACCTTTTACAAGTCTATATTAATTCAACGTATTATCACATATTTCATTTTACTGAAAGCAGTTTAGGTATTTGAGCATGATACTTGAATATGGGTCCTTTATAAAGGGGTTATACTTGAGTACCATACTTAAGTATTTAAAAGAAGAGATAATTAGAAAATTTAGTATTCAAGTATAGTACTCGAATACAAGGCCCCAAATAGTAAAGGTTGTATTCAAGTATCATACTTGAATATTTAAAGATAGAGATTACAAGATTTTTTTGTATTTAAGTAAGATACTTGAGTATTAGCCTTTTAGTTTACTTCTCAAGGTAGTACTTAAGTACATGTTTTAAAATTTCTAGAAATTTATTCAACACTATAAAACCCAAGATAAAACTTCCTAAGCTAACCCATATAAAGGACATATAGCTTATTATCAAATATACAAGCATCGCATAATAACATTTCCAACTACTATCATCAAGAGATCACCCTATTCAATAGAGATTCAACATTAATTTATTAAATTATCACTTAAATTAACTAATCACCCACACACATAAGTTTAACCTTTATTTTACAAGTTAAGTAGATTGTTTACTTATAAATTCTTGTATAAAGAAGATGAGAGACTCAAAGAAGTTAGTAAATAATCTCTAATGACCATCAAAATGAAGATGAGTTTAGTTTAGAATCCCTAACTTAAATTCCTAACCTTCTTCTTTTTTTTTACTATCACCATTATTATGTTTAAGACTTGGAGATATTACCTTGAGTTGCTTGAGAAATATCTAAATCCTATTGAATTTCTTGGTAATCTCGGCTAATCTTGAAAAAATTAGAGTTTTGAGTTGAAAAAGAGGTGTAGGAGGAAGTAATTCGGTCGATAGAAGGCAAAATAGGGGAAAATATAAGGATTTTGGGTGTTTAAGCCTAATAAAGGCATTTTAGGGATTTTAAAGATTATTAAGGGCAATTAGGGAAACACTCATTTTAAATCTCTTCCATATCTCTTAATTCAAATTTAATTTCATAGAACCCTATAATTAATTTAATTATAATTATTTTCATAATAAAATTCTACTTGTTATAAGTAAATATTACTCTAAACTTATCCATAATATTTTTCTAATTACCGACATGTATATGAAATTACTAATTAATAATTAAAAATAAAATTATAAAATTCTAGGAGTGTAACATAAGATATCATTAAGATGTTTCAAATTAATAAGGAAAGCAAAATTTATAAGCTATATGTAAAACTTTAGACATTAGTTAGTAATAAAAACCTAATGTTTGAGGTTTAATTGTAATGTCCCGAATTTTCAATTCTATTATTTGAATCTCTAATTCTAAGGTCGTAGAAACGAAGAGCACGTTTGAGTTAGCTTGGTGGGTGAATCTTAAGTTGAAAGGAATTAAGTGTAAGGGTAAATGAAATTTTGAAGGAAAAAGGATAGTAGGGAAAAGAATTTATTTTCATAAGTAGTATAAATGATCAGAGGAGGTTAGAGAACCCTAAAAAGGGGAGTTATCTAAGTCTGACAGTGTAAGGAATTTTAAACAGACAGAGACCCTATGGACTAAATTGCAAAAGTGCAGAATCGGGTGTGGTTAAAGTGAAATAACTAAGGAATTGGGATCTAATATGAATAACCAAGAGTTTTGGGGTGCAATATATGATTTTTATTAGTGTGACCAATGGATTTATGACAAGTGTCATTATTAGAAAAATAATGGCAAGAATAGCCTTACTTTTGGTGAAAAAGGACTAAAATACCCTTGAGAATTGTCAAAATGGCAAGAATGCCCCTAGAAGCTTCATGAAAAGTCTTCTTTCTTCTCCATTTCTCCAAAAAGCTGCAGCAACTCCATGAAAGAAGCTTGAGACGTGCAGGAGAGAGAGAGAAAGAGTGAGAAAGTTTCTTTTGAGTTTTTCACCCAAAAATAATGAGTTTTAAGCTTAGTGGTAGAAGGGAAAGTTGCTCCTCTCATAAAGCTCTATCCATTGGTGTGCTTAGAGTGAAGAAAAGCTCAAGTTTGATTAAGTTTGGGGAGCTCCAAGTGAGGATTTTCAAGTTGTAGCAAGAGGTAAAATTGTTCTCCTCTAAAAGCTCTTTATTGTGCTCTTCTTAGTTTCTTGAAATCTTGAGGTTGGTGTGGTCAAGGGTGATTGAACATGGAGTTTAGGATGATTTGAATATGTTTAATGGTGTTTTAGATATTGTTATGATGATTTATGGCTTGGGTTTGGTGTAAAAACAACAAGAAACATGATGTACACATTTGGGTTTTAGAGGCATAATGGTGCATGTGTAGTGTTGGCATGATATGTTTAGAACTTGGCTAAATTGATGAAGTTAAATTAGTTTCTATGAATTTATGAAGCTTATGGAAGATGAAACTTTGAGTTGTGAAGGTGTTTGTGTGCTTTTTCCCTTTTGAGAAGCTAAAACCATAATATGGAAAAGAAGGAAGGAAGGAGTTTTAGTGTTTAAAGTGTTTTCGGAGGATCAGCAAGGTACACGGGGTAGAACACGGCCCGTGTTGTATCCCGTGTTCCTCGTCGAAGCTGATCAGTGTGCTACACGGGGTGCAACACTCCCCGTGTTTATCTCAGGACTGAAGGGCAGTAAGGTACACGGGGTAGAACACGGCCCGTGTTCACCCCCGTGTTCTTTGTCGAGTAGCCCAGAAGTGAACCAGTAAGGAACACGGCCCTGAACACGGCCCTGAACACGGGGTATGGGACCCCCGTGTTCTTTGTTAAGTGAACTTTTTAGCTTGATTTCTTCATGTTTTGCATGGCTTTACCCCTAGGTCCTTTTCTAATATTCTTATGTGTCATTTCAAGGCTTGGAAACAAGATGTAGAGCATCTAAGTATGCATTTAATTAAGTGGAGAAAGTAAAGAATACATGAGGTTTAGGGAAAGTGATGATGTTCTAATAAGAAATTATGATGTGTATTTGTATAGACTAAAGACTGACAACTTGCAAAGGCAAGAGGAAGTGTAAAGGAGTTTTTGGTGAGAGCAAAGGGAACATCACATTGGAAGCTTGTGAAAGGTAGCTAGCTTTATCCTTAAGCTCTGTTTTCTATTTACATGATTTGCGGTATACTTTGCCATTGTATGGAATGTGTATGAAATAGCTGTGTTGTGGCACAACTCGGGAAGACAGTAGAATACTGTGTTTGGCCTATGGCTCGGGATCCTCCGGGATAATAGTGCATTTGTTGTGTGTGGTACCTATGGCCAGGGACCTCGGGAAGACAATGTGATACTTTGTTAGGCCTTTTGGCTCGGGAACCCCGGAAAGACAGCGTGATGCTGTATATGAGGCCTAGGTATGATTATTTGTGATGGCCATCTAGATATTGATATGAGTCCTTGAATGGGCTGTGGATTGCTATGTGTGATGCACATTTCCTATAATGGTACGGAATGAGATGATAAAGAGATGAGAAATGATTAATTATTTTTGAAATGTATGTTTTACTTGCTTAAGGATCTGGAATGGCTTAATATATTTTTACAGTGATGGCTAGCTACTGGGAAACTCTGTTTCTTATGTTTTTCTGTATTGTGACTAACCATTCCAAGTGATGCTTCCAAAGGCTCTCATGATAAAGGGCAATGATGTTTGAAGTTGTAAATAATTGCATAGTTGGTGACATTGTATGTGACGGATGTATATTTTGTAAATCAAACTTTTGTATATTTATATGACTGTTGCTCATGTGTATAAAGTACAGAATTGAGATTTTTCCGTATTAGCTTGAGGTAGATGGCGAATGAGTGCGTAATAATCATCTAGCAATTGAGGAATAAGGTGTTAATAAGTAAGGGAGTTACATTAATCATATATCAAGAAAATGGTAGTTGCAATGTCTTAATAAGATTATAAAGTACTTCACCAATGAGTCAACTTTTGACATAAATTGTCACAATAATTAAAATTGTCTTAAACAACAGTTATTTATAATATCAACATTTTAAGTTTTTACAATTTTCTCACAATATTATAAATGTCATCCATTTAGACATTAATTAAGCCCAAAACTAATATCCTAATCTTTTGTGATTTTTTTTGGTAACTTCTTAAATGTTATCATTTTAGATGCTAGTTAAACCTAAAATTAATATGTTTTAAGCTTGTCATTTTTCCAATAGAGATGTTTGGAATATTTTTAGATATTTATTTTGTAAATGATCGATATCATAAGCTTTTTAATGTTAGTGATTTGAAAAGATATATGTCGTATTTCATATTAAAATTGGGAATATAAAGAAAAGTTATTTTTTAAGTATTAAAAAAAAGGTTATTTATGTATTAATGGATTCTATTTGGAAAACTTTGTAATTCAAATATTAATTATATAAATTTAGCAAAAAATTCATTTGTCATTGAATAATTTATTATAAAAGTATAAATAGATGAGCAATGAGCCAATAATTTTGCAAATCTATTTTGATATTTTATTATTTTTCAAACTTTGTTACATATCTATTGAAATAGTTAAATGATTACAAAACCATACTAAAACTACAAGATGACAACAAAATAAATATATTTTACAATGTAAAACCTAAAACAAATTTACAAACATTTGTGTCTATGTCCATGAACTAGATTCCTGTATGTTAAATAAAGTCTATTTTACTGCACATTTATAAATATTCAATAAATATTTTAGAGATATCCATAATATATTAACATTTATTACTAACTATAGAGTTTGTTAGAGTTATGTCCTACAAGCTAATTATATGTAATGTAGTCAGACATTTCTGGTAAACTTTTTTCATTTGATCAATTATTATTAAAAAAGAATTTATTTCTATTAATTATTTAATTATTTATATTTGATAAGGTAAAAAGATTAAGATGGCTTATGAAATATAATTGTATATAGAGATGATAATCATAAAATATATTTCCTATAAGCATATTTCTTAAAATTCTTGTAGTCATGTAGTTATTAAAAGTGAATACTAATATCTTGGATGAACTAGTATATGCAATGCATTCTCAAGTGGGAGGATGTTTCATCTTCTAAACATCGATGTAGGGATATTAGTGCATATATATAAGTTTTTATTAGATGAATGAGTTAACAGAGCTAACTTATTTATGAATTCCTATGTGAATAAGTAGAATTGGAATTCTTATGTTATAATAGTGCAAAGTTAATCCTTTAACTTGAGAAAGTATAATAATCTTATATATGGTATGCTATACTTTAAGATTATTCTGATTCATAGCAGTCATTCAAAGGATATCCATTGGGTATAGTTTTATTACCTATGAAAATTTATGAATATCAATAAGGAATTCATCATCTTTCATAAAGAGAAGAGAATGTCTTATGTTATCTTATGATTCATAATTTAGAAATCCTTGGATAAAGTGGATTGAAATTAGAAAAAGAGTTTCTTGAGTTTCTCATAATAAATCGTGAATTCTAGATCAGATATATTATAGTTAAATGATTAGGGTTTTGACTAACACATCACACTTTAAGTTTAGCTGTGATATTATATGATGAAAAGATTATGTTGTATGGTAATTGCAATGGAAAAGATTCATTTTTAGAATTCACATTAACTAGTTCATTACATTTTTCTATATGTTGATAATGAATTTTGGAATTTAGAATTAATGAATTTAATTCTAAATATTAAATTATAAAGTTTTAATTTAATCATAGCATACTACTAGTTTAACAGGAAACCTAAGTAGTCACACATATAAAATCAAACGTATCCATATTTATTTATTTAAAGAGAACTAATTTAATTATGTAATAATTGATAATTCAATTATAAGATAGTTAGAGAGATCAGCAAAGAAATAACTATAAATAAATAGTTTACTTAATTAGTTATTTTATTAATACTTCTTAGAAATAAATAATAAACAAAGAATTTATTTATTGATTTATTTTCTTAAAAGTATTTGATAAACAAACTATTTATTTATTTATTGGACAATTCTTTATATACTATTTATTTTTATTAGGATGTCTAGAAATTCTTTTAAGATTCGAGTAGGAACTTACTTGATAGGCAATTTATAAAATGATTATAAAAAAAGGTTTACAAGAGTTATAAAGAATCCTAAGAACAACAAATTAGCCACTAATACATGTGTGTTCATGTCTTGAGTTAATTATGAAAAATTACCCTTTTTTCTTCCCTTTTTCCCCCTAAAATAATTGCCACACATTGTTAATAGCATAGAAAGGTGAGGAGCGAGACTAATTGTGTGGACTAGTCTTGTAGAAAGCATGCTTGAATCTCTTTGTTAACTTTTAGAATGCATACAATCAAGAGAAAAGTAAATTTGTTTATTTTTTTATTGTATATGGATGAATTGAAGTAATTGTATGAATAGTCTTTGGAAAGGAAAATTTGAATTAGATTTAAATTTTTAATTTTCATTTGTGTTTGCATATGATGCAGTCCCTAATTTTTCATTAGTGGTATCAAAGCCTAATGTTGCTAAAATTTGATTTCAGATAGCATGAGATGCTATTGTTATTATTTAAAAAAAAAAAATAAGACGTAACTGAAGGGATGGCATGCAGATTTGTTATCCGTGATAAATGCAATTCTTTATTGCTATATCAGATAGAGAGTAATGTAAACATGAGATATATTTTACAAGAAATGAGATACATAGAAGAAGAAGTAATATATGTGATATTGAAATTCGCAACGATAATGACTTAACGTCCATGAGATGTACATACATGTAAGGGTGGGGTAAAGATTCGATGTTATGGTTCCATGTGAACTTTCTGGCCACATGAAATATCTTCCCCCTTTCCGGGATGTTGCTTCTTCCATGAGGTACATTCCATACGAGAGTTCGTCTTCACTTTTCAAGGTCTAATTGTAAGACTTTACTATTACGTTAATTTTTAAATTAATAATTACTATTTTTTAAATTATTTATACATGTGATGTATAATGTTTATGCCATTTATTTAACATAGTAGATATTGTATATATAAATGTCATTTATGTGAGAAATATATAAACTAGAATAGATAAATAATAATTTTTATTTATTTTTTGATTATTTATATATATGTGATGTATAAAATTTGTATGATATGCCAAACCTATTAGATGGATTATAAATATGAGATATATATAAGATTGAATAATTTGTTAATTAATGATTGGATTGTATGTCAAAACATTAATAATTTGGTTATGGCAAAATATATTCAATAAAGAGGTTAAAAACATATATTTTATATTGCAAGGTGAGTTATTGAGATTAGGATTATTTTTTTTATACATTTATTTGATAAGTATATTTTATTCATATTATATATACTGTTAAATATATATTTTATATCATTCCATTGTATTTATGTGATAAATATATATGTTTTTATTTTTTGTATTCATTTGATAAGCATATTTTATTTCATGTGATGAAATTACATGATGCATACTCATGGGTTATTTCATGAGTTATATTTCTAAAATAAGATTTGCATGTTGTGCCTTCTTTAATTATTTTGTAATTGCATTTCTCTCTCTCTTTCTCATGTGTACCTCCCCTTAGCTGTTGACTAAGGTTTTCTATATATATATATGCTTAATTTTATTTTTAGTTCCCCTAATACATAGTTTGTTCGCATTTAGTCTTCTTTAAACATAAAAATCTATTTTTGTTTCCCTAAAATTAAAATTTGAACACTTTTGGTCCTTTTATTAAACTGTCCATTAAAGTTAACAGATAAAGAGGGAAAATGGGAAAAAAAGAGGAAAAAGAAAAAGAAGGAAAAGGAAAAAAAATAAAAAAAAGAAAAAAAATTGAATACATAATATATTTATTCATTAAAATAAGAAAAATAAAAATAAAAGAAAAATAGAAAAACACTCAAAATATTTAATTACCAATTGTAGTAAATGATATATCAAAATATTTAAAAAATAATAAGTAATTTATTTATTTTTTAAAGAAATAAATAAAATTAGTAATTATATTAAAATCATATTTAATTAGGGCACTAGATAAAATAATTGATCATTAATAAATTTGAGTGTATAATTTATTTTATGTTTAAATTATAAGTTATTTCTAAAATTTATTCATCTAATTATGAATTTTCTTTTACTAAAATTTTTTACATCAAATATCCTTCAAGAAAATCAATTATTATTAAAAGTTATCCCAAATATGAAATTAGTTCACACATTCTAATAAATAATTAATTGCATATTTTCATTATTATACCACATAAGTATGCTTTTTAATTTTAATTTATTATTTATTAAATATACTCAAATTATTTCAAACATACACTCCAATAAGTACATTTAATAAATAATAAATTAAAATTAAAAAGCATACTTATTTGGTATAATAATAAAAATATGTAATTAATTATTTATTAGAATGTACAAACTAATTTTATATTTGGGATGACTTTTAATAATAATAATTTTCTTGAAGGATATTTGATGTAAAAATTTTTAGTAAAAGAAAACTTATAATTAGCTGAATAAATTATAAAAATAACTTATAATTTAAACATAAAATAAATTATACATTTAAATTCATTAATAATTAATTATTTTATCTAGTGTGCTAATTAAATATGATTTTAATATAATTACTAATTTTATTAATTTTTTTGAAAAATAAATAAATTGCTTATTTTTTTAAAATATTTTGATATATCATTTACTACAATTAGTTATTAAATATTTTGAGTGTTTTTCTAATTTTATTTTATTTATATTTTTCTTATTTTAATGAATAAATAAATTATGCATTCAATTTTTTATTTTTCTTTCTTTCTTTTTTTCCTTTTCCTTTTCCTTCTTTTTCCTCCCTTTTTCGCTTTTTCCCCTTTTCTTTCCTCTTTTTCCATTAACTGTAATGAAAAGTTTAATAAAAAGACCAAAAGTGTGCAAATTTTAATTTTAGGAGGATCAAAATAGGTTTTTATGTTTAAGGGAGATCAAATGTGAACAAACTATATATTAGGAGGATTAAAAATGAAGTTAAGGCATATATATATATATATAGAATAGGATGAAGGCAAACAAAGTTTTGCATATCAGAAAAGTGAAGTGGAAAAGCATGGATAAAAGCCTATACATGTATGAGAGATTGTAAAAATTATGCCTTACAAGGCAATTACATATGATGTAATTGGATATTTTTTGGAAACTTTTTTATTTGATCAATTGTTACTAAAAAGAAATATATTTTTCTTCATCAATCATTTAATTATTTATGTTTGATCAAGTTCAAAGTGTAAGAATTTAACCAAGATCATATATGTGAGATATATATATATATATTGCTAATATTTTTATGGACTGTACATAATTTATTAATAAAAGAATTATTATTAATTAGGCTTTGTGTGTGATAATTTTGTATGGGCAAATGGGTATTTATCCTCACATTAGTAAACAGGTTTGAATCCTATGATGAATAGGATTTAGAACTCGAATTGAGTAATATATAAAAAAAGTCTCTACCTTACATCTCCTAAGTCCAAGATCTTCGACTCTATCAATGAGACATATTGTATAGAGACTAGGAGATTATTGAATGAGGGATTTTCCAATACATCAATGTAAAAGCTTATGCTTTGGATAATAAGTATTTATAAATTATTATATTAATGATATTAATTAAATTTATTTTACTTTCTCTTGATCATATTGCAATTAAAAGCTAAGATCAAAGGCAAATTTTGTAAACATTTCTTACAATTTGTATCAAAGTTAGAATTTTAGCTTTTGATTGTAGTTAATTTTAGTAGGAATTTCCAATCAATATTGTTAGCTTTCATATTGAATTTATGCCATTCAATTACTGTTGTGATATATGCCTCTATAATTGTTCAAGAATTTCTATTATATTGTGCTCTTCTACCATGATTGTTTGCTTATATGGTTCTATGTATGAAATACTAGGCACATGGTTGTTGCTATGAAAACTTGAAAACTTAAAACTTAATATGAAATTGATGGTAAAACCATAAAACTTTGATTAAATTTCTTTTTGAAGAACCTATTTTTGGTAAACTTCTATTGATGAACATGAATATATGCAAAAATTTGATAGAACTTGAAAGGGATAGCTTAAAATTGGGCTTTTGAGGGGAACTTTGGCATGTGAGATGCATAAAACACAAGTTTTTTCCCTTTTAGAAAACCAATACCACTATAGATAAGAAACCTTCATTTTTAAAATTTGAAGCTTTAGTTTATGGGTGTTTTTAGGTTAGAAAATGGTTAAAATAGTTTGAAGGATGTTGAATTGGAAATTCTGGTTTGATTTGCATATAAAATCCTGTCGAAATTGCATAAAATAGGCTTGCAATTGTTAGGTGCAATTTAGGTTGAAATTAGGTCAAGAAATAGACCTTCAAGTACCATTGTGGTTGAAAGATGATAAATAGCATGCTTACGTGCACAACTAATTGCATAGTTGGCGCATGAGGACCATACAACACCTTGCTAACAACAACTAGTGGTAATGAACACATTGATGTGCTCCACTTTTTGAACACTTCCTAATGGACATTTTTTCAAAATTTTTTAAAATAAAATTAATTTTAATTAATTTTTGCCTATTTCATTTGAATATATAAATAGGCATATATCGAGATGAAATTTTTACTAGACATTCTCTATCATATTGTCCACTATCATATTTACTAGACATTCTTTGTCATATTTACTAGATGTTTTCTAGCATTTTTTTCAAAATTTTTTAGAATAAAATTAATTTTAATTAATTTTTGCCCATTTCATTTGAATATCCAAATGAGCATATATCGAGATAAAATTTTTACTAGATGTTCTCTGTCATATTTTCCATTATCTGAAATTTTTATGAAAATTTTGGACATTGTTCGTGTATGTTAACATTTTTTGGGATTTGTGCTTGTTAAAAAGAAATAATAAATGTCTTGCACTATATTATGAAAAATTTATGTAATTGCATACGTACTTTTGTAGGGCCGATTGCATAAGTTTTTTGTTTAATTTTAATAAAAAATTATTATTTGAAAGGGAGAGGCAATATTAATAACATAAATACTTTTCGGCATTAAGTTGTTGATACAGTATATTGGTTATACTGTAAGCGTAGAATTAGGTGTTATGTATCTAAAACACTTAAATACCTTTCAGTATTGGTATTTTAGGGGCATGACATTTGATTTTTGTAATGTGTTATAAAGTCTAAAATATCCTTTGATATTTAATTTTATAACATAATACTATATATGATTTTATATTTAAATATTGTGAGGAAATCATTAGCATGATTATGTTACAAATGCATTAATGTTTAACATGTTATTCCTTAGTTGTTATGAAATAAAACTCTGCAAAGACGCTAAATGGGACAATAAAAAAGGATTGGGCCAATGTTTCTTTCAAATCTAATCTAGTGCATGTGCAATTAGATACCTAATGGCTTGATATCGGTTCCGCAATTCATGTCACCAACTTATTGCAATCATTGAGAAATTTTACTGCCTATTGGACATGAATTAGTACTTAAAGATGTGGTTTTTGTGCCTTCAATGAAAAGAAACTTGATATCAGTTGTAACTTTAGATCTCCAAGGGTATTCTTGTAATTTTAAAGGCAAGAAGGTGAATCTGTTTTAAGACTTGACAATTATAGGCATTAGAGAATTAGTAGACGGATTGTATATGACAAATTTGGATTTGAGTTTCCTTAACATTGTTAACATAGTCATAAGGAAAAAAATAGAATTAAAGAAAATACCTTGATGTTATGGCATAAAAATCTTGATCATATTTCTAAAAATCAAATTTAGAGGTTAATTAGAAAGAGTGTACTACACAATTTGGACTTATTTGATCTAGATATCTGTGTAGACTGTATTAAAGGAAAGCTTATTGCTAAAACTAAAAAAGGAAAGATAGTTACAAAATAATAGGCACTAGAACTTATTCATACTGATATATGTGGTCTTATCACATTTACAATTATAGGGGATAAAAATACTTCATCACTTTTATTGATGATTATTTACATTTTAGATGGATAAAGTTGCTTGCAAAAAAATCAAAGTCCTTCGATGCATTTAAGACATTCAAGGTAGCATTCGAGCTTAAGTATAGCAAGAAAATTATAATCGATAAGAAGAGTACAATGATAGATATGATAATACAAGGAAAAACCTAGGTCGATTTGCTAGGTATCTATAAGAGTGTGGCATTGAGGTAAGCTATATTATGCCTGGCACACTAAAATAGAACGAAATAGCCAAAAGGGGAAATAAGACATTTCTTGACATGGTTAAGTGTATGCTTTCCTATTCTACACTTTCGGATTCCTTATAGGGAAAAATATTGAAAATCGTAGGCTATATACCAAATCAAGTACTAAGTAAGTCTATAACTTTAACTCCATATGAACTACTAAATAGTAAGAAATCAATATTGAATTATCTTTGTGTTTGGGGTTGTAGAGTGAAGGTGAAGCCATATATGCCTACTATTATGAAACTTGACTCTAAAACTATATCTGGATTCTTTATTAGTTATTATGTTAGTTTTAAAGGCAATAGGTTCTATTGTCCAACTCACACCACCTGAATTATCAAATCTGAAAAAGCCATTTATTTTAAGGATGAGTTGGATAATGGAAGTTAAACAAAAATTATAAACTTCAAGGAAGAAAAAGTAGTCATTCCATTGATGTCTCAATCTATTAGTTATTTATCTTTTGGTCTTCCACGATATGATTTGATATAGTCCTTGGAGGAAGATAAAGATTTTAATATTGAGGTTCAATTAAGAAGATCACTTAGATAATATAGACTACCAATATTAAATGATCATATCATGTATGTGTAGGAACACAAGTATGATATAAGTGAAGATACCGATCCTATTACATTTTCTCAAGTAGTATTTAGTTTAAATTCTCCTTAATGGATTAGTACAATGGAAGATCAACTTCAATAAATAAAAATCAAGTGTGGGATCTTATGGATTTACTTGCAAACTATAAGCTGATTGAATGTAAATAGGCTTTCAAGACCAAACATGATGCTTACGAGCAGATTGAAAGATATAAAGTTAGACTTGTAGTTAAAGGCTATACTTAAAAGGAGGATGTGGATTATAAAAATACTTTCTTATCGGTATCAACAAATGACTCTTTCAGAATTATTATGGCTCTTATTGCTCATTTAGATCTAGAGCTGCACTAGATGGATGTGAAAATAATATTCTTGAATGGTGATCTATTTGAAATTATGTACATGCAGGAGGTAGATAGATTTCAAAAGAAGGGTTAAGAGCACTTGCTATACAAATTAAAGAAATCCATATATAATTTGAAGCAAGCTTCTAGACAATGGTATCTCAAGTTTCATAAAATAGTCTTTCTTGGATTTAAAGAGAATAGTGTAGACCAGTGTATTTATATAATGAGAAATACTAGTAAATTTGTGACTTTGGTCCTGTACATTGATGACATTTTCCTAGTAGTTTGCTGACTGAGACAAAGCAATTGCTATTACATCATTTTAAGATGAAAGACCTGAGAAATGCCTCTTTTGTTTTGGGTATTGAGATAATTCATGATAAGTTCTAAGGTATTCTTGGTTTTTTTTAAAGGATGAATATTGAAAAAATTCTAAAAAATTCAATATGTTTATTTATTCTCAAGTTACTTCACTTATTTAGAGGGGTAAAGTGTTCATAAAGGCTCAATTTCTTTAAATTGATGAAGAGAAAGAAAAGATGGGAAAGTCCCATATACATCAGTTGTGGGTAGCTTGATGTATACTCAGAGATGTACATAACTTGATATTGCATTTACTAGGAGTACTTAGAAGATACCTATTTAATCCAGGACAAAGAGATTGAACTACTGCAAAGATAGTTCTAAGATACCTTCAAAGTACGAAGAATTTCATACTAACTTATAAAAGATCAAGAGATCTCAGTATTATAAGTTACTCAGACTTGAACCATGCAAAGTGTCTAGATGATTCAAAGTCTGTATTTGGATATATTTTCATGATGGTTGGAGGTGCTGAGCTATAGAAAAGTATCAAATAGTCATTTGTTACAACCTATACCATAGAAGCAGAGTATGTCGCTAGTTATGAAACTTCTTGTCAAGTTGTATAGTTAAGGAATTATCTCTCAAAGTTCCATCTTGTTAAGAGTATTGCTAGGCCCATAACCATTTTTTGTGATAATTCTACTATTACGAGCTTCTCTTTTAATGACAGAAGTTCCATTTGTCTGAAGCATTTTGTTATAAAATATCACTATGTGAGACAGATGGTGCATAAGCATGTTATAATTATTAAGTACATTTCTATGAATCATATACTCATGGATTCATTAATAAATAGCCTAGTAATAGGAACTTTTATTAAACATATAAACCATATGGGTTTATGTAAAGCTTTTTGATGTTTTGGATCAGTGCGAGTTAATGCATATGACATCATTTATGATTTATGAATAAAATTTTATATTATGTTGCCATATTTATAGAAATATTTAGACTCTATCTTATTGTTGTGCTTATATTTGTTAGGTATCTTGAGAAGATGCCAGGATTTGTTGTGCATATTTACATAGAGTCACATAGAGTTGTGTGAATCTTATTTTGCACATATTAACAGTGTTAGTCAACAAGGTGTAGGTATCTAGTATGCTGTGATGTTAATATCCTTTCAGATATAGTATTTATATTATTAGATGCCTATGATATCACTAGACTAACGGGTGAAAAAGTATTATTTTTATATTAATATTAATCCTTTAATGGCCATTATTAATAAATTATGTCTGTTTAAGTAGGAGATTGTTAATATTTTTGTGGACTATATATGATTTATTAATAAAAGAATTATTGTTAATTAGGGCTTATGTGTGAGAATTTCATATAAGCCAATAGGTATTTAACTTAACACTGGTAAACAAGTTTGGATCTTATAATGGATAGGATTCAGAAATCGGATTGAGTAATATATAAAAGGATCCCTTCTTCACATCTCATAAGTCTAAGGTCTTTTGTTCCATCAGTGAGATCTATTGTACAAAGATTGTGAGATTGCTAAAGAAGGGATTTTCTAATTCATCAGTGTGAAAGCTTGTACTTCAAATGGTAGGTATTTATAAATTATTATGTTAATGATATTAATTCAATTTATTTTATTTCCTCTTGATCATATTACAATTAAAAGTCAAGATCAAAGGCAAATTTCATAAGTA
The DNA here is from genome assembly GCA_020226215.1 of Sindora glabra. Taxonomy (NCBI): domain Eukaryota; kingdom Viridiplantae; phylum Streptophyta; class Magnoliopsida; order Fabales; family Fabaceae; genus Sindora; species Sindora glabra. The sequence continues at coordinate 51,950,750 of CM035229.1, forward strand.
TTTGTAGCATGTGTGAGATATTATAGTACCAATATATGAAATTAAATTTATGTATATGATGAATCATCCATTTATTATCAGTAAAAGTAAAAAAACTTGTGTTAGCTAGGTTTTCCTTTTCATTCTTCTCTATTATGACAGCTCCCAAGGGATAAAATCCATTCATTAAAAGGAAAGAGGATGGCTAGCCATAAACCCTATTAATAGGACCTTAATAATCCTTCTTATAAAAGTTCATAGGACCTTTGGCCTACACTACCACCAAATCATGATAACCTATATGGATGTGCTAAACCCATATTTTATTAGATTACAATCATAACTTAAGCCTTAAGTATGTTTCAAAATAAGATAAAATATTTAATCAGCTTATTTTATTAAATCAAAATTCTTAATTAATAACAAGTTATTTAATGAAAAATTCTAATATTCTTTAACTTGAGTACCATTGATTAGGTTATATAAGTTTTAATAAAACATGTTTTAAAAGTAGAACTTTAGACTAATTGATTAAATACTTTTATATGGCCATAGTTAAAAATAATTTAACCATTAGAGGTAACATTCTCTCAATCCTATCCAATATAACCATTTAACATTGAATAATAGCAATTTTTATGACCTTTTTTTGACATAAAACCAATCTATAGTTAAAAGTGTCGATAACTATGTCAATGATGAATTTTTATGTGACTATATAGCTAGAAAATATCATTAAATGTAATTATAGTATGCTATTTTTCATCATTAGTCCTCCTTATAATTTCATTAATCCTTATGAGAAATTTATATACTGTTTGTATGTTTCTACTTTATTGTCAAGATACATCATTTATCATAATTTCTACCTTCATCATCCATCACTTTCACCTATTACAACTACCATTTACCATTAACTAGTCACCTTAATCATTTATTGCCTTTCATCACTACTACTATTAACTACCCATCACTAATGCTATCTTTAGAGGTATAAATGAGTTGAGTTTGCAAAAAACTCAATTTGAGTGCAATTTTAAGTGAGCCGAGCTTAAACAAGCTGAACTTAATTAATATATAAGTTAAGTTTGAGCTTCTTATTACTTGATTTAAATTATTTATTAGCATAAACGAGTTTAGTTATACAATATTTTTATTTTTATATTATATTTAAATAATATAAATATAATATGTAAATAGTTTAGTATATAAAATTTATATTATTATGATGTAAATAAATATAAACAATAAACAATATATATTAAACAAAAAGTTAAGCTCATTTGAGCTCAAATTTAAATATTTAAAATTTGATTAGAAATTTTGACTAAATAATATAGTATTTGTTTAAACTTGAATAAGCTCATAGTCAATTGAAACTTAAATTGGAGTTCAAAATTTTCAAATTCAATAAGTTCAAACCTATTTATTATAGCTAAACTTAAACTTAAACATGAAAATTTCGCTAGCTATCAACCACCATTACTTTTAGCCTACTATCCACCATAAACTAAATAACAATAACCACATTTCATTTACCCCAATCAACATTCTTTATCCAAGGCTCACTATCACCATAAACCACTCATTGCTTCATCATTACAATCACTCAACCCACTACAATCATTTATATAAAGTCATTATAATTTTTAAATTTTATTATTTTATTAATTATGAGTATTTTTTTATTATAATTAATGATTAATTATCTTTTATTCATAAATAGAAAAATAAAAAAATAATAGTATAATTCTTTTTTTTACCCAGCTAATCAGCTCAAAATAATAATCGAATCTTATCCATTCTTGCTTGATTATATTTTCTTTTGGATTTCATAAGTTAAATCCAACTGATGAATGTGGGGACACCCATAATGGGTGACCTATATCATTATTATAATTTAAATTGAAAAGAAATAAAATTAGTTATTGTCTGATAACTGATAATGAAGTGAGTGATTAAAATAACTACTCACATATATAACAAAACGGAATAACCACCCAAGTGAGCGTGAACATTATCAAAAAAACACTTTCAGAGGAAAGTTTCATACAGAAAAGTTTTACAAAGATCAAAAGCCTTCCTTCTCAAAGTATGGGTTTTGAGTGAAATTGTTGTGAACAATAGACAAGAATTCTTGATTCCCAGTGATTCTTGGCTACCATGTGAATTGTAGCATCGAATTAAGAGAAAGCACAAAAAAAATAAATATGTATATTTCCATAATAAATTTAATATATTAATTTTTTCTAATATTGGTATCAGAGGTAGGTTAATTTGATGTTTATAATTCCTTGCATGAATTAAATGTTATTGAATATAAACATGTATTGTGTGAGATGAACTTGTTGTTTATTATGTATATGACTAGTAATTTTTTTTGCCAAAAGCATGTTTCCTATTTTTACTTTTATGATATGAAAATTAGACATTGGATGTAGAAATTTTTTTTAATTCTGCTATTCCTGGAAGAGTAATGTTAGGGATGATTTTAGCATTAAAAGGAACATATAAAACATCCATAAGATACTATTGAACAATAAAAAATAATAAGGACACTTAAAGACTCCATAAAACTCCTAACTTTGAAAAATTGGATTCCTTGAAAAATAAATTTTGCATAAAATTAGTATAGAATTGGAGAGTATAAAAGTCTGAGAATTTTGACTTTTGAATCACTTAAAACGGAGCTTTGAATAAAAAATTATTATCGAAAAATGGTTTCGGGTTGCACAGACCCAACTAAGTCTATGAATCGAGTTAGGTCGACTCGGTTTGAGGTTAAGGATGACCAAAATGACAGGTTATTTTAGGCCACTAGTAAACGACATGTCATTTTAGCGTTAGACTCATTTTGAACTGAGCTAATGGTTGGAAGAGCCACACACAATGCCACGCGGATGTCACGAGCCATTGGTGTTTGTGGGCAAACTCCAATTTTTCTTTTTTTTTTGAATTTTTTGACATTGGATCACTATGGTGGTGTATGTGGGCACGTGCAATGCCTTTTTGAGGCATGATTTGATCCTAAAAATTTCTAAATTCAGGATCTACACATTGATATACAATTTGTACATTTTAAAAATTTTTATGCCACTATTTTTATTTAAAAAGTGGTAAAAATGGCATATTTTAGCTGTATTTTTCATCTATTTTTAGTAAACAAATATGGAGTAATGGTTTATGGAGGAATATAATCCATATGACTTTGTGGAGAGTGTAGGAGAAGACCCTAAAGAGTTAGATTGGATAGATACCCTGAAAGACCTTATAGAAATGATATGCTTATTATATTAAAGAAACACATGTACACAATATTCTATGGAAGCCTTCCTACATGAAATTGAAGCCTTAAAAATGGACCTCAGGCATAGAGGAAAAGTGTTTCCTAATCATCTTTGGGTTCGTACACTATTGAAAGAAATTCCAGATGATAATTTCTGGATACCAATTAAAAAAATACTATGGCAATACAAAGATTATAAGTTAGGAATCGTCAAATACATTAATCTTAAAAAATGCATGGAAAAGCTAAGGTTATAAGAAGTCCACTATATCAAAAATAATTGGAGAAAAATAATCCTGATGTCATAATTCTCAAACATAAAGAGTGTAAAACATTTTAGGCACAACACCCTAGAGAAAGGATTTCATTTGAAGGGTCTACTCAAAACCATGAATGTACACAAATTTGGACTAGTTCACTCCATAAATCCACTAAAATTATTCAATACTTTTAAAGAGATGAAAGTTTTGAATTCATAATAGGAAACTAGGATAGGAACATTAGCTATTATTTTTTCATGGTTTTTTCATTTGTTTATACATTTTATTTTATTAAGATTAGTTTTTGAACTTGATTTGGATTGTTGAACTTGTTTATTGATTAATGAACGTTTAAATCTCTTTATTTAATATACATTTATCTTGTGAGATCCTACATGTGAGTGGGAGCTCTTATACCATGATTTTACTTAATAGCGGTAGAACATATAATATTTGCACGAGAACGATCTCATAGGAAATAATGATAGTATTTAGGCAAACATATGATAGGGGTATGATAAACGTAAACTCTCAACCATGAACTAAGTAGTGTCATTATTATTCTATGTGAGAACAATGCAAATGAATGACATTGTATACTCATAGGAGATATTATGACTTAGCAGAATGGCTAGAAAGAACATAATTGCTAAATTGAACAAAGGTGACAAACTAAATGGGGATAATAGGACATATAGCATCAGAAAATATCTTATATATTAGAAGAGCAAGATGCTCTTGAAGCTTTGAACCATGTCATGATGGAATTAGAAGATAAGAACACAACCCAGTATAGAAAGGATGCAGAGGCATATATTGTTTGGAAGAAAAAGAATAGTATTGTACAAATTACACTTTAGAGTGCAATAGTGGATGACCTTATGTGTGAATATAAGGATTACCTAACTACCCAGGGTATGTGGATTGCCCTAAAAGAAAATTTTGGTGGTATTTTTGCTACCAAACTAAGCAGACTCACAATTAAATATGATACTTATAAACTTTGACCTAATATACCAATGAAACAACATTTATGTGAAATGTTAAATATGATTCATGAGATAAAAACTACAGGACATGCACTTTTTGATGAGTAGCAAGTGCAAGCTATAATTAGGTTACTTCTTACAAGTTGGGAATATATGAAGGTCAATCTAACTCACAACAAAAGTATTGTTACTTTCGATGATGTGCCAAGACATTTGGAACTCGAGATTGGATATTTGGGGGCTTACAGGTCCTCTAGACAAGCATATGTAGCGGAAGGAGCAAGACCCTCAAATTCCAAGCCTAAGTTCAAGAAAGGCAAGAAGTTCCAGAAGAAAAAATTTGTGCCCAATTTTAAGGGTAAAAAACCTTCAAAAAGAAGAACCAAAAGCACAACTTAAAGAAATTTGATCTCAAGAAGATCAAATGTTATGCTTGCCAGAAAATGGACCATTTTGCTTGAGATTACGCTTAGTAAAATGAATAGAATAAGGTATTACTGGATATTGAACTTACACATTTTTCATATATTTCCAGTATTATTTTTCTAACAAAATCTTATCCTTTATGGATTTTGGATTGCTAGAGAATGGGTCATTTTGCTTAAGATTGCATTTATCAAATGTTATGCTTACCAGAGAATGGGCAATTTGCTTAAAATTGCGCTTAACAAAATGAATAGAATAAGGTATTATTGAATATTGAACTTACACATTTTTCATATGTTTCTAATACTATTTTTCTAAAAAAATCTCATCCTTTGTGAATTTTGGAGTCAAGTGCCACAGACCACATAAGTAAAGATTGAGGATTCTATATAGAATATTATCAATTATCAAGTTAAAGCAAATGGCTTTACGTTAGAAATAACACAAGGATTGAGGTTAAGGGCATTGGTACATGTAAGTTGGACTTGCGTGGTGAAAGAACTTGAATCTTACATGATTTACTTTATGCACTTGACATTTGATGGAATTTAGTTTCTATTTGTTCCTTACTGTGTTTTAGATTTTTAATTAATTTTTATGACAATGTTGCTGACATTTTTCAAGATAATGTACTTTATAGTTCTAGCCTTATTTCCAATGGATTTATCATTTTAGATGTTATTAAAAATGTTACTTACAATTGCTTTGTCACTTCTACTTTTAATTTTAATGTTGATGTGAATATTTGGCATGTTAGACTAGGACATATAAATCAAAATAGAATGATTAAACTAGTAAAAGAAAGATTGCTAGGTCTAATTTCTAAATTGGAGATGTCCTTATGTGAACATTATCTAGCTGGTAAAGCAATTAGAAAATTATTTGGAAAAAGGATTAAGGTAGAAACTCCATTATAATTAATTCACTTCGATATATGTGGTCCTTTGAGTGTGAGTGCAAGATACGGAACTTGGTACTTCATCACTTTCATTGATAATTACTCATGATACAATCATATCTATTTGATTTCACATAAGTTAGAAGTATTAGAATGCTTTAATCATTATTTAAATGAAGTTGAGAATCAAATGGATAAAAAGGTTAAAGCGCTTAGAATTGACCGTAGATGTGAATATTTATCTGAACAATTTAAAGAGCTCTGTGAAACAAAAAAGATAATAAGACAATTAACAATCCTTAGCACTCCACAAGAAAATAGAGTACCTGAAAGGAGGAATAAAATACTTCTAGAAATGGTTAGGTTAATAATGGTATATGCCAATCTACCTTTTTCTTATTGGGGAGATACCATATTGACAGCCACTTTCATATTTAACTATGTACCCTCAAAGTTTGTTACATCTACACCTTATGAATTATAGATAAAACACAAACTTAATTTGAGCATTTTTAAACCATGGGGGTCTGCTGCGTATGCCCATGATACTTCTCATAAATATGGAAAATTATGTCCTAAAAGGAAGAAATGTGTCTTTATAAGATATTTGAAATTATCTAAAGGATATGTTTTCATAGGTGAAAATGAGGATGGAATAGTGACAGAACTTGAATCAAGGGATGCCACATTTTTAGAAAGTGAGTTTCCTAGCAGAGGAGAAATTGATCGCATTATATCTTTTTATGAGTTATAAGATTAAGTGGATAACATTAAATCTTATCCATCTTATCCAAATGGAAGCTTTCAAAGAGTACCTGCTGATCTGAGTGGGAGCTCTGAAAGAATAAATAAGAACCCTATATTCAAAGATGACATAATACAAGGAACCCTACTATGAAAAAGTAAAAAAGGAAGTGTACCTAAAAGATGTTTTTCAATTAAAAGATCAACTCTTATGGTTATTCCTCAAGATGAAGAAGAGCCAAGAACAGTTCAAGAGGCTTTAACTTGCCCTACTAAGGAACATTGGAAGAAAACAATGGAGGAAAAAATAAACTCAATGAAAACTAATCAAGTTTGGGAACTAGTTAACCTACCATTTGGCTGAAAGACAATTGGGAATAAATGAGTTCTTAAAATTAAAAGAAAAATAGATGAATCAATTGAAAGGTATAAGGCTCGACTAGTTGCAAAGGGGTATACACAATAGGAAGAAATAGATTATGAGGACACATTCTCACCTATTGTACATTTCAATTCAATTAGATTACTCCTAGCCATAATAGCAAATCTAGATTTAGAACTATATTAAATAAATGTAAAAACTACTTTTTTCAATGAAAAACTGGATGAAGAAATTTACATAGAACAACTAGTAGGTTTCATACAAAAAGGAGAGGAAAGGAAAGTTTGCAAACTCCAAAGGTCCATTTATGGACTTAAACAGTTATCCAGACAATGGTATTTAAGAATTCATTGAACTATAGCCTCATATGACTTCTAAATGATTGAGGAAGACCATTGTGTTTACATCAAGTAGTATGAAGGTAATCTTGTGATATTATCCCTTTACGTGGATGATATACTATTGGCTGAAAATAATTTGAATTCGATTATGGCTATTAAGGAATAACTATCCTCGAATTTTGAGATGAAAGATGTGGGTGAAGTTGATTACATTCTCGAAGTCAAAATTTTTAGGAATAATTCCAAGAAACTTGTTTCTCTTTTTCAAGAAAATTATACATGGAGAATCTTTGAGAAATTCAATATAAAAGATTGCAAACCCATGGATACCCCTATAAATAAGAGTTAAACATTAAGTCAACAAATGTGTCTTTAAAATGAATCTGAGAAGAAATTAATAAAAAGAGTTCCTTATTCTAGTGCAGTTGGTAGTCTGATGTATGCAATTATGTATACTAAAATGGATATTTGTCATGCAGTTAGACTCGTAAGCAGATACCAGTCAAACCTTGGACAGAAATATTGAAAAGTTATTAACAGAATATTGAGATATTTGAAAGGAATAATTAATTATGCGCTATACTATCAAGGAAACAATTTGTGCTTAGTTAGATATTTTGATACGGATTGGGCAAGAGAGCTGGATGAGCGAAAATTCACATCAGGTTACTCATTCTTGCTAAACAATGGTGTCATATCATGGTGTAGCAAGAAGTAGACATGTATTGTATTGTCAATAATGGAAGCGGAGTTTGTAGTGTGTTTTGCAGTAATACAAAAGGCTATATGGCTGAAATGATTTATAGAACACTTGAGGGTTTATGGTGAAAGTTCAAACCTTATCCTCATATATTGTGATAGTCAAGTAGTCATCGCCTATACAAAGGATCCAAAATACCATAATAAGACTAAGCATATTGACACAAAGTACCATTTTGTGAGAGAAGCTATAACATAGAAAAAAGTAACCATTCAACACATTCTTACGTAAAAGATGGTAGCAAATCTTTTTACGAAGTCTATACCTAGAGATGTGTATATAGAACATGTAAAATCTCTTAGTATGTGTAAAATGTGATCAAACAATTTCTAGATTGAAATGAATGAAGAATATTTTTTTATTCAATTACGAATGTCATAATAAATATATGAGTATGTAAATCTCTAGTATGTCGTACAGGTTGATAAGGTTAGATCTCTCACATAAACAATCGCCTCTAATGCTTATAAGGAGTGGACAGAGATGAGACATGTATTCACCAACATAACAATAAGAAATGTTATTTTTTTTTGTAGAGATGTAACACAAAATAAAATATGTCGCCTTAACAAGGTTAGTTCTCTCATATGAACAATCGCCTTTGACGCTTATAAGGAGTGGGCAGAGATAAGACATGTGTTCATCAACATAACAATAAGAAATATTTTTTTTTTGGTAGAGATGTGACATAAAATAAAATATGTCGCCTTAATAAGGTAAAGTTGAGATAAGATCTGAGATACAAATATAGATCGAATTGTGGATTCTCCCACCTTCCACAATACTTATGGTCAGACAATGGATTCTTCACATATTGACGACAAAAGGAGCCAAATGATATAGAGGAATTTAGGATAGGTATTATGTGTGCTTCAATTAAAGTTTGTATGATATTACTAATAAAATCGACATACGCCCTTATGCTATAAGTTGTGCTATAAGGGAAACATCGTAACATGTGATTCATACCATATGTGTAAAAGAACTGCAAATGGGAAACAAGTGAAAGATTCTTAGTTGATTACTGTGTGAGTCGCAAAAAAGAAAATTCTTTTTAAGGATACCTTTTGACATAAAGAAATGATACAATATTCGTTACCTTAGTGTATACCCTATGATCATGATATATATGGTCTAAAAAGGTAAAATGCTAGGAAAGTGACTATTTCAAATCAAAGTGATATATGAGTGAAAGGAAGATTTCCTAACATATATACAATTATACTAGTATCTGAGATATGTCCGTTATGAAGTTAATTTTGATAACATCATAAGTGTGGATGCTATGCATATGTGAATAGCAATATGAGCTTACAATAAAGCTTGTGAGGAATTAGATTTACAAATGAAAAATGTATATAGGAAAATTTAGAGTATTCGAGGCATAATATAAATAAATAGAAGTTAGGGTTATTTTGTACGGATTTTATTTAAGAATTTCTAATATAAGAACATCCAAAATAACATTATACCCACATGATCACAATAATGCACTGAGTATGAAAATCTAAAGAGAGATGAAGGTTATATGATATGGCTTATCCCATTATGTGTAAGTAGAAGATGATGAATGTAGAGACACTTATAATAAGTGACCCACATCATCATTATAATTTAAATTTTGAATTTAAATTGAAAAGAAATAAAATAAATTATTTTCTGCTAATTGATAATAAAGTGACTGATTAAGATAACTACCCACATATATAACAAAAGGGAGTAACCACCTAAATGAAAGTGAACGTCATCAAAAAAACACTTTCAGAGAAAAATTTTACCAAAAAAAAAAAATTCAAAGAGATCAAGAGTCTTCCTTCTTTCTGAAAGTGTGGGTTTTGGATGAAATTGTTGTAAACAACAGATAAGAATTTTTTATTTCCGGTAATTATTGACTACTGTATGAATTATAGCATTGAATCAAGAGACAGCAATATATATATATATATATATATATATATATATATATATATATATATATATATATATATATATATATATTCGTAATAAATTTAATGTATTAATTTTTCCGAACACCAACGTTTCCACTTTCAACGTTAAACAGCCACGGGGCATGGGTCGCTCTTGTTTCCCTTCTGTCAGAAAGGGACATATTTAGAAGATCGATCGTAGTAGCTATCGCAGATAGATGCCATGACTTAATTGGCAAAGGCATTGTTAGTTGACTGATTAAGGTTTGATTGAAGAGGAGCGGTTGAGTTAATGTGTTCAAACTTGGAAAGAATGAGAGGAAATCATGGCCTTCATTCCCGGCCACAACGTGAACGGTGGTGTCTTTTGCATTTTGTTGACCTCTCTAGAAATATTTTCGGGTGAACTAAACATTTTATTTAGTTGTACAAAATGAACAACTTCAATAGATTTAAATTGACTTAATTAATATTTTATAATTAATTAAGATTGCCGAGGTAGAATATCTCTCTATCTATACAATTATTCTTTTTGGAGATGTCATTTATTTAAAAAAGAGAGAGTAGACATAACGTTTAATCTTTTTTGTTTATAAAAATGATAATTATTATATTCTTTAAATATAATTAGTAGTCTTTTATTTTTTTTATAATTATTTATCCTTTCATTTACTTATAATATTAAAATAAATTAAAAATATTAAATTTAGTTATTAAATTTTACTTTAATAATATCAAATACATATTTATTTTCAATTATATTCTTTTTTCCACCATTTATTTTATATTATGAAGGAAGATGATGAATAATTATAATAAAAATAAAAAATTAATAATATAATTATAAAATTTTAAGAAATATAATAATTAATTATTACTTTTGTAAACAAAAATAAATTATTATATTTATTCTTTGTTTCTAAATAGATTAGTTTATTTTAATTATGTGTGAGAGAGAAAGAGAGGGGAAATACACCTGTATATTGTGACAATAACAGTTGCCATAATAATAAAATTTATTTTTATCCATTCATCTCCTTGAAGTTTTAGTGAGTACCGGTCTGGCAGATCTTCTCATCGTGAATCTATGATTGACTTGTGGGGGAATTCTCCCCAAAGACAAATTATGGGGACGGTTATTTAAATATATTATTTTATTTTAATGATATTTTAAAATTTATATATTAATTTTATTCTAAAAATGATTTATTATAATTATTAAAATTTTGTTTAAGAAATAAAAAATTAAAAATTATTATAATTATTAAATGCCTTTTATTTTACATTAAATTTTAACATACTATATATATCATAAATATCATATTATTTTATATTAATAATTGATTAATTTAGGGATAACAAATTGAGTCTCAAAGTATTTTAAATCCAAATGATCTTGAGTTCGATCTTTAGGGATGTTATTATTGAGAAAGATTTATTATTTATTATTCCAATCTGAATAGGAATTAGTCTTACCATAAATGTTACAGAGAATTTGAAGATATTTAGGTGCAAATAAAAAATACTATTTATTTATGCACACACAAAAATAAATTTTTTTATAATATTTTGTACTTTGAATGATTCTTTTTTGTTTAAGTAATGTTTTAAAAATTATACCAAATAACAAAATGCAAAGATTGTTGTGTATGCATGTATTATATATATCTACAAATTAATTTTATTAATTCTTTTTTAATGTAAAAAATTAAATTATTTAAATAATTATATAACATAATTTTTAATATATTATAATGTTTAATTAATTCATTTATATTAATTTTATTATATAAATATAATTAATAAAAATTTGAATGGTTATTATATCAAATAAAGAAATGCAAATATTATTGTGGATGTACGTATTATACATGTCTACAAATTAATTTTATTAATTTTTTTATTTTAATGTGAAGAAATTAAATTTATTAAATAATCATATAACATAATTCTTAATATATTATATTATTTAATTCATTTATATTAATTTTATTATATAAATATAATTAATAAAGTTTTAAATAATTATTTATTATTTATGAAAAGTTATTACATTCTAATATCTATTAAATTTGTAAATATTTAATTAAAAATATTAAGTAGTATAATGGTTGACTTCTTTTTTTTTATCCAAAGATTTCATATTCACCTCCTTTCTATAACATTTTAAGTAAAATATTAAATATATATAAATATGTAATTTGGGATTATATTTATCTTTTTACATAAATTTTAGAGGTTGCCTAACTTTTTTAAATTGACTAACTGAGGAGAAATTAGATAATCAAACAACTATTTATCAAATACTTATAATAGCTATTTGATATGGGCAATTAGCTAAAAACCTCATAAAACTAGCTATTTGCTACATACTCTTTACGTTTAGGATAAATAAATGATAGATTAACTAATAATTGATAAATTATTTATATTTGATATGTTAGTTTATAATTGATTATTTATAAATTAATTGATTATATTAATTTTTTTTAATAGAATTAGTTTTTAAATAGCCAAAAAATATAATATGGCATAAAAAGATATTTTAATACAAATAGATAAATGAACTAAGTTAATTCATATTTATTTTAAGATTAAATTATATTGACAAAATAAACATATATAATTACATAAAATTTAATTGTTTATATTTTTATATTATGCATTTATTTATGTACTTATTATTTATTCATTTACTATTTGATACAAAAATATAATTATTTAGAATATAATTAATTATATTTTATGATATTATATTTTTATTTACATACTTATTTTTATTTATATAATTTAAAATAAGAATATAATTACCTAAAATTAAATTAATTATATTTTATGGGATCATATATTTATTTATTTACTTACTTAATTTTATTTATTTATCATTCAAAATATAAATATAATTATCTAAATTTAATTAGTTATAATTTCTGGCATACATATTTATTTAGTTACTTATATTTATTTAATTATTTATATTAAATTTAGGGCATATGTTATCAATTAATTAAAAAAATATAAATTTAGAAAAAAGGATAAGGATTTGAATATTTTTGTTCTCATATCAATTTTGATCAAAATTAGATGAGAATTAATTTTATAAAAAAATGATAGATAAAAAAGAAGGATTTAAATATTTTTCTAGCATTTTTTGAAAAAATACACATAATTTTTAATTTTTGGCATTAATGATTTTTGTTGAATCCTATTTTGAATATTTTAACAATAAAATCGTGATTGTGTAGTTTAACTTGATGGGTGAATTGTGTATGAATAATGAGATAATTTTTGAATAAATTGATAAAGTAGTTTGATTTTTATGCACAAAACAAGAGAAAATATATTTTTCTTATATTACACAAATAATGAAAATTTTTTTTTTCTAGAAATGTACTTCCATAGAAAATTAATTTTCATAAATTTTTTTTATCAAAATAAATGAATGTCAAACAAATAGCAAAGAATATTTGTAGGTGATGATAGTAATGGTGGAAGTTGTAATAGAAGTTGTGGTGGGTGGATGAAATCTTAAAAGAAACTGATTTCGAATGGAGGGAGACATGTGAAAAAGCAAGAGGATTATCATTTTTAATTTCGTTACTAGTTATATAAAAATCTCCAATCAATTGCCTAGTAAATGGTTTTAAATTCAATTTTAGAAGCGCTTGAGTTAAAAGGAATGTATTGTGTTTTTCTACTGTCCCAAATAAAAACTAGCTAACTAAAAAATGGAAAGCAAGTAATTTGTTGATAAAAACATTCAATTTGTTAAGAAGTTATTTTAGGACTATCAATAATTGTTACTGTCTTTAAGCATTAGCTTAAATAAAATGTTATAGGCATTGAAAATAAAATTTAAAATTTTTATATTTATTAAATTAAATTTTATAAATTTATTTTAATATTTTATATTTAATGATAGTTTCTTATTCTATATTTAAAATTTAATTTTAAATTTTATTTTTAATACATAGAGCCATGACAAGATGTGATGTAATGCTACTGTAAGAAGGGCGTTACATATTATAACATGACAAAATTTGAACAAATAATCAAGTTTGCCGTTTGATTGGGATGTGAAATTACAGTTTACCCATTAAAGAAAACTACGTTACAAAGATCGATATGGTTCCAGTTGATGTCAAATCAGCTTGCGTATTAGGTGGTTACTAAATTGAGTTTGTTTGTTGTTATGTCACATTTTGGCTGATTGCATTGCCTTGCTGGCCTTTCTTTTTCACTCTATCAACTTTTGAATTCTCCGTTTCAGATTTCTAGCTGCTCTATCCTTCTTAATACAGAGAAAAAAAAAATTGTGAAACTTAAAATTTTCAAATAAAGGAATTATATACATATATATTTTCAATTTTGTATTTATGTTTCTCTCTTAATTGAGTAACATCCTTTTCTCTTCCATCTGGGAGGTTTCAATGAACAATATTTTTTGTAAAATATAATTTAAAAATATTAAAATAAAAAACATTTTATTTGTTAAATGATATTCTTTATTTAAAGTGATTTTTTTAAAAAATTTGTACCTTAAGTTAAATTTAAAGTTTGATCTTTGATTTTTGCATATATATATCTAGTAATTTAATCATTCTTATCATAAAAAATTTACTCTTCTTCACTATTATATCTTTAAATATAACTTTTTACCACAAATATAAATAGGATATTACCCATTTATTTATATATATAAATAATATTTTTATATAAAAATATTTTTTTGATAAAATAAAAAAAATCTTCATGTATTGCATAAAAATTTTACTTGATTTTAAGTCATAGCATTTTTTTAAAGAAAAAAGCATAAATTCATATTATATAACACTTCTGTAAACTTGTGTTCATGATGGATTTATATCAATCCGTGGTCTTTTAATTAAAGTCTATAAATTTAGACAAATTTAACTTTTCTAAAATTGAATCTATTCTTTTATTAGTAATACAGATTTGAATTGAGTACATACTCAGTCCAATCCACTGTTTGATACTTCTATCCCCTATATTTAAATATAATATTAACGTTAATAAGTGATCTTACATCATGCCATGGAATTTTTCTAAACCATACCTAAGAGGCAAAGTAACTGAGATGTGTATGAAATAACCTAAGAAATTCCTAAATAAAACAAATTATGTAACTTAGGAAATTAAAAGGCTATTAATGAGCAATTCACAATATTAGACAGAAAATATAATATAAAGCTAGACACCATAATGTCTTGGAAGATCTATCATAGATTAACAATCGACTAATAGTATTGTTGGAGTAAAGTTTATTCTCACAAATTTCTAACACGTTGTAATTAGGAAAATTTTTTAGTACTGTATTAATACTAAAAATTCAATGAACTTTTTATATAAATATTATTACATGTGTTTTTTTTCAATTTAATAATTTCATTTTTTTTTAAAAGTAGTTGATTTCTTGAAAAAAAGAAGAAGATCGATTTATTGCCAAAAGCAACTAATTTTTTATTGGACAAAAATAACTCATTTGACAACATTAGAATCAGAGTAATATTAATTTTTAATGTTAATGTGATATTAGAAAATTTCCTTTCCTAACGAGGATTGGTTTGAATTGTAAAATTGTGAATTTCCTTATTGATATTCTTCAAAAGAAAATGCTTGATTCATTCTGTTTTTGAAGTGAATCATATATTTCTTTCTAGATAATATGTAATGAGGGAGTAAATTTAGGAAAATGGGAGAGACATTGCTTAAAATATAATTCATGTTCGGCTGTTCGCAAGAGAAATCAATTAGTTTTCAAATGATTTCATATTAATTAAATCAAAATTAGTTTTACCTATTTTAAACCCATAACGAATGTGAAAAAATAATTTTGAGGGAGGCACATGATTTGCTACGTCCACGTTGACGTCTAGTTGTGATGAGCTAATGTAATACTAACATAGTGTATCAGTCACATCCATGATATGAACGTAGGCCGGCAATTTGGCTTTCTAATTAAATGACCCATCGTTGTTTTTGACGTGATAAGAGCGTAGCGAGCACTGATTGGTGGGAATTTGCATTTCATTAAAGTTTTGAAAGCTACCGCGAGTTGAGTTGATACGAGGGATTTTTTATTATTATTATTATTAAAAAAAAGAGAGAAGTTGGACTTAGTTGATTTGAGCACAAATTTTAATGTTTTTTTATGTTCAATTCATGACTTCACGAGAAAAATAATGATCTCATATTATTAAGTTGTTAACAATAATTATTATTATTAAAAATTAATGTTAGAGATTGACAATTTTTATTTTAAATGATACTTGATTTTTTTTAAAAATTTTACATTTTTATTATATATAAAATTCGAACCTATCTTATATATATATATAATCATTCTTCGATTAAAATAAAAAAGTTGGAAAGAAAGTAACGGAGAAGTTGGAGTGGGAGGGAGGCCATGGGCCTCTATGCGGCTGTTATTAAACAAATGTCATCTTCGCGAATTTTGGCATTCCTAACAGGAATAAATTTCCTTTTTCATTGATGCAAAATTTATTCTTTTCAATTTTATTTTTGTTAGTTTTTTTATTAATTTTATTTTTATAAAATATTAATTTATTAAATTTTATTTTTAAAAGGATGTACTTGAAGTAATTAATTTTTTTATAAATATTAGTAAAAAATGAAATAGAATAAATTTATATATCATAAAGGTAAAATTGATAAAAAATAGTTTATAAAAATAAAATTGAGAAAAATTAAATTCTAAAGAGATAGAAAATGCAATTTATAAGTGTGGTTGAATATATTTTTATTTTTATATTTTTGAAAATTATTTTTATATTGAATGAAAGCAAATATTGGTAGATGTTTGATATTGTAAATAAAAAATTTCATGCAATTATAAAATTAACATAAAAATAAGAAAATAATTAAGAAAATATTTAAAAATTATTTTTTTATTTTTACGTTATATATTTGGAGAATAATTTTAAAAAGTAAACTCTAAAAATAAGTTTCCAGATAGATTTTACTGATTTTAAAAATAAAAATAAAAAAATATTTTTAAAAATAATAAACAAATAAACCCTATTTTTCTGTTTATTAACATCGCACCTGACTACTGTTACCTCTAACGATTCCGTAACATTCTGTTATTGTTGCACCGTTAGACACTCATCCATTGGAAAAAAATTTTAAGAGCACGCAAGTATTGAAAATTTAGTATCATTTTTTTAATAAATATTTTTAAGTATATTATTTTATAATTTAATAACATAATTTAATAAAAATTATTTTTTATAAAATTAAAAATAATAAATTTAATGATATTTATATTAAAATTATTAAATTTTCAATTCTGATGTACCATTACAATCTCCGACCCATTGTTTCCTTTACCCATCTTCACATGATAGATTTGATAAAGACGTGTAATTCTAGTCTACATTGGGCAGCATAATCGATTTGTTAAGCAAATCAAAACCTTTCTATTTTTGCAGCAAGCTCGAATAACCGAGGGTTATTGAACGGGATGATTGCGATAAGACGATGTATCAATTAAGATGCATATATATATATATATATATATATATATATATATATATATATATATATATATGTATGTATGTATGCATACGCACATACATATATGTATGTATATATGTATATATATCAATTAATCTGAAATTTTAAAATTACCTTTTCTTTGTCACTTCTGCGTTCTGTTTAATTTTACTTCATCTTATTAGTATTTTATAAGAGAGTTTAAGTTTAATTTATTATTGATATATTATTTTTTATATTATTAATAAAGTATATAAAAAGTTAATATATTATTAAAAAATTAATAATTTTATTAATAATAAAAATATTTTTATAATTTTTATTAATATAATAATATATAAATAAATAATGATATAAAATTAATTTATATTAGCAAATCTTCCATAAAAAGGGTAATATACCGCAAACATTTTAATGCTAAACCAGTTATTATATAAGATATCTAAAATGTAAAAATTATGTGAAAATTTGATTGAATAAGTAACATGTCAATAATATTTATAGTTATAAATTGATAAACATGCATCAATTAATAATCAATTATTAATAGTGATTAATTGCCAATTGATGAACAATTAATATCAAAATACTGTAACTACTAATCATATGTCCTTAACAACTATGAATCATAATCGTATATTTTTCATAAATAATTTTATTAAATTAATTTGTGCTATTTATTCAATTAATGTAAGACACATAAGAAATTACCCATCACACCATAAGGCAGAAAGAATACAATTGAATTTGGTAATGTTAAATATCTGATTATTAATTTTTTTATTCTAAGAAAGAAAGCATTTAGTTACTGGCCACTCCAATTGGCAGCCACATCCTCAAAGACAAATATCTCAACTAATGGAGGAATACAAGATAAACACCATTCTTACCCCTAATAATAGCTACAATCCATCTAGC
The DNA here is from genome assembly GCA_020226215.1 of Sindora glabra. Lineage (NCBI taxonomy): Eukaryota > Viridiplantae > Streptophyta > Magnoliopsida > Fabales > Fabaceae > Sindora > Sindora glabra. The sequence goes on from CM035229.1 coordinate 51,969,197, forward strand.
AATTTCATGAGTCGTTTTGCCACAAGTTCTCGAACAATAAAGGATGATAACATTATTCAAAGAACACTCTTCATAGACTCGAATACTAGATGAGCACACCATGAGCATTAAGATATATTAATTAGAGCATCCATAACAATCTTATAATCATTTTTAATTATTATGTTTTTATTTTGATAATTATATGAAACAACAAGTGCTTTTTAAATAATGAGTAACTAAGCCTCTAAAGCACCAACGATAATTGGTTCAAGTAGTTGGGAGTTCGATCCCCTTAAGCAAAGTCTTGAGTTCGAATTTGTTGAATAGAGAAAATTGCCATTGAAAGAGTTTTACTCTTTTAATGGATCCAACTGGCTCGACTCTAAATTAGTTGGAGCTTAATGTGGCTACCGGACACCGAAGGTTCATGGATAAAAAATAAAAAACTAAGCCTCTAAAACTAAATTATACTCATAATTATTGTACTATATTTTTAATATATAATTTGAGTTATTACAGATCAAAATAGTTATAGTATTCTTAGCCTGGGCCAAACTCATATCAATATTAAATCTGAAGGTAGACGCGAAGGGGTTCATTTATTTTGACCTAAACCAAATTGGTGTGACTTATTCATCTCAAAACCTAGCTTGGCACTTGTATTTAATAGAACCACTCCAACTCTTCATGCATATTGTGGTCAATCTGCAAGTTACGATGGATGAGATATTCTTTCCTTCCCAAACATAGCGATGTGCCACCGTAGGAAAAAATAACATTCGCCGTTGCAAAACTCTATCAACAAGAGTGCTGAGCTGCGAGTAGTCAAATAGCATGTCAATGACAAACTCCTGAAAAAATAATATTGATGCAAAGATCTTCTAACAAGAAAATAGATGAAGTCTTGTAGAGAACTTCTCTTCCATTTGCTTGAATATCAAGAAAAAATTTCAAATCAGAGAAATATAAAATATTATTTTTCGGAGATTGTTAAAGAAATTTTAATAATTAATCATAATTTTTTCCTCTTTTTAATTAATAATTTCATATAAAAAGGAAGTTTATAAATATTCCCCTTCCTTTCGATTCCTCTTATTCTTCTACATCTAAACGTAACATCGAATTAGCGGCCATGGAATGTTTCTAAACCGTACTCGAGAGGCAAAGGAACTGATATGTGTATGAAATAACTTGAGAAATACCTAAACAAAACAAATTATGTAACTTCGGAAATTAAAAGGCTATTAACGAGATATTCACAATATTAGACCCAAAATATAATATAAAGCTAGACACCATAATGTCCTGGAAGATCTATCATAGATTAAAAATCGACTAACAGTATTGTTGGAGTCAAATTTATTCTCACAAATTTCTAATACGTCGTAATTTGAAAAAATTTGAGTTTTATATTAATACTAAAAATTTAGTGATATTTTCATACAAATGTCATTAAAATGTATTATTTTTTAAATTTAACAATTTAATTTTTTTTAGAAGCAACTGATTTCTTGCCCCCCAAAAAAATCGATTTATTATAAAAAATAATTGATTTTCTATTAAATCAAATCATTGAATAAAAAATATATTTGATAACATTTATATAGAAATAATACAAATTTTCCTTCATCAGTAGGTTTAGTTTGAACAGACTTGTATTATAAAATTGTGACTTTTCTCGTATAACCTTCAATGACGAACTCTAGCATCGATTGGCACCACAGATAGTGGCGGATGTACTTGTAACATTGTCGAGGCAATCGCTCAAACAGAATATATATATATATATATATATATATATATATATATATATATATATATATATATATATATATATATATAAATGATATATTTTACCCCTATAAATTTTAAAAAAATATTTCCATAAATTATTTTTGCATCAGTTGAAAAATACAAAAGTTATTTAAATAAATATAAAAATATTTGAAATTCAGTAATTATATAGAAATACATATATATACAAAAATATAGTAAAATAAATTAAAATTTAATTTATTTAAATATTTAAAATATTTTATAATAATTTTATTTTTATTTTATATATAAATATTGTTTATGCAACATAAAATTTTTAAATTCACCACTCATCTCCAACCTTTAATTCAAACAAATAAATTGGTCCTTCATAAAAACATGTCAACATGTCACGCCCTTCTTTGAGTTCCACTTTTTCCTTATATTCTTGAGATGAAAATTTTAGTAAATGATACTATTAATTTTTTTGCATTTTTAAAAATAATAAATATAATAATTCATTTAATATATATACATAATCCTAAATTATAACTCCAGTACAATAAAAATTAAAATTTTTAAAAATATATTATATATCATTATACCACTAAATTATGGAACATCCTATTTTTTTTTTTTGGGTCGAAAATTATTCGCCATTCTACTGCAGTCACCGTTAGGGTGCCAACTGTCTTATCGACGTCTTTCGATCGGGGTTACTTGCATCAACCCACTGTTAGTACAAGCTATTGAAATTTAGGCCCAGTCCATCGGAAGAATTTTGATATACTATTGAAATAATAATATATTAATATACTATTAAATTTAATTATATATTAAATATATTTTTAAATAAAATTTTACATATTATATAATAATATATCACTAATTAAATTTAATTTTCCTTATTAATTTGCGCGATATCAAATTACACTTTTGTCAAAGGGAAAGGCCAATGAATGGCGTTGTGCAGCCGTTAGGAACAATGCCCGACCGATTCAACTCCGTCAAATGGCGCCGTCAACCCGAGTTCTACTGTATCTTGAAGCCGCGTTCAAGCGGGTCCCAGAGATCGTCGATCCCAGCACGTAAACTATCCTCTTCCAAGCGTTGTCCACAATTTTAAAATTTTAAAATTTTATTTATAGATATAGAAACAGTGGACACATAATATATCAAACAATAATTGCTTGCTTATATTATCAAGACTTAAAAATCTGAGTTGCAGAACTTCCCTGGTGCAATTTTTTTTAGGTTATTTAATGTTCCGCAATTTATAAAGATTCCGAATTTATAAAAATCATAACACAATGTCTTGAGGCAACAGCTGGTTCTAAGGGAAGAGTAGCAGCAAGAGATGAGTTAGAAGTTTCATAAAAGTTTTCCCTGTAGTGGGGACCTCAGTTGTTTTTTTCCTCTGCAAATGACAGCCTAATCACCAGCCTGGAAAAGGGTGCTTGGAGCCACACTAAAAAGCTCAACTTGATGACATTTCAGCAATGGGATTCATGTAAACATTCTCAACGAGGTCTTCCTCTCTGTTCCAAACATTGCCGCAGATTATTCACATTTTTCTCCTTCCATTGAGGTAAGTGTACTATGAGAAGTCCCGTTTTTTGTCTATTTACATCACGTAAATTGTGGCAGATTAGATTTTAAGACCATAGCTAAGCCATAGCTTGTGATTTTTGTATTGCTTGGTGACGTCAAGGCTGTTGTGTTTTGTCTGTTCTCTGTAATAGAAATTTCTGGTTATGTATGTTGAATTACATAGATCCGGGTTTGCTGCAGGTTTCTTGTGGATTGCAATTCAGCTGTTTGAGAATAAGATTTGCAGCCTCCTGCACATTTGATGTAAAAGTATGTTGGGTTCAGAATTGCGGACTGCAGTGCGGTGGAAGGCCAGTTGTTTGGTTCTGTTAATTTGGGTATTGAGCAACTCTTACATGGACTGGTGAAGAGCTGGAACAACTATAGTGGCGAAGATGAAAATGGTGAAGTGGGTTCCATTAATTTTTGTTGCTTTTCTATTTTTGGTTGATTGGTCAATTGCCTCATTCATCCCTTCTGATAATTATCTGATTGCTTGTGGTTCTACCCAAAACATCACCTTCCAAGGTCGCACTTTTGTTCCTGATTCTTTACATTCTTCTCTAGTACTGAAAACTGGGAATTCTGTTATTGCTAGTTCCAATTCTAGTGTCCCCTTTCCAATATACCAATCAGTTAAGATTTTCACTGAGCAAGCTTCTTATAAATTTGAAATTAAACAAGAAGGTAGGCACTGGGTCCGACTTTATTTTTTTCCGATCCCAAACTCTGGCCATAACTTGAATTCTGCTCCATTGACGGTGGTCACTGATGAATTTGTTCTCCTGAACAACTTCACATTTAGGAACTATAATGGTTCTTATATGTTCAAGGAGTATGCGATCAATGTCTCCTCTGATACCTTGACTCTTACCTTCATTCCTTCAAATGGTTCGGTGGTCTTTGTTAATGCAATTGAAGTAGTCTCAATGCCATTTGAATTGTTTGTTGATCAAGCATTGGCTGTGAACCCATTAGCTCCATTCAGTGGCCTTTCACAACTTGCCTTCGAAACAGTTTACCGGTTAAACATGGGGGGTCCTTTGCTTACTGCTCAAAATGATACCCTTGGAAGAACTTGGGTTAACGATCTGAAGTACCTTCATGTGAACAGCTCTACCATTAATGTTTCTGTCAACCCATCCGTAATTAAGTATCTTCCACCTGTTACTTCTGAGACAGCACCGAATTGGGTTTATGCCACTGCTGAAACAATGGGAGATGCAAACGTAGCCAATTCAAATTTCAACATTACTTGGGTCTTTCCTGTGGATCCAGCCTTCATGTATTTTATTAGGGTGCATTTTTGTGATATTATCAGCAAGTCACTGAATATTTTAGTTTTCAATCTGTTCATAAATTCTGACATAGCTATTCCAAGTCTTGACCTCTCGTCCTTGACTGGTGCCTTGGATGTGCCCTACTACAAGGACTTTGTTTCCAATGCTTCAGCTGATTCAAACACTTTGACTGTAAGTGTTGGTCCAGATGCAATGGCAGACATTACAAATGCAACTATGAACGGGCTGGAGATAATGAAAATCAGCAATGCATTTAAGAGCTTGGATGGTCTCTCTTCAGTTGAGAGTCTTGTCACTAATTCACTCTCAAAGAAGAGCAAGATAGGAATAATAGCTGGTTGTATTGTAGGGGCTGTAGCTGCCATTGCCTTGCTCTGTCTGGGTTATTGCTGCTTGGCGGGACGAAAGTCAAAGGCCCCTCAACATGGGCATTCATTGCTACCTTTTCCACTATACGGAAACTCTCAGACCATGACAAAAATGTCGACAACTTCTCAGAAGAGTGGAACTGCAAGCTGCATTTCTTTAGCTTCATCAAATCTGGGACGGTTCTTCAATTTCCAAGAGATCCTGGATTCAACCAAAAAATTTGATGAGAAGCTGCTCCTCGGTGTTGGTGGTTTTGGTAGGGTTTATAAAGGAATTCTTGAAGATGGGACTAACGTAGCTGTCAAGAGGGGTAACCGTAGATCTGAACAAGGTCTTGCTGAATTTAGAACTGAAATTGAAATGTTATCAAAGCTTCGCCATCGTCATCTTGTCTCTCTTATTGGCTATTGTGATGAGAGATCAGAAATGATTCTTGTCTATGAATACATGGCTAATGGACCCCTCAGGAGCCATTTGTATGGAACAGACCTACCACCTCTATCATGGAAGCAGCGGCTTGAAATTTGCATTGGAGCAGCTAGGGGTCTCCATTATCTTCATACTGGTGCAGCTCAAAGCATAATTCACCGAGATGTGAAGACGACAAACATCCTCTTAGATGACAATTTTGTTGCTAAAGTTGCTGACTTTGGCCTGTCAAAAACTGGCCCATCTCTTGATCAGACACATGTGAGCACTGCTGTTAAAGGTAGTTTCGGTTATCTTGATCCTGAATACTTCAGAAGGCAACAGCTCACAGAGAAATCTGATGTGTATTCATTCGGAGTAGTTTTGATGGAGGTGTTATGCACAAGACCAGCTTTGAACCCTGTCCTTCCTAGGGAGCAGGTTAATATAGCTGAGTGGGCAATGGCCTGGCAGAAAAAAGGTATGCTTGATCAAATCATGGACCAAAATCTGGTGGGAAGGGTGAATCCTGCTTCTCTTAAGAAGTTTGGGGAGACAGCTGAGAAGTGCTTGGCCGAGCACGGTGTGGACAGGCCATCCATGGGAGATGTCTTGTGGAATCTTGAATATGCTCTGCAGCTTCAGGAAACCTCATCAGAACTCATGGAACCTGATGATAACAGCACAAACCATATCACTGGAATTCAGCTGACTCCACTTGAGCCCTTTGACAACAGTGTGAGTATGATTGATGTGCGCAACTCTGGCACGGATGATGATGCAGAAGATGTTGCCACAAGTGCAGTTTTCTCACAGTTGGTAAATCCTCGTGGAAGATGATTTCTTGTTTAGCCGTGATTCCAACCGTGGGCCATTCTGGTCTTGGGACTAGTTGACATGTCCTGATTGGATGACTGGAGGTGATTTTCGCAGTCTTATAATCCATTTTTTTGCCCATAAGTAATATACTAAAATACTATGTAATATGGTTGAGTGATGGGTGCCTATGAGCCCATTAGATGTTGCATGAAAGGTACGGTTAAATTCTATTATTATTTACATAAATCAAATAGGAGTTCATCTCCCCTGTTGTTTCTGCACGCTACACCATTTAAGGACCTCGCAAGTTTGTTCTTCAGAAAAATCAAGAAAGGGACTGCTTTTCATATTTTTTTAGGGAGCTGTTATAATCCTTACAGGAAGCTACTGCAGAGATTTCGTTTTTAAGGAATTTGCATGTGGAATTACTTTGTATATTGCTTCAAAAAATAAGATATCTAAGACATGAATTTTGGATGCTTTGTCCCACAACATAATTGGAAGTTTTACAAGAACTGTGCTATATACATGAAAAATCAAGAAAGCAAACAGCCCAAAGAAACAAACACTTTGCGTCCATCTTTCAACTGATGAAATTACCTGATTGACTGTTTGGTTCATGCTCAAAACCACCTTCAAGAGCCAAAAGGCAAGAATGGGTTTTACTTTACATCAGTTGTCTTCATGCAGAGAAGATAACTGCCAGATATTTGGTGGTGCGCACAGCAAACATATGCACTTAAACGCAAGTAGTTGCCATAACTTCTTCAATCCCTAAAAGTATCTACGATTTCTAGATCTAGCATCAATATAAAACTCATGTTGTGATTTGATTCAAATCCTAATAATTGTTCATTTGTAATTATTTCTTATTTTGAATTATTTTTCAATTTAAATTAATTTTTTTATTAATTAGTAATTTTTTCTCTTCTCCTATTTAAAATTAGAATTCTTTTGTGAAGGAATTCTTACTTTTTTGCTGAGACTATTGAGAGTGAAGAGTATATATACTGTAGATGTATTTGGAGTGTAGGTTTTGAGAGTTACTGTATAGTTTGTATTCCCTGTGTCTTGTGTTTTGTGTTTTTCTTATTTCTTTCATTTTGACTTGTGCCTGCACGCTTTCGCATCACATCATTGTCGCACCTAAATTTTTCCAACCACTCAGACATTTCAAAACCTCTGATTTATAATGTACCTTCTTCAGTTTATTCAGTCTCCTTCCAAGAATAACTGCTTGTCTTAAATTTTCAGGATGTCTCATTTGCAGAATAATGACAATTATATTCATTGCTTATCTCAATGTGTCTTTTAATATTCGTTTCTCCCATACTATTCTTGACGTTTTATCTAGAAATCTCCTGAAAGCTCTGCATACCTCTGATATCTGTATACAATAATTGATTCTATACTGGTTCCTTTTTATACTGCTTGAGTTAGCTTACTTTGCTTATTGTATTCTTTTAGAGCAATGTAAAGTAGTTGTAACATTCAATTACATCATTGATCTGCATCCTTTAATTGAATCAGTTTATGAAATGAAATACACAACATAAACTTATGTTAACATTTACGATTCGACCAAACAAAACATAAAAAATGAAAAACTTGAGCACATACAAGCATAAAAAATGAAAAACTCGAGCACATACCCAGAGTTTTCTTAGAATTGAGTGACTTCCAAACTTATTTCCTGCAAACTATTCCATTCCCACTATTGGCACCACTAGTGCAGTCCAGCAGACCCAATCCCGTCACCAGGTCCTTCCGCTCCAAAGCTTTTCCCAGAGAGAAAATACAAGAGCCACAATCTGCAGAAAGAAGAGATGATGTTCTGTACTTGTCTTCTCCTCCAACTACGGGCATTGCCACTCCTATCTTTGCTGGATTTTGGAAATCTGGCTGATAAGTCCTGCCAAGCACTCCTTCAACTTTGGTAGAAAGACCATAGAATTTGAACTGAACTTCCAAGTGAGCAAAACAATCATCATCAGGGATCTGATAGTTATGGATTCTGCTATCTTCCTTAGTCACAGGCACCACATTGACTGATATCTCAACAACTTCTGGGATAGTAATTGTAACGCTGTTCTTGCTTGATGTTCTCTCTACTTTGAGTTGATCTTCTGGAGATTTCCATACAGAGAGGTGACCTTCTGGGATCACAAGTTCGTCTCCATTGTAAGACAGCTTCAAATGGTCAATTTCATCATCCCAAATGGCTGCTGGGATGGCCTCAAGGGCAAATTTGTGGGAATCAAAGAGGATTCCCAGTGCTTGAATCCAAGTATAGTCCCTGGTTCGGCCTGCTGGCCTGAGACCAATGAAGTGCGCATTGATTTGGAGGTTGGTATCAGAAACTAAGCTGAAATGCTCGTTTCTCCTTCCATGGAAGTAGAAAACAATGCCATCAGCACCGATGAAACGAGGATCCAAGCACGCAGATCCAGGACCATTGCAGTTTGGTTTGCGATCTGTTATCATCAGGTAACCAAAGGAAAACTTGTCATGGTTCCCTAATACAGTAAATGATATGAAAATAAATGTAGGTAGAATTTCCCCTCCCATAAGCCCCACCCAGCCTCTTCTAGTAGGATTTGAGTTTAATACGTGAAATTAGACTAAACAGTGCTCAACTATTGAGGTGTTCCTTTGAGAACAAGAAATCAATAATGTTGATTAATGAAAACACATTTATATGCTTCCTAAAATTATGTTAAATGACCATAGAATGATCTTACGTTTGCACTGAGCCTCGCATTTGGGATCATAACAGTCAACATAGCAGACTTTGGCCTTGGGGTCCTTCGGATGTGCTGTTGGGCACTGAGCCGGGCATTTTATCTTCTTCAGAAAGCATCGGCTCGAACGGCTACTGCAGGTATAAGTATCAGCTGCATTAATAAGCATCACAGAGGATGCAATTAGTAGCAGGATAAATATCAAGCCTTTGCTGCTTGGGGTACCCATGATTTTCCTATTTGATTCACGGGAAAGAAAGATGTTTGTGCTTATGCTCTCTTTCTCTTCTCTATATTTATAATATTCAGAAAGTAACAAGTTTTTTTTTTTAGCTATTTTTGCAGTTGGTACCAATTTTCTTCTCATTTATTTTACTATAATCCAAGTTCTACGAGCGCGGGTGGTGGACTTGATGAATGCTTTTGAGGAATATTCTGGTTGGTTTGTATCAACTTGGATTATAATACAGTAGTTTGTAGTTGACAATGTGCATTTTAGTGATTGTCAAGGCTTCATGAGCAGCTCGTATTGAGAGGGGGGCTGGTTGACCACCCGCAAAGTTTGCCCAGGTTTGACATTAAGCAACTTTGAGAACATGCCGTTGCCCTGTATATTTAATAGTAAACGATGTTGAAAATGAAGAAAACAACAATAACAACAAAGGCAAGTGTACATCCCTAATTACATTTTTCAGAAGGGATTTGTATCCTCTCATTTTCTTTTGAGGAAAATACATTGAGCTCCCTTGAGGTTTGGTAAATCACATGGATTTCCCATTTGATTTCAAAATTTACACAAGCTCTCTTGAAACATAAAATGCTACTACACTTAACTCTAAATTTAAAAATTTCTTCAATAAAATGATATGAAAATATGATTATAGATTCATCAAATAATATATATTATAATTTAAGTATTTTATCATCAAAGATATGTTGTTATGCTGTTGTTAAATTCAAACAATTAAAGATTTATGATAGATGCATAAAATTTAACATTTTTTAATCAATCACATTTTAATTATTTAAACTTAATTAAAGTATATTTTTTTTACAAAATACCTTAAATATCTTATATTAGTATATATTATTTAATTTGAATCTACAATTATTTTTTTCATCATTTTATTCAAGCAAAATTTAATTTTAGATTGAAATGTAGCATTATTTTATGTTTTAAGAGATGTTTATATAGATTTTGAAACTAAGTAATGGTTTGTATAATTTCACTAAAAATGGAGGGAAGTGAATGTATTTTTCTCTTTTTTTTAATCATTTTTTATCAAGTTCGAAAGAGATAGACACACAAATTTTTGTGAGTCTCATTGCATATATGGAAAGGATTTTAGATTCCATTGTATATAAGGATTTCATACCTATCTCTTGTCAATTTGATTGGAATATGATAAAAGAGAAAAGAAAATAAAATGTACATCAACTTTGAGACATATACTTAGCAATGTGCTAACAACAATAATAAATAATATTATTCTTTGAGTAACATTATTATTCTCACAACACCTTTTTTACTAAATATATATATTGTTATATAATAGGGGTGCTTAATGTGTTTGATGGACTACAATGGGTCAAAGATCGCATGAGCCTAGTCAGGTAAAGCTAACATTTTAAGTAGACTCATTTTGATTAGTTTAATTACATCATAATTTGTTGGATCAATTTATTTTATCTTATAAGGATAACTAGTCTATTGATTGATTTGTAATCCACGTGAATTAGGTTTGTGTGGATATGATTTGATTAAACCTATTTTTTTAAAAGTTTATTTTTGATAAACCTTGTTCACCAAGCCTACAAGCTTAAGATTCACTAAAAACTCCTATCATGCTAGAGTGGTTGATTATTATATTATGAAACATTCCATTACTTCACCAATCACCATCATAATTAAAATAAACTTGGTGGGAAAAGGTCTATTTCCACTCTTTCCCTCTCATGAGAGAGATCAAGAATATTATCATTCTTTGACTTGTATAAATAATATTATGATGATCTTTGTATGTCAATTTCACTTGCAAATAGAAAAGTGTTACTTGCATATACAAATTTTCTGTAACCTTTTTTACAAGTAAATAGTGGGTCACCGCCCTATATATGTTGATAATAATGATATAACTTGTCACGCAATGAAAATGTGCGTGGAGCATGAGCCATTGGAATGTTTGCGTAGCATGGATATATTCCTCAATGGCTCAATTTTCTTAAAATATTTTTGTGGCTATATCCGAGTTGATATGGCCATCACATGAAGCAAGCATATCATTTGGCAGGCCGTCGCAGAGCATGCGCTTTTTGAGCCGTCAATCCTGGATATGTATATATGGGGACAAAGGAAGTTCAGCGTCAGAGGGGGAATTCTGGTTTCAGTAGGAGGAATTCTTGTATTTTTTAATTATAACACATATTTTTACTCTTAATTAATAAGGAGAAGTAAAACTGTTAATTTCGTAGAACCTATATGTATTATTTTATTAATTTTTTACTTGGAACTTAATTGCCTTGAAAAGGAAGGATATATGTTATAATTAAAGTATATAAGAATTTCTCATCCGTAATTAATTATTTGATCAATTTTTTTAATAATAATGAAATGGTAAAAAATACGACTCAATAAAGATGCCTAAAAATATCAAATTTACAATTTTTTATTGGGTTTGCAAGACTTTGGGATTCAGCTGACTTCTACTAAGTCAATTGCAGCGTGTTAATTTTGATAAAATTAGATGTCACTCTGTTATAAAAAATGTCAACAATTGTTTGCATTTCAACTAAGTAAGAATGAGAATATGATTGTGTTTGGATATGTTTTTTTTTTTTTTCAAGAAATTATTTTCAAAACATATTTTTTTTCAAATATTATTTTCAAATTTAAGGAAAAAAAAGAATATATGATTTTTAAAGAAGTAAATAAGAAAAAAATTTCATTTAATTATAAAATTAAATTAACAGTATTTAAAAATTATTTCTTTTTTAAGTTAAAAATTTAAAATTACCATTTTTAAAAATAAATCATGAAAATAGTTGATAAATAAGAATGATAGTTTTTAAAAAATAAAAATAAAAAAACATTTTAAAAATAATAAACAAGCATATCCTGTATTTCTTAGTTTTGCACACACAAATACAGTTCGCATTTATTTGCGAATCTTGCCAACCCTGCAACCCATCACATTTTAAGATTATTCATTTTCTTGGGTTATCAGATTTGTTGGAAGTCTGTCATATTAAGAGGCTCTTGGAAGGACTCTTTGAGAGCAAGATTAATAAAATAATAGATCTCTTCCTTCACAAAACAAACTACATAATCTTTTTGCTTGCTTCTCACAAAAGAATATATTCGCTCATTTCCAGATTTTATGCACCTCTGTTAATCAATAAGCTTGTGCATTCCAAGGATTAAGCTATAGCCTATTTGTAAAAAAAATTTTGTGGACTAACATATTTTAATATATATTTGAATTAAATAATAAATTTAATGTCATTAATATAATAATACCTAAATTTTGTATTATAACATAACTTTAAAGTGCATGCATATACTCTAATTTTAGATTAATTGTGATGGGCTAATTAATCCTAATTGGATTTTAATTAGGGTTAGGATCTCTATCCATCTCCTTATAAGGTGAGTTGTAGTCTCTCATCACATTGTAGTTTATTATTCACAATTCTTTCTAAGACTCACCTGAGGACGTATAAGCAGTGATCCAGCCAAATTTTCAATCTGATCTCATGGATGCAACAAGAGGGTTAGGTGATTTTAAAACTTATTATTTTAATTTGTACAATTTTTGTACTTTTCTTTATAGATTTATGGTTATATGAATGTTGAAACAATTTTGGATCATAAAATATTCTTACAATCGGTATCAGAGTCAAGAATCCATATTGATAAGTCAAATTGTACAAATTGTATTCTGATATTATAATTTTACCTAGTAAGAATTTTTGTATGTTCTGGCCATAATAAATCAGAAAAGAATTATGGCAAATTTATTTTAAATTTATTGTTTCTTATCTATTTTAATCAATATATTGTTGATTTGAATTGAAATTAAATTTTAATAATTTTTTCGAATATGTTTTGGTAAGATACATAACTTTTAAGAAATCTGGAAAATTGTTGAATGTTTTTTTAGAATTCTGGAAAATTATTATCATAGAAATATTAGGAACATGTTGATGAATAAAAACCCTCATTAAATTGTAGTTAATGTTGAATTAAGATGAAAAACACAGTTGTTAATAGCTAAAATTGAATATATAATATATGCATAAATTTTCAGGAATTTACTGGTGTATAATATTATAAATTGAATTAGGAATAAAATCCATAAATTTTGACATTAAAAATATTGAAGAATCGTGTGGGATTAAATAGAATTTTTCCCTAACCCGACAACGGATTTCAAAAAAACCCAAAAACAAGCTTCAGGTGAAAAAGACGATCAAAAGACAAGGTTGGGCAAAGCCCAGTCGCGTCATTGGCGCGTGCAATGCACGCGCTGCTTTTGTAAGTCTGGCACGTGTAGTGCATCTCATGCGCCGTGACTGTGTGTCAAGCACATGTAATGCACGTGTCATTAGCTGTGTGTCTAGTGCGTGCAATGCACGCGCCACCTTCCAAGGGTAATTTGCCAAAATAAAAATATGATTAAGCTCCACTCTCTGAGTTTGTTTTTTTGGTAATTTTTTTATAATTTTTTAGAACTAAAATATTTTTTATTTTATTTTTTTGAGTACTGATTTAATTGAATTTTGGCCCAAATTTTTTATTGTGTAATTTTTGTATAATTATCTAGTGTGTGAAATTTTTCTGGATGATATATATATTGTATGCATATTTTCTTAATTTTATCATTAATATGCAATTGATTTTTAATTTATACAAAGATTATAATTGTTCATGTTATGCTTTTAAATTTTATGTAATCAAGTTCACCCATTGTGGGTTAATTGCATAAAATTCTTGTAATATTGTGTTATGATAATTAAATTTTGGAATAATAAAAATTAGGAGAGTATTATACTAATGAAAATTATACCCTATCAGTATAATTCTATTAATGTAATTTGTAGGTGATAACGTGAGTGTTAAGATTATATGTTAATTTTTTAAAATTTTAAATACCCTATCGGTGTTAGATTTTATAAATTTAGCATGTAGTTCTTGTATTATGTTATAATACTTATACCCCATCAGTACTAAGTATCGTAACTTTATATTATAAATAGTTGCATAATTATAAAGAAAATTTAAGCATGATTATTGTTCAAATATGCTATGTTGTTAATTTATGATTAATTTTATAAATTTTAATAATTTTTCTTAGCTTCTGTTCCTATACAACTGGCTTCTGTGAAAACTTTAAATGGGACTAATCATGAAGATTGGGTAAAATCTTTGAAACTATATTTGGTAGTCTCCAATCTTGATCTGGCTTTGCATGAAGAGGAATCGAAAATTAATGAGGAGTCAACTCCTGCCCAAAGAGCACAATATGAAAAATGGACTTATTCTAATAGAGTCTGTCTGATGGTGATCAAGTACACTATGGATAAGACTATTAGGCAAAGTATTCCTGATTGTCAGAAGGCAAAAGTATTCCTGGATTCAGTAGTCAAAAAATATGTTAAGTTTGATAAAGATGAAAAAGGACATTATTTGTTTTTATTGAAAAAGATTGTGTATGATAGAGTGAGTGGTGTTTGGGAGCATATAATGAAACTAATACATTATTACAGCTGATTGAAGAGTATGAATGTTGATCTGGGAGATAGTTACTTGATTTGGCAAGCTTTAAAGTCACTTCCTCCTCAATTTGATGTGCTGAAAACATCTTACAATACTCAGAAAGGAGAATGGACCATCAATGAAATGGTTTCCATAGTGAATCAAGCAGAAGAGGATATGAAGAAGATAAATATGCAAGTGGTGAATTTCGTCTCTCATGGTTTGAGTTATGGACTAACAAACAAGCTCTTCCAGAAGTACAATAAGGGAAAATCTAATCATGAAAAGAAGAAGATTGATATGAGGGAGTAGCAACATAAGCTTAAGAAAGCCATGTCCAAAGGAAACTATAAATTCTGCAAGAAGTATAGACACAAAAGGGTAGACTGCTTCAAATTTAAGAAATGACTTGAAAAGAAGAAGAAAGGTAACCCTTTGACTCTAGTTTGTTTTGAATCTAATAGTGTTGAAGTTCCTTCTAACACTTGGTGGCTGGATATTGATGCCACTATCCATGTCACTAATTGCTTGCAGGCACTGAGAAATCTGAAGAGGTTAAGTAAGGGTAAAACAGCTTTGAAGCTAAGAAATGGAAAGAAAGTACATGTTGAACACATAGGAGTCATTTCTTTATATATGTCCACTTGTCATGTTTTAGAATTGAAAAACGTTATTTTTGTACCTTCTATGAGAAGAAATTTAATTTCTATAACTTATTTGGACCAAGATGGATATTCATGTTTATTTGGAAATAATAATTTTAAGTTATATTATGACTTTTGTGTGGTTGGAACTGGTACTTTGAATAGTAGCTTATATAAAATTGATTTGGATAATGCTTTTGAAAATTCCATGAACACAGTTGTTGGAAATAAAAGACCAAGATTAAATGAAACATTTTCAATGCTTTGACATAGAAGATTAAGCCATATTTCCAAGGAAAGAATAGAACGATTAATAAAAGAAATTTTTTTACCTAAACTTGACTTCTCAGATTTCAACATCTACGTGGACTGCATTAAAGGAAAACTAACGGTTAGAGCTAGAAAAAAGAAGAAGACTAGGAAAGGAAGTATTCTAGAGTTAATCCATATTGATATGCGTGGGCCTATCTCACCCAATGCAATGGGAGGCTTCAAGTATTTCATCACCTTCATTGATGACTATTCAAGATTTGGATGGGTGAAGCTTCTTTCTAAAAAGTTTGGAGCATTAGAAGCCTTCAAAAGGTTCAAGACAACAATTAAACTAAAACTGAAAAAGAAAAATTAAATGTGTACATTTAGACAGAGGTGGTGAATTTTATGGTAGATATGATGAAACTGGAAGAAATCCTGGTCCCTTTGCAAAATATTTACAAAAGTGTGGAATAGAAGCTAGTTACACTATGCCTGGCACACCAAAACAGAATGGAATTGCAGAGCGAAGGAACATAACACTTATGGAAATGGTACGATGTATGTTGAGTCATTCCACTTTACCAGCATTTTTATGGGGTGATGCTCTAAGAACTGCTGCGTATGTGTTGAACCAAGTTCCAAGCAAATCTGTGCCAAAAACTTCATATGAGCTGATGTATAGTAAGAAGCCAAGCTTGAAACATTTTCATGTTTAGGGCTAGAAAGCTGAAATTAGGCCTTATAACCCACAAACTAAGAAACTTGAAGCAAGAACAATTAGTGGGTATTTTATTAGCTACTGCATTAGTTCAAGAGGAAGTAGGTTTTATTGCCTATCTCATTCATCAAGAGTTATTGAGTCAGATCATGTTGTCTACTTTGAGGATGAATTGAATAGTGGGAGAAAGTTACTTCAGATCTCCCTCGGAGAAGAACAAAGCAATATCTCCCGAACAGCTGATAAACAAAGTGAAGTTCCCCTAGTAGTGCCTTTCGTTGAACCATCTCATATAGAGTTGCAAGATGATCCAGATTAACCTATGATTGAACTAATCTAACTAGTAAATGAACCAAATGATGTAATTGAGGAAGTTTCCCTAAGAAGATCATAGAGAACTCGTCGTTAGGTAATTTCAAATGATTATGTAGTTTATTTGCAAGAGCATGAGTTTGATGTGAATGATGATTTTGATCCTATTAGCTTCTTAGAAGCTATTTCGAGTTCTAATTCCTCAGAATGGATTCATGCCATGGAGGATGAAATAAATTTAATGTACAAGAATAATGTATGGAATTTTGTAGAACTACCTGAAAGATGTAAACTAATTGGATGCAAATGGATTTTTAAGACCAAACGGACTGCTAAAGGTGAGATTGAAAGATACAAGGTCAGATTAGTAGCTAAAAGTTACACGCAGAAGGAAGGAATTGATTATAAGGATACTTTTTCACCAGTCTCGACCAAAGACTCATTTCGAGTTATAATGGCTTTGGTGGCTCACTTTGATCTTGAGTTACATCAGATGGATGTGAAGATTGCCTTCTTTAATGGTGACCTATCAGAGACAGTTTATGTGAAACAACCGGATGGTTTCTAAGAGAATGGAAAAAAGCACTTGGTGTATAAGTTGAATAAGTCGGTATATGGCCTGAAACAAGCATCTAGGCAATGGTATCTCAAATTTCAAAAGATTGTGTCCTCTCTTGGATTTAAAGAGAATGCAGTGGATCAGTGCATCTATTATATGATGAGTGCGGGCAATTTTATGATCCTTGTGTTCTATGTTAATGACATTCTCCTTGCGAGTAATGATGTGAATCTTTTGAACGAGACAAAAATAACACTGTCACATAATTTTGATATGAAAGATCTTGGCAATGTGTCCTTTGTACTTGACATAGAGATCTATCGTGACAGATCCTGAGGTTTGCTTAGTTTGTCTCAAAAGGCATATATAGATAAAGTGTTTAAAAGATTTAATATGGCTTCATGCTTGTATAGTACTACACCCATTCAAAAGGGTGAAGTGTTTTCTAAAGCTCAGTGCCCTCAAAATGATGATGAGAAATCTAGAATGAATATGGTCCCATATGCTTTCATTGTTAGTAGTCTGATGTATGCTCAGGTGTGTACACGCCCAGATATTGCTTTTGCAATTAGTGTGCTTGGGAGGTATTTAAGTAATCCTAGTCAAAGATACTGGATAACAGTCAAGAAAGTCATGAGATACTTATAGGGTATAAAGAATTATATGTTGACTTATAGAAGGTCCAGTGATCTGATTAAAGACACTGGATAACAGTCAAGAAAGTCATGAGGTACCTATAGGGTATAAAGAATTATATGTTAACTTATAGAAAGTTCAGTGATCTGACTTGTATAGGCTATTCAGACTCTGACTTTGCCGGTTGTCCAGATGATAAGAAATTAACATCTGGATATATCTTTATACTTATGGGAGGAGCTGTATCATGGAAGAGTATCAAACAAACTCTAACAGCAACCTCCACTATGGAAGCAGAGTATGTCGCTTGCTATGAAGCCACTCGAGAGGCTATATAGTTAAGGAATTTTATTTCTGAATTTTGCTTAGTAGAAAGCATTTCAAAACCTTTAACCATTTATTGCGATAATACTGTTGTTATTAGCTTCTCTCAAAATAATAAAAGTTCTGCTCGCACAAAGCACTTTGATGTGAAATATCAGTTTGTGAGAGAGAAGACACGCGAGCATCTTACTCATATTGAACATGTTTTAATAGATTGTATGCTTGCAGACCCATTAACCAAAGGCCTAACTGTAGAAATATTTAAAAGACATGTTAGTGAATCTTTTGATATTTTAGGTTAGTGAGAGTACTTGTGTATTTTGAAATTAAAATTGTGTTGATCTTGAGATTTTATAATATTGTCATTTTATTATATTGAAAAGTGTATTTATCGTATTATGACAATATAAAGAGACATTAGGACCCTGTCTCAAACTATTGTAAAGCATTTTGAGCGGATGCACGAATCATTTTGTATATTTTGATTATGCACATATTTTATATTATTTGATCTTTTGAAATGGGTATTTCGTATATGTATATCTTTTCAACCCTATCGGATGATCAGGTATGCATTTAATAAAATTTTATATTTGATCAATGATTGTAATGGTAGAATTGTATTAATAATATTGTTTTAATTGTGGTCACATATTGTAATTCAAAATTATGTATTAAAATGTGATTGTCCAAGTGGGAAATTGTAAATAAATTTTGTAGACTAACACATTTTAATATATATTTGAATTAAATAATAAATTTAATATCATTAATATAATAATAATACCTAAACTTTGTGTTATAATATAACTCTAAAGTATGTACATATACCCTAATTCTAGATTAATTGTGATGGACCAATTAATCCTAATTGAGTTTTAATTAGGATTAGAATCTCTACCCACCTCCTTTTAAGGTGAGCTGCAGTTTCCCATCACATTGCAGTTTGTTATTCACAATTCTTTCTGAGACTCACTTAAGGACATATGAGTAGTAATCCAACCAAATTCTCAATCTGATCTCATGAATGCAGCAGGAGGGTCAGGTAATTCTAAAACTTTTTATTTTAATTTGTACAATTCTTGTACTCCTCTTTATGGATTTATAGTTGTATGAATGTTGAAACAATTTTGGATCATAAAATATTCTTACAATATTATCCCAATTACTTCAATGAAAGTTCTTTATTTTTTTCCCCATACATTGACAACAGGAAGGTTCAAATGTTTTCAAAGAAGTCTCTTGCTAAATTACATAAATTGCTTATTTGGGAGAAATATCTAGTACTAATATAATAGTAAGAGGTGATTTGTATGGAAAGTAATTTTGTATGAAAAATTAAATTTTTTAAAAATAACTTCTTATACAAATTTCATACAAAATATTCAAAATTATTAGGTTGACAGTAAGAAAGTAAAATTTCTCAAGAAGTAATTTTTTATATTTTGTTTAATTTAATTTTAAATTTCATAAAAGGCATTATAAAATAACTATTATATTCTCAATATTATCATAATATAAATTAATAAATTTTAATTATTATTAATTAAATTTAATGAGAATACTTTTATCTTTGTATTCCTAAATAATATAGGAAGTAAAATTCATTTAAGAGGAGGTAGTTAAGCAACTTCCATACTTTATAAAAAGTAAAACTTTTTATGAAATTTTATTTTATTTTTTTAATTTGTTAAATAATGATCATTCAAACAATTTATTTGTTTTCTATTTTTCGAAAAATAAGACTTCCCATTCTATAACCACGAAGCAAATGATTTCTAAAAATTTAGTGCTACTTCAATTCGGATTTTGACTGGTTTTCATTTTGCAAATATTGATAGTAACTCTTTTAGTCTATTTCACATTATTAAGCTTAGTGGGTTCTTTTTTCTGGCTTCCACGTAATTGAAAACTACATCTGCAATTCCGCATCAAGCAATCAAGCACAATACAATGATACATTCACGCCCATTCTGGGATCATCTGTAAATCACTTTGAAGTTATCCTCAAGCAAGACGAGTATTCATTTCACATATGCTCATAGAGATGTTATTTATATATAAAACGGATCATTTTTCAATTTTTCCATATCTTGTCAAGAAATCACATCGCAAGGGGAGATTAGGTTGGCTTGGATAGAAGGGAGCTTTTGTGGGTTTCTGGTTTACTGGAAGTCCTTGTATTTGGTTAGATAATTCTCTAACGTTTCGGTGGAATGAATCTAACAAATTCTAACAATTCAGGACAAGCTAATAAGTAGAGATGAGCCAGTGCGTTTTGCATATACGGTGCGGGCCGGGTTTAAAATTTTAAATTCTTATATTTTAAATTTAAACAGATTATTTTGCACAAATTGACATATGCGTGGAATATATATATATATATATAATATGAGTTTTTGTATGAAACTGAGATGAATGAATTATAATTATTAAATTTAATATTGAACAATTATGATTAAAAGTGATATGGTTATATATTTTAATCTTAAATCCTTCAATATTAGATTTGATGGCCATTATTCGCTTGTCTTATTTCTCACATAAAAATATTTATATTGCTTGATATCTCTTATAATGTGAAAGTTCAATAACTTAATCCAATAAGATTTGTATATTGCAAATCATACAGAATAACTTATGTGGATTAATTAAAAGGTGTGTGGTTCATTATTGCTAGCCCATTAAAAATGAGGATTGATGTGGATTAGTTCCTGTAAGTTCAAGCTTGCATGGGCTTAATTCATATAAGTTTGTCGTATTTATTTTATATCGTTACAAATAAAATTTAGTTAGGTAATTTATTTATCAAAGATGATAAACTAAACTAAAATAAAAAAATAATAACTACATTTGCCCCGTCAATTGCTTAATATAATTTTTTACTATATTAAATATAGAGATTAAAAAAGAAAGAATAAAAAAGAGATAGAAAAGGGAGTGAAGGTAGCGGAGGAATAGAAGGATAAAGAGTACACGAGAGAAGAGGAAAGAAAAGAAGGAGAATAAAACAAAAAATTGAGAGCAGGAAAATACGCAGAGACAAAGATAGGAGAGAGGGGCACAGGAAAAATGGAAAAATTAGAAGGAGAAAGATATGAAGGAAGAGGGTAGAAAGAGAATAATGGGAAATATAAAGAGTGAGGGTGAGTTTATATAATATGGTAATTTGAGAAAGTAATATTTTTAATTAAAGATGGAAAGTCCTTTCGTTCAAGTAAACTATCATTTTCAAGTGGACAAATTTATGTTCGGTTGGTTAGGTACATGCTTGATATAATGATTAAAAATCATAATTAGTCATTTATAAGTCAAATAATTTAGAAAATTGATAAACTGCCCTACTATTTATTCCGAATTGGATTCCGACAAAATTTATGATGGTAAATTTCTTGCTTTTGATTTTAACGTACTTTCACATAATAATTTAAGACAATCAATGTATTGCTTCCAATGTTGTTACGGGTGCCGTTCAGGGAATTGCTTTCGGGATGTATAGCATCACTCAATAATTTATTGTTTCATTTTTAAAGATATCTAATTGGATAAATGTAATATTTAATTCTTCATTTATAAAAGAAATAATTATTATATCTTTTGAAATTTATAATTAGTATTATTAGTTCTTTATTTTTATTTCTTTTATAATTAATGATTTATCCATTCACTCACAACACTATAATAAAAAGTGAAAAAAAGAATATAATTAGATATGTGTTTGATATTATTAAGGTTAAATTTAATAGTTAACTTTAATATTTTTTTTTATATTTACATTGTAAGTGAATGGAGGGAAAATAATTATGATAAAAATAAAAATAAAGAACTAATAATATCAATTATGAAATTTGATAAATATAATAATTATTATATTTACAAATGAACGACTAATTGTTGTATATACTCATATTGGAGTAAACTCGGTTGCACTTTTAAAAGTTATTGATAATTAATTATAGGCAATAATCCCAATAAGAAAATAAATTACTTAAATTTAAAAGGAGAAATTTTAAATTTTATATCTATAATAACCTTATCTTTAATATTCTTTTACCTTTATTTCCCTTCTTCTAAGGGTATAAATATTAAATTTTATATCCATGTTATCCTCAATATTTTTATTTTAAATTTATAAGTGACTTTGAAATTTTGTAATTTAATTATTTACAATTTTATTGAATTAGTAATTATCAAAATAAATATAAATCATATTTTAATTGTAAAAAATTAACGTTTCCAAAACATATTATGCATAATCAATTATTCTAAAATTAATTATTATAATTAATTATTGTAATAATTAAATATTTTCATCATTATAGAAAATAAATTTCAATATTCTTATTGATACTAATATATATAAAAGTGAGAAAAACAATGGAGGAAATGCCAAGTTGCATTTGATTTAATGGCTCATAAGGGGCCGTGACATCAACTTGGCGTTTGCGTACTTGACGATCTCTTCACATATCCTGCTAATCAAGGAAATATATCTTTCCATCCCCTTCCCCGCCCTCGGTTGTCGATGGTTGGAATTTTTTCTTTTTAAATATAGGAGAATTTAAACTATCTAACTTACGTTAAATTTTAAATATAATAGAAAGTATAAAATTTTTAAGAAATATTCGAATATTACTTGAACTAAAATTTCTTCAGTAAATAATTGAAATTTTAATATTGAAGTTGAGTAATAACAACAAGAAGTGAGTGAAGCGAAAATTTGCAAGAATACTTTTGTAGTCAAGTTAATAACATCAATCAAGATAACAATGTCCCATCATAAAAATTTAAGGATAACATTTAAATTGAAATATTTTGATTAATTTTAGATAATTTAATAATTATCATTACAATTATTATTATAATAGAAGGCGCAAAATTTTTAAAAAATATTCAAATATTATTTGAACTAAAAATACTTTTATGAATAGTTGAAATTTTAGTATTGAAGTAATAGCAGCAAGAAGCGAGTGAAGCAAAGATTTGAAAGAACACTTCAGTAGTCAAGTTAACATCATCAATCAAGAAAACAATTTCCCATCATAAAAATTCAAGGACAGCCCTCAAATTGAAACATTTTGATTAGTTTTAGATAATTTGATGATTATCATTACAATACCGCGATAATATTTATTGCATGCCAATGAAAATTGTTTACTTTTCAACTTGCAAAATATGAAGAGAGTGCTCAGGGTTGGGGTTTAAAAAGCACTTCTATGATCAAGTTAGCAGCACTACATAATTTGTAAATAGTTAACTAAGTCGTTAAATAGTTTCCATAATTATTATTATTATTATTATTATTATTATTATTATTATTATTATTATTATTATTATTATTATTATTATTATTATTATTGAGCATCACTGTGAAAATTCATAATATATACAAACCCAACAAATAGAAGGAGCAAATATATTTGATCCAATCATAATATTATAATAATATATTTAATTGCAATTTAAAGTGTTAAAAAATACCACTTATGATTTATCAATACAATTAACGCTTTGTTCACTTATGTTTGTTTTTTGTTTAAATATAAAAGAATTTAGCACATACCTTTCATATTTTCCTCTTCTTTCTCAGTTATACTAAAATGGAGTTTTAAAATTTTCATTTATGTCATCTTTTTCTCCATTTCTTTTCTAATCTTAGGCTTGGGCACCTTAATCTTAAAAGATTAAATTAAGAACTATGAGTGAAATTAGTGACAAATTAAAGTAAAATCTAATTAAATTAGAGTAAGGTATCATATGATTTGTATGTAATAGTTTTTGTCGAATTTAGATGGAATCATAATACAAAAGGGTAATATATTGTTAATAAAAATTATATGTCATGTCTTTTAATACTTTAAACTACATATGAACAAGCTAACAATAAAATCATACAAGATACATGTTAAATGTAATAATATTTCTGGGATAATATTTAAAGTTTATTATTTTAAATAATAAAAAATATTTATTTTTTAGAAAGTGTAATTAATTTATATTTATTTATGCTAAGGTGAGATAGGAATATTTAAATTTTGATTAAACAAACATTATCATGATTTTATTTAGCAAAGGTGTTATATAAATTTTTGGGACTTTTAGAGAAATTAAAGATGAGGAATATATGAATCATTTTGATAAATAGTTTTATTTATAGATATGTAAATTCGTAAGAATGTTTTTGCAAATCAAGTTGTATTGAAGAATGATATTTGCATAAATGTATGTGAACTCATGATTTAATAAAATAAATTTTTTAATTTTTATTTGATATATGAAATTAGATTTTTTTTTAATTTATCAAGTTATTGTATATTGGGAGAAGATTGAAAATAATTAAATTAAAATTTTTAAATAAAAATCAATTTTATGAAAAAAAGAAAAGGATTTAAAATAGATTAAAAACTGAAATTGTATCAAATAACCTTTTATTTTAAAAAATTAATTACTAGAATTTTATAAAATAAATTGGAAGGTTGAGATTCGAAGGAGCCTTGAATTCAGGGTGCATCGAGAAGCGTTGCATCAAAACTTTTGACTCCTTTTTGAAGTGTTTCTCTAGCTAAAGTACCAATTTACTGTTGTTTCAAAAACAAATTTTCATTTTACTATTGTTTCAAAATATTTTATCAAAATACATACAGCACCGGAGAGGTACTAGGCTGAATAGTGCTTCTGGCACCAGAGAGGCGTCCAACTAAATGGCACCCTTTACTAAGTAGGGCGCCATTCAATATGACACCCTTACTCCTATGAAGGCGTCATCTCCTTTGGCGCCTTTGGTGCCTTAGGTCAAAAATATAAATTTTTAATTTAAAAAATAAAAAAATATTTAAATGTATTATATGTAAGATTTAAGATTTAAAAATAAATTAAATTTGATTGTGACTATTGAATAAAATTAAATGTAATTTAGGACATATGCTATATATGAAGTAATAAAATAATATTTAGACTTGTTATATGTTTATTAAAAATAAAAAAATTGTAGAAATTGTTAATTTATTAAAAATACATATAAGTTAATTTGATGTAGGAAAAGAAGATTTTTATATATATTTAATTTTGTAAAAAAATTAAAATTTGATTAAAAATTAAATTGAGTAAAATGTTGAAAATCTAAAATTTAAATAGAATGCATATAAATATATTTAATATTTTTAAAGTTTAGGGTGATCGTTAAAAAAATGTGATTAAACTATAATGTTTAAAATTATGAGTAAATAAATATTAAAAAATAAAATGCAATGAGCTGTGAAACATGAATTAATTCTTATTATTAGAAAAAAATAAACTCAAATACTTGAAAAAAATTGAAATTAATATATGTTAATTATTTAAAATAATAAAAGTTATGAAAATAAAATACAGAAGGAGAGAATAAAATTCTAAGTAGAAAGAAGTTATTAAAAAAAATTACATATATTTGATACGTTATATGAGAATTCATTGATTGTGTATTTGTGAGAAGATTTTATAATTTTACTCTGATATACGTACACAAAAAGATAAATATATTGTAATAATTAAAACCATCTCAAAATTTGATATTTTATAATGAAGTTATAAGATAAACGTGCATAAATATATAATAAATTTGGAAAGTGAAGCTAATGTCTACATAAATGGTGTCCAATCCCACATTCAGGATCAATAATATGGTGATCATATCTGCTAACCCTCTGTGCAGGCTAAAAAGTCACATCTCCAGTGTCTGTGACTCCCTTACCTCTAGCTTTGCCTCTATCTCTACCTCTACCT
Source organism: Sindora glabra (assembly GCA_020226215.1). Lineage (NCBI taxonomy): Eukaryota > Viridiplantae > Streptophyta > Magnoliopsida > Fabales > Fabaceae > Sindora > Sindora glabra. The sequence continues at coordinate 51,995,126 of CM035229.1, forward strand.
CTATCTCTATCTGCAAATACTGAGTCATCCGTAATCATGCCACCAAGTGATGTCTCCTGATCTTGAGTATGTAGATCAAATCCATGAGGATATGGCTGCGAAGGACCAGCATCACTGAAAGGAAAGACATGGAATGAAGATGAAACTCCTGGTATAGGTGGAAATGCCTGAAATAAGGATGGAACACTTGAAGTAAATTGGAACATCTGGAATGATGAGGGAGTATATAGTGTAGTCGGGAACATGCGATGGGATAAAGGAACATTTGGTGCAATAAGGTACATGTGAGATGAGGCAGTTATATCTGACATCATCATGAAGGTATCTTGAACAGAAGATGATAGACTCTGATGCACTTGGGAAGTGGAGGGACCATCAGCCTACGATGTAGGTCATGGACCAGTACGATGACGTTGACGTGTATGAGGCTGATCATGATCACCCTTTGTAGGGTCAGGGATATGATGGGTAGGAGGAGCTGGCTCTATATATGTGTCAATAATCACACTATCAACCTCGTGAAGTGCGTGAAGGATAGAGTCAGTCGCTGATCTAAGAGCATCAAAGGTGAACCTAGATTGTCCCTTAGGTGTAGTAAAATCGTATAGTATGGACACCTCATCAATCTGTATAAGTTTTCGACATTAAAGTTAGTAACAATACTGATGCACAAGAATATAATCAGATACAAATAACTAGCATGCGGTATTGCCACAAGGTCTAGTGCTCTAACAACTAGTGTAATAAATCACCTAGTAACCCGTCTGTACCATGCCATATACTCGGATCGTGGGCCTAGGACCAATAGTGTGAATGGCTCACCGATAACACATAAGTCTCGATGAATATCCCATAATGCAATGTATGGCTGATGTCGGATGTACCACTCCTCATCATGTTGAATGGATAAGTGAAGGCAATAGACCTCCGCCACCTATTTTGGTGGCTCAGGAATAGGTTGGCAAAGGCTGAACTGTTGCAAAATCTTATCTGGCTAGTGCCACTCGATAATCTGAAAGTGTATGAGTGGCACTACTGCTGTCCAAATGTCACTCTTGTCAAAACAATATTGAGGAAGTGACGCGGTGACCACCTTAGTATACGGAATCCAGATGATATGAAATTACATATTTATAATGTCATTTAAATGCAACAAAAATGGATAATGGAATGAAATAAAAATATTCATTAACCCCTTCAAACTTGATCGAGTCGAAGACGATCTAGCATGTATCTATAATAAGGCAGACTGTGTATAGGACTATCTTGGAACGTCTTTTGATAGTGCCATCTACCAAGTACCATAATTAAGTTAAAAAATGTAGTCGTCATCTCAATTACAAGTATAGTTTGAAAAATTTTCTAACCTATGGGCAAGGGAGCTAGTCCTTGCATCCTCCTCTGGTATAGTTGAAACAATAATCATGGGAGCAATAGTGGGAAATCTATCCCATATCCAAAGCTGTAATAGTAGGCAACACCCTCTTATTTTCCTAGAATCAAGTGAAATGGCTTTATAAAGCTCTCTGTATAGATAGGCTAAGTAGGCAAATCCCTAACTATACGTCCCTGCCTCTTGAAAATCTCCGAGTAATGGTAAATGCATGAGGTGGACATAACTCCCAGAGTGGTCGGGAGATAATGTCCTACTAATGAGACGCAATATGTATGCACTGGTGTATCTCTATACTGTCTCATCATCAGCACCATCTGGAAGATGAGTGAAATGCCTCTCCAACTAATTAATCTTCAGTTGCCCCCTCTTATGACATTCTCATCCACCGGTAACTGTAATTCTAGATATTCTTCTATCAGGCCTCCCCATCCCCACACAGTAGGCCCTGTCACTGCCTGACCGTCAATGAGTAGGCCGAACTGGATAGCAACATCCTGCAATGTAATAATGGTCTCCCCCTGTGGCATGTGGAAAGTATGTGTCTCCGACCTCCACTGCTCCACGAAAGCACTAATCAACTGATGGTCATGGGACCAAACTCGTTCATTGCAAGACCGTAAAAACCTGCTTGTCATAGTAAGGGGACAATTAACTCCGGTGGCTATTAATGATAGTAGTGCCAAGCTCATCAAATCCTCAACATATAGTCAGGCTGCAAAAAAAAAAGAACGTTATTACGACTGACAATATAGTATAACCAAATTTAAGATCTAACTATTTTCATACATGGCCAGCCCAAATTGAATGGGATATGTGTGAGTCCTGAGTCGTCAAAAGTGAAGGATCCCATGGACCAGGATCGATACATCAGGATGTGGATGCCATCTTCCATTAATCAAATTGCATTAAGCTGAAATATAAACATACACTAATATTGCATTCATATGCCATTTATCTGCAAAGATTCACACAGGAATTCGTAACAAAACAAGATTGAAGTCATTCGTTCACATTTCTAGTCATAGGATCACATATATAACAATAATGGTATACACTTTTACAACAATGAAACAGATCACACTATTTGGGCATTACACTTATGACATTAGTTAACATACTCCCTAACACATGTGCAAAAGTAAAAATCAAAATTAATATGAAGAAGGTCCTTCATTCATCTCCATGAAAAAGTGGATAGCGTCTACGATTGTGACCTTCCATCTTACAAAGACTACATTTTTGCCTGACACCACTCTCTTGAGGTCAATCCATCTCATTCCTGATCTATGTCAACTTTGGTCTTCCCTTTTCACGCAATCTTTGAGAATTTGGAACCAAGATAGGAAATGATAAGTTATTCCATTGCGACTAACCTTCGATTGGCCACCACTTAGATTTGTAATAATTAAGTAGGGTGTCTAGTCTGTATACAAGATCAACATATGGTTCCCACGATATGTTGACTGAGGTACAAGCAGCAATAATATGAGTGCATGGATACCTATATGCTTAGAATTGTCTACATTCACATTAGCCTTTGTTTAATAGCACTTGGACCACCTTTCCACATGATCTCCTAGTCAGATCATGACCCTCCACCACTTCAAACCTAGTACCTTGTCTGTTATACGCATGAACGTGATAAAAAGAAGCACGTGTTTAGATAGTCGCAAGCTCTTATCTAAATCTGCTTGTGTATCTGTAACCTTGTTGTAGTTTAGCATGTGTTTCTTTTGCCATTTCCATAAAGTACTTAACACATTTGTAAAATATTTATTGAACAAGGCCTATGATTGGTAGCTTCCTTAATTCTTTAAAGAGGCCATTAATGCACTCCACAATATTAGTCGTCATATGACCGTATCTTCTTCCTTCATCATAGACAAGTGTCCATTTCTCCATCAGAATAGTAGTCATTTTCTTATGGATCTCCTCATTAACTTTGCTTAAGTTGTCCAATCTCTCCATGACCTTTTCTCGATTTGACTCATAGGCTGGACACAAGGAAATAAATAGTTTAGCTGGGTTGAACTACCAAACAATAAAATTTAAAAATTCAAGGTTAAATAAATAATTATGATATAACGCGTACCAATCTTAAGGACAGCTTTCTTAACATTGTCGTCCCTGTATTTCTTGCGAATATTGCTGACAATATGTCTGATACAGTATCGATGAAAAGCATAAGAAGGCTGCCATCCTAGAGCTTCTATTATTACAACATCTTTTATAGCTCGATGTTGATATGATATCAGGCATATTCCTTACTGGTTTGTAATATTTACCAGTAATAATGTCAAAAACTAACTTCAATTTTCAAAGTTCTCATTTTCAACAATGGCGAAGGCAAGTGGTATGAGACATTTGTTATCATATTGTGTCGTAATAATTAATAGCACACCTTTGTACTTGCCATACAGGAATGTTTCATCAACTTATATAAATTGCTTACAGTAGGGAAATGCGGCAATACATGGCTTGAAAGCCTAAAAAACTCAGCAGAAAACATGTTTTTGTGGATCAACACGGTTGTTAACTGTTATGAATTCTTCAGACTCTAACTTGAACAGAACTTGGTCACAATACTCTAAAATGTCCAACTATTTGGGAAGCACTTCATAAGATTTATCCCAATTTCTATAAACCTTGACAATTGCCTTTTGTTTTGCCTTCCATGCTTTTCTGTACGAAATCTTATACCCATACATGCTTTTCACCCTCTCTTGTATAAGCGAAATTGGGACATCTTACTTCACTTTAATCATCTCCAGTATCATGAAATTGATGTACTCGGAGTCAAAAGACTTGTGATCTTGTGTTAAACTAGCATTAACACATGTGTGAGGTCCTGAAAATCTAGTTATTGTCTAAGTGCTAGAATTCTTTAGATTCATCGCTCTAAAGCAGAATTTGCATTCATCACTATAGTTATCACACTTCAAACTCAATGTTCTAGTATCAAATTCCTCCACGTAATAACTATGATGCCTCTTGATGTGGTAATGCTTAGTTGCAGCAATCAATGCCTCCTTGCAATTAAACTCTTGTCTAATATAGAAGTCCTGCATGCCGTAGTCATCTCTCAGTTTCATTACTTCCAAAAATTCACTAACATTCCTTATAGCATCCCAATCAATGTAAGAGAAGATAGCAGCTTGAGGGACATCACATGATGTTTATGGAGCATTGTCACTCCTCATACATTGACTTGCAACACCGTCATCATGTGTAGTTGCACATTGTTCATCATCAGTGTCATGATCATCACTACTACTGCATGACACCTCATCGTTTTCAAAGCTAGACTTAAAGTGGGCATCCATGATTGTAGGATTAATGAATTTTTCCTCTACGATCGGTCGAGTACTTGTTAACCTTATCATGGTATGTGAAGGCATTTTTAGGAAAACACTCGCCACAAATGAGTCCAATACAGGAATATAGCTATCGAAAATGTGGAACCCAATTGCATCTGTGTAAGAAGGGCCTTCTCGCACCATCGAACAACTAATGCTGACATGAGCTATTGGATTTATGAGTGGTCTAATTATTGATCCTCTTTCTTGTGAATCAAGGTTGGTAGCATGCAGTTCGGATGTCGTTACCTCTACGTATAATTCAATTACTATCATTGTTGGATGTTATTCGTAGCTTGCTATGACACATGCCAAGTCTTCATCGTCGTCCAATTTGTATGTCATATATTGAGCCTCTGTTTAATATTATGGAAACTTGTAAATAATTATTCCAACAGCTTGATTTTGGACAAGCTTCATTTGAGAATGAATTTTTTCTCACAAAACGTCCATGATGCTGCATCCTTTCAGTTTCAATATCTTTAGGGGAAGTCCATCGTACATTACCCCTATTGGTCCCTCTATCATTGTACCATTTGAATGTATAAAAGCAATCAAACTTTTCTTCATCTTGTTACTTTTAACTGCAATACATTCACTGCATCCTCATAACTAACACATACATTATCCTATACAATTGTTGTATTTATCAATCAATAAACTAGTATTTAATATTATAAGTAAAAAGTAATAATATGTATTGCTATTTTTATATAGTATATATTTTAATAGTATATAATAATCTGTCAGCAGAGACCAAACCGATTCCGATCTACACAGGCCCACATTTTTTTCCTCATATATATTGCTATTTTTATACTAATCATAATTTTTCATACAACACAAATTTTTAATTTTCAGTTGCAAGTGTGATATAAATAAATAAATTCTAAACCTATTTTTTTAACATAATTTTGAATGTAATATAAATAAATTATTACAAAAATATTAAATTTATATTTGAATTAATAATTTCAATTTTCACTTACTCGAACACAATTAAAAAAAATTTAATTTTTAAATATGATTACCTATATATATTTTTTGCATTATGATTAAATTATCAATTATGGCAATATAATTTATTCCTGTTTGTTTTATATATGATGTTCAACTCTAGATTCCTTCTTTTAAAATTATTATTAAATTAATTAACTATTTTAATATAATATATTTAACATTTCATAATAATTTTTAATATATAACAGATATGCCATATAATATAATAATTTTTTCCTACCATTTAAATGTTTTTATTTTTTTATCCTATATAATGTTTGGCTATATAATTTTATTTATATTTTAATTTATCTTTTATAAGTGTTATTTTTTTATTTATTGGTTACAAATTATTCTTATTAAATTGATTAACTATTTTAATACACTACATTTAATATTTCATAATAAATTTTTTTCTTCACACCTATTATTAACTAGTAAACAAAAATATTTACACATTATTGTTTGTATATTTTTATGATTAAAATCATAAATTCTTTTATATATACACTAAGTTCGTTTAATATTATATTATAGTACCTTTTTATATATTTTAATATTTTTACGATAAACTTATGTATAATATAATTTTTTCGCTATAATTATTATTCTTGCATTTTTTATATCTATTATTTAAATAAAAAATTATTTATTTTTTTAATAATATTATCCTAATTTTTAAAACTTCTTTTTACTTCAATATATTTTAAAAATTTATTTTTGTTACTTCTCTTATTATATATCAAAATTTTACATTTAAAAAATCTCTAAATATAATTTTTACCTAAATTCTAAATCCTATTTTAAGACATCTTTCTTTATCCCCTTTATTCTTCTTTTTTTTCACTACAAATTATCATAGTACATATAAATTTTTACAAAATTTTCATATCATAAATCATAATTTTACATCATAAATCATAATAATTAATATAAAATAAAAATAATCTTATTATTTATATCATACCCTATACCCTAAAAAAATTTCTTCACCATTATAAAATATATTTTCATAATAATTAATAAAAATTATAATACAAATATAAAAATTATAAAAATACTAACCGGTAAGAAGAAGGAAGAGCAAAGAGAGAAGAGCAGATCTGCTGTGGATGAAATGCGGAGAAAGAAATATTGCCGGAGGGTTATACCGTGAATAGATCGAAGAAAGAATGAAGAATTGTGAGTGGGAGAATGAGAAGCGGTGTGAAGACGAAGAGTTGCAGAATTTGCAGGATTTGATTTCGGCCCTTCGGTTGGAGGGGATTTATAGAAAGGGAGGGGGCGGGAATGCCAAAGCAATTGGCGCCTTCAAATTTTGAACTAATCCAAAGGTGCCATCGCGTTTGGCGCCTTCACACTAGGCCGCCATTTGAATTGGCGCTTTCAAACTAAGGGCGCCATATTGAATGATGCTCCACTTATAATTTTGGACTGAGGGTGCCATTCAGTTTGACACTTCTTCGATGCCAGAAGCGTCATTCAATCTGGCGCCCTTCAGTTACGTGCGTATTTTGATAAAATATTTTGAAAGAACGATAAAAAAAAAATATATTTAAGAAATAACATTAAATTAATACTTTAACCTGTTGCTCTTTCTATTACATATTTATTATGTGGTTCCTCTCTCCTTGGATTTTTTTTTCTCTCTTTTCGGAAACCTCATTTCCCAACAGAGAATCCCGAGTTCCCTTTCTCTTTTATTTTCAATCATTTTCATCTTCTCCTTTTCACTAGCTTCTCTTTCTCTCTCTCGCTTTTTTTGGCTCCTGTCTCCGGACGTAGCTGCTGCGGTTTCGAGTGGGACTCGTGTGCCGTTGCTTTTGTGGTTGTGCTACCAACTGTGGCTACCGTTGGTGCTGTTACTCTCTCTTTCACTTTTATTGCGGTGAATGGCGGCGGAATGAAGCAACGTTGTGAACAATATGCTGTTCCTTTCTTCTGTGCACCACCGTCAAGTGGCCACAGTTCCAACTGTAAATGGTATCATGAATGATGGCAGTACCTCGATTGAATGAGGGATTAGCTCTTCTTCATCCGCTGGCATTCCGGAGAACTTTCGCTACTGGTGAGCTCCGATCAAACCCTTCTAAACTAGTTGGGCATTCCTATATCATAAACTTCTATTTTTTATGATGATTTAAGGATCAGGGTAAAAATCTCATTCTTATATATTTTGAAAAAAAAAGATGATACTTCTACAAAATAAAATTTTTATGTTACAAAAGGCTAAGATAATATATTTAGGATCTATTCCTATTATTAATTTTTAGGGATGATAAAAAAATGAATCACGAATTTTGTCTTGTAAAGTATGGATTTGATATCAATTTTAGGCTCGCTAAGCAATGCATGGGACAAATTTTTATCCCGGAACAATTGTGTGAGATAAAATAATATTATATTGCCTTGTCCTATGGTGCTTTGAAATAATTAAATATTTTTTATTTTTATATTATATTTAAAAATATATATTATTATAAATTTATTGTAGTAATTTTATAATTAAAAATATTTATCTTAATTATTTTTTTAACTAATATTTATTTTAATTATTTTTTACATTTAAGATTAATTGGATAAATTATATGTAACTTTATATTAATATTATTAAATTATGTTAAATATTACATATTAATTATATGTATATTTAAAATTTATAAATTTTAATCTTTTTTTAAATTTTTCTACGAATCACAAGGATGAAGCACCAACTTACCCCATATTTAGGGATAGGGTAGAGTTTTGCAGTTGTGGGTTGGGATAGTTTATAGTCGATTTGTCATTGTCTCACCTCGTTATTATCACTATTTATTTTACTGATGTTAGTTATTTGAAGTCAAATAAAAAAAATTCATTTTGTGTTTGTTTGAAAAATACGATAATGGCTTAAGAAATTGAAGTTTGGTAAATTACATAGATTCTGAATAAATAATGATGACTTTGGTAAATTATAATTTCATATTATAGAATATTAAAATAATATGATTAGGGCTTTTATATTATTGTTCCCCATGTTTTTAGGTGATTTGGAGTTTAGTTAAGAAAAAATACATTATGCATTATACACACACATTTTAAGAAATGTGGATGATAACTTGGAAACATAAGAGCATTATACTATGAAATATTAACATGATATTACAAGAACATAATTGGAGTATGAAGTCATCACATTTTAACTTGATTTATGTTTGGTTTAGAAAAATCCCTATAATAGGTAGTATGTTGAGTTTTAAAAGGCAAATATTAGAACACAAAAGAAGCAAACTTAGAAATTGTTATATTATGATATAAATATATAATCATGATGATTGGAAACGAAGTACATAATACTTATATAATTATAGTTTATTTTTGTAAATTGTGAAATAAAAGTAAAAGATGAAAAGATGTGTATGGGTACTTTAGAAGCCCTAAGAGTGTGCAAATGACTCAGGTGAGTATATATCTGACTTTAATTCAATATTTTAATGTTAAAGTGTTTAAATGTTAAAAATCATAATCTTTCTTATAAATGATATAGATAATGTATTTGTTTCTTTATGAATCCTAATTAATATGATTATGAATCATAATATATACCATGAATTCAATTGTGTGGTTATGAATGAGAAATCCGAAAATGATACTTGTGATGAATTAATAATTACCTATTGGAGGAAATGACAAGTTTTTAAGGCATAGGAATAATATTGCTAATTGTTGATTGATCGTGATGGAAATTTAATGATAAATGATATTTGCATTGCAAATTGTTTTAAATTGCTACCTATTGATATTAAATGGAACAGTAGCCTATGAAAATGTATGATATTGAGTGAATATGGATTGACTACTATGGCCATATAAGAGAGCACGATGGTGTTGATATATTATATTACGTATTTTGATTTGCCTTGTGATGATAGAATGATTGTCTTGTGTTGATATTGTATTGATTATTGTTATTTGTAAAACTAAGTTCTACTATGCATATTATGATGTGAAATATGCCATGAGTGGCATTTGAAATTAGAAATGTAATAGGGCGATGGTCTGAAAGTTAGATGGAAAATTCTCAGCAAATAACTTGTGGAAAGCATAAGGCAAACTCTGAAGGAATAAGAATGAACAACTTGTAAAGGGTATAAAGTTGACTTGAGAGTCAAAAGGTGAATGCATATATTTTCATTATAATTGATATACATTTATGATATAATACGAAAACTTGTTTGTGATTGAATATCTCTGATTGACATGATTGCAATGATTTAATGGGATTGAGCATTACTTCTTATTTGTGAATGTGATAGCATCCGAAATGTATGTATGTGATATGATAATGATATTGTGTGCCAATGCATAGTTAAGATATTATGACTTATGATGAGAATTATAAAGTTTAAACTATGTATAGATGAATAGTCGATTCAAGGCTTGATTTTGTATATCTTAAAAACTTAAGAAACTCAAGGAATATAAATTGTATTTACTTCTGTATTGAATACTTGATCAGCATATAAACTTTTAATATAATTGAATTGAAATTTAGTAGTGGCAGATATATATTCAGTGATTTCTCATAACTCATTCTATATATTTTTCAATGTTTTCAAGTTGAGTTGAATGCTTTTTAAGCTTTACTACATCTGTGAATAATCAAAGATGGCCTAATTAAAGGATTTTGACAGTTGGATCAGGATCAGAATATATATATATTATGTTAATTTAATACTTGATGTGTTAAATCATTTATCTGTGTATGCATATTAAGGTTATATAATATTGTGTATGTTGATGATGTTGTCATATTGGTAAAGAATACAGATTTTGTGATTTAAGGTATGTGACCCTCAGAAAGTGTTCAGAAACAGAGGGAACTCTATCTATTTTTATACAAGAATTTATAGTATGATTCGAGATCTCATAGAAACAAGGAGGTTTCTGTTGGGTAGAATTAGAGAAATAATGATGAGGCTGGTGGATTTAGATATCATGATTCACGCCGGTTATAATCAAGTTTGGGTCGTGACATTAGATGTATTTTTCCCTAAACAAAATCATGACTTTGCCTTAAGCCTTGGCCAATTAAAGCCTTAATCACGAGAAATCACTCCAGTTTTCATGGAATTCATTTTGGCTTTTACATCTTTCAGAGACGATGACAATAAACTTGACATTCCTGTTTCTTTGAAAGTTCCTTGACTAATAGTGTACTCTTCAATAGTGTGGTCTCAGTGTTATATTTGCAAGGCAATCAAATTACAAGCATTGGCTTCAAGATTGGTATTTGGTCTGTACCAATTCTATCGCAACTTCTTGCTTCTCAAAAGTGAAGTTAGTGAAGGATAATATTAGTTTCAGAAATGAATAGTCTTGCAGTTCAATTCTTTCAAGCAAGAAGGAGCAGAAATGGTGATGCCGCCGCTTGTCCAGTCGATGCCTTTTTCCTTGGCTTTTCTTCTTTCTGTTGGTAAGGCATCATTTCCCTTCACTCCTTCTGATAATTGCTTGATTGTCTGTGGTTCTTCCAAAAATGTCACCTTCCAAGGTCGAACTTTTACTCGAGTCTGAGGATTCCAAAGTGGCATTACAAACCGCCGAAGGTAGTGGTGTTTTCACCTCTCAGAATACTTCCCTTTCTCTTCTTTATCATTCTGCCCAGATCTTCTTTGGCAGAGCTTCATATAAATTCAAAATTGAACAAGGGGCCGGCATTGGATCCGCTTTTACTTTTACCTTTTTCAAAACCAGACCTTGCTCTCTGCCTCAATAACAGTAGTCGCTGATGATTTTGTGCTTCTCAAAAACTTCTGCTTCATGAGCTATTATGGTTCCAACTTCTTCAAGAAGTATGTGATCAATATTACATCAAATGTGTTTTCTTTCACTTTCATCCCCTCAAGCAATTTTGTTGTCCTTGTTGAGGCAATTGAAGTTGTCTTTATACCAGACGACCTGTTTCCACTTGAAGCACCGGCTCTAGATCCAACCACCCCGTTCCGCAACTTATCAGAATTAGCCCTCGAAACAATTTATCGCTTGAATGTGAATGGTCCATCTATCACTGCACAGGATGACACCCTTGGTAGGAATTGGGAGGATGATGAAAAATACCTTTCCATCAACAGTACTGCTTTAACTGTTTCAGCTAATGCTAGCATTATAAAGTATTACAGGGACATTACCCCGCATACAGCGCCAATTTGGGTATATGCTACTGCTGAAGTCATGGGAAATGCAGATGTGCCCAATTTCTCCAATTTAAGTTGGGTCTACTTTGTAAATTCAAACTTCACGTACTTTCTTCGGGTGCATTTCTGTGATATCATAAGCAAGTCACTCTATACACTAGTTTTCAATCTATTTGTAAATGGAAACATTGCTATCGCAAGTTTAGACCAATCATCTTTAACGGGTGACTTGGCTGTGCCTTATTACACGGACTTCGCCTCCAACACATCAATGGACACTTTGACAGTAAGTGTTGGTCCAGATACAATGGCAAACATAACTAATGCAACCATGAATGGACTAGAGGTCATGAAGATCAGCAATGAAGCTGGAAGCTTGGATGGTTTTTCTTCTGTTGAGAGCTTTCCTCCCAAATCATCGCCAAGAAGTAGGAAATTACCAATGGCAATAGCAATAGGCTCGGGTGTCAGTGCTGCAGCTTTTCTTGTGGTCATTGGATTAATTGTCTGTTATTTAATGTATCAAAAATCAAGTACAAACTCTGTAGCTACACATATATCTGGCGTACAGTTTAGTATCCAACAAATTCAAGAAGCAACCAACAATTTTGATCAAAGCCTGCTCCTTGGGGAAGGTGGTTTTGGCAAGGTCTACAGCGGAATCCTTGCAAATGGGACTAGCCTAGCCATCAAAATAGCAAATCCTGAATCTCATCAGGGTCGTCATGAATTTCAGAACGAGATCAACTTGCTATCCAAGCTCAGTCATCGCAACCTTGTGTCTCTTGTAGGTTATTGCAATGAAGAGTCACAAATGATACTGGTATATGAGTACATGGCAAATGGATCTCTCAGTAGCCATCTCTATGGACCAAACTTAATGCCTCTATCATGGAAGCAACGACTCGAGATATGCATTGGTGCTGCAAAGGGACTTTACCATCTTTACACAGGAGCTCACCTAAGCAAAATCCACAGGTGAAGGCAGCAAACATTCTCCTGGATGAGAATTATGTTCCCAATGTTTCTGATTTTGGCATCTCAAGAAGAGGTCCTCCTCTTGAGAAGAGCCATGTGTCAGCTGCAGTATCTCAGAACTAAATTTCTCACTGAGAAATCAAATGTGTGCTCATTTGGGGCGGTTCTAATGGAAGTTGTCTGCAGCAAACCTGTTTTGGATGATTCTCGTCTGACAAAGCAAATCAATTTGGCAAATTGGGCAGTAAGCTGCCAAGAAAAGGGCATATTCCATCAGATTGTGGATCCAAGTCTGATAGCCAGAGTGAATTTGGATTCTCTCAACATGGTTTGTGAGTTGGCTTGGAAATGCTTGGAGGAAAATCGGATAAACAGGCCACCAATGGGGTATGTATTGTAAAAATTAGAGGATGATCTACCCCTAGAGCTGGCATCATCTATTTAAAATGGTTCTGATTTTTGTGAGCTGTCTGTGGTGTTCGTATAGAAAATGAAATCATGTATTATGAAGAAATAAATGTGTTCATATAGAAAATGGAATCATGTATTATGAGGAAATAAATGTTTCTGAAAGTTACAATGTCTTAGTTTATTGACTTTATTGTTGCAATCTTTTTTTGAACTAGATGCATAAGTATAGTGTGAGGTGGGACAACATAAGTAAAAGAAAGTTTCAACCGTGGGAAGGAAAGAATGAGTCTGCATAAATAAAATTTCATTTTCATGAGTAAATTATTATAGAAATTTGTACTTTAGGGACACTGATACTAAGTTGAGCTTCAATTTATATTACAATGTACAAGGTGCTAATACTAGATGAAAGTGTAGTAGATGTTACTGTAAATTTCGGCAAGTTTTGAAAATTCTCATTTTCACATGAAATTATGGCTAACTGTTGCTTTGAAAGATAAAAAATAGTAAGTTAAGTCATGCAAACCCTGAACAGTCTGCAAAAAAATAAAAATAAAAGAACATCTGTGGAATTTCTTATTCACTCACTAGATACTTGCATTTCTTGGAAGTGTCTATGGGATTATTCCCTTTACCTGTCTCATTGTTTGATCATTTTTCTTTTTAGATACAAATATATGTTGCCCTTTTGAATACAATTCTTTTTATTTTTTTTATTTTTGGTAATAATAAGAGTATTTAAAATGTTAGATGAACACATACAAGGATTAAAGATCAAATCTTGAATGTGAAGGAAGACACAAAATTTTCAAGAAATATTGAATGCTCTTTAAGGGAAAAGCTCCTAACATAAACTGTTTATTTGTAATATAAGAGCGTGATTTATCTTACTTGCATTGCCATATTTTATACTTGTTTTAGTTTCTGTAAATTCTTGTATATAAACTGTTTCACAGTCTCTGGAGGCCACGTTAAACAGCCTTGATGACTGAACTCAACAAGCTGATGTCAAAGTAATATTGCGAATTAATATCAGGAGTTAGTAGTATAATGAAGTGCAAAAAGGAAAAGATGGTAAATATGTTGACTTCTACAAATGCAAATGGTGAGATTTTAATAGTTAGGCCCTTCCGAAACCTTGGATTATTTCAAAGGCCCACTTCTCTGTATTAGCCTTTTTTATTTTTTATTTTTATATTTTTTGGATAAACCCAAGATATGAATGGAAAAACCATTACAAACTCTAAAGTGCTAGTGAAATTGAACTCAAGCTGAGTAGAAATGAGTGCATAGCTCTTTACCAACAGGACTAAGTCCTCTTGGATGCACCGGAGAATGGTCTACAAACTGTACTATTGAAAGATTCATTTTGCAAGACAAAAAGGAGAGGGATAAGCCGGGGCTTCCAAGAGCTATCCGACACTCAAATCCATAACTTGTAGTCAAGATGAAGTAATTTGTATAACGAAAGTATAGACTTTGACAGGTTATATTAGTTATTATTTAACTAATTGATACTATTAGTTATTTGTATAAAGATATTTAATAAAATTAGCTATTTATTATTGACTATTTATATATAAAAAATGCATAAGAATATATATATTATAATTTATTTGAGTATTCTTTTACTTAATAATATCTTAAATTATAATATATTACTTGTTATATTAATTTTTTAAAACAGAATATATCATTTTTAATTTATTATACTTATTTTTTTAAATTAAATAATTATAATTTAAGAGTTAAAAAACACTTATAATAGTTTTATAGATGTAGTAAGTATTAAAGTTTATTATGTAACTATTTCCGATATTAAATTTAAAATTATTATATTTATTATTAAAAATATTGATGAATTATATATTTTAAATATAAAAATATATCTTTCACAAGTAATATTATCCCATTGTTTCTTTTTTTTTTCTCGTATGTATTGTTTTTCAATTTAAAAGATATCATTTGAGAAAAGATTAATAATTTTTTAATATATTTTCTATTATTCTTTATAATATAAAGCATATATTCTCATCTTTTGAATACAATTTGATAAAAAATGACATGATTATATTCATATAATTTATTATTATGCAAATATTTTAATATTATTTAGTTTACTTATTTAGTTTTATTTAAAAATAAATAATTATAATTTATTTTTTATTTATCAAGGATGGAAGTGTAAAAAAATTATGTAATTATAAGTAAGAATGTATTTTTCTATAGTAAATATAAATCAACTATTTTAAAAAGTTACTATTCTTAATTTTTTTAAGGTCAATAAGTTAATTAAAATAATTATTTATCAGATACTCAAATAAGATAATTGACTTAATCAAATACTTAAATTAACTAAAAATTGATTAAAAAATTATTTACCAAATATCCCATATTCTGTTGTTAAACAATTATCATTGTATAAATTTCAATATTTATCGACTAGAAAATTTCATAATCACTTTTCAGGTATCTACAACATGGATCGGTGAATTTCAGGATCTCATTTACATGAGTCTGAAATACAACAAATAAGCAGCTTAATAGGCTATTGTAATGAAGGGTCAGAAATGATTTTGGTGTATGAGTCGTGGATCTCTTAGTAGCCATCTCTGTGGACCGAACTTGATACCTCCATCAAGGAAGCAACCGCTGGAGATATGCATTCGTGCGGCAAAGGGACTTCACCATCTTCACGCAGGAGCTCACCAAAGCATCATCCATAGAGACGTGAAGCCAGCAAACATTCTTTTGGACGAGTTGCCAAAGTTTATGATTTTGGCATCTCGAGATTAAGGCCTCTTGGCAAGAGCCATGTGACAACTGTTGTGAAGGGTAGCTTTGGCTATGTTTATCCTGAGTATTTCAGAACTAAATTTCTCACTAAGAAATCAGATGTTTACTCCTTTGGGGTGGTTCTAATGGAAGTTGTCTGTGGCAATCTGCTTTAGATGATTCTCGTCCGACAGAGCAAATGAATTTGGCAAATTGGGCATTGAGCTGCCAAGAGAAAGGCATCTTCCATCAGATTGTGGATACAAGTCTGTATGCCAAAGTGAATTTAGATCCTCTCAACACGGTTTGTGAGTTGGCTTGGAAGTGCTTAGAGAGGAATCGGAGAAAGAGGCTACCAATGGGCTTACGTTTTATGCAAATTAGAGGAGGCTCTCCACCTTGAGTTAGCATCATCTGTTTAACATGGTTCTGATTTATCTGAACTCTGTCCGCGGTGGCTATATAGAAAATGAAATCATGTATCATTAGGAGATAAGTGTTGCTTAAAGTCAGACTCTTAGTATAATTTTACTTAGGAACAGTGATACTGTGTTAAGTTCTAAAATAAATTTCAATGTGCCAGCTAGGTACTGATACTGATGAAAGTGAAGTTGATGCCATCTTAAACTTTGGCCAGTTTTGAAAATTTTCATTTTTCCGTGAAGTTGGCTACTTATTGCTCAGATAGATCTAAAATAGTAAGTGAAGTCATGCATACCCCAGCTAGTCCACAAGAATGAGAACATCTTTGGAATTTCTTCTTCACTTACGAGGTACTAGCACTTCTTGAAAGTGTACATGAGGTTATTATTTATCTTTTTAGATTTAAAAAAAAATATGCAGACATTTTTAATACAATTGTTTATTGGGTCATTCTTCGGTACTCCTTTACCGATGTGACCTCAATTTTATTTACATAATTCTTTCAATTTTTTCTTAAAATTTTGTAACCATTGAGTTTGCAACTTTTAGATAATTGTTCATATTGTCAAATTTATGTAAATAGTTGCAGTTCATAATTTATTACATCATAAAAAATTGCAAATTTTATTACAAAATCTCATAAAATTCACAATTTTATTAAAGTAGTACCAAAATAAACCCCTTGTTTAGTTGAACACAAGAGGATCCGTCTTTTTTCCTTGTCCCATTTAGATAAGAGAAGCCATGTTTTATACTTGTTTTAGTATCCGTAAATTCCCGTAAATAAACGGTTTCATGGACTATGGAAAGGCACATTAAACGGCCGTAATGAAGGAATTAAACAATATCTAAGCTGATGAAGTAGTATCAGGAATTACTATCGGAAGGCAGTATGCACATAAAGGAAAAGAGGGTAAATATATTGACTTCTACGAAAGCAAGGGATAATTTTTTAATAATCAGTCCCTCCTGGAACCTTGGGTGATATTATAGGCGCACTTCTTTACATTAGCACGTGCATTTTTTATTTGAATGTTGAACTCTGAAGTGCTTCTTAATTTAATGAAATCGAACAAATGCTGACTAGGAATAAATTGGTAATAATTTAGGATTAGGAAGTCATCTTTGAATATAATTAAGCCCACTTCCAATGGTCAAAGAAAGAAGACATGGCCTAGCAGATGATTGAAATCGAATTTTCGCGCTTTGTAAATTGGTTTTCTTGTCAGAGAATGCTCCACAGCCAATACCGGTGTTGGACCCACAATTTTTCCAAGGAAATTCAATGCATAAAATTTCGCCTGGTTTGCAACTGTCAAGATGGGGCTTTATTTTTAAACGGTTTTCTTAATGGTGTTTAGATTTCCATTGAAAGAAATTTATTTCAATTATACTTTCTATTTTAATTATATTTATATGATTATGAAATCCATCTAATTCATTAAGGAGTTTACTTAAATATTTTTCATTTGACTTAAAATACATATTATATAAAAAAAATTTCCTCACTCTAACATTTTCATTTTATTTTTCAAGATACATCACAATCTAACTCTTAATTGAATTTTCAAAGAAGATAATTTTCAATCACATTGTCAAATGCAATGACTACAAACAAAAGTTAAAGGCAATCTTTAAAAAGTGTTGGTGTTTAGTTGCTTAAACATGTCTTTAATTATAGTCAACTTTATGTTATATTATGCAAAGTTAGATCCACATAAAGATTGAATATTCTTATACATCATCATGAGAAATATATATATATATATATATATATATCACTACAAATATTGTATTCAAAAAAGAGTTTCAAGATCTAGATTAATATTATTTCAACATTGAATTCAATCATTATATGTATTGAAATTAAGTTCCATTTATGCAATTCTTTTATTTCAAAGATTTGAAATATTGACAATTATAATGTAATCTTATTCAAAATATATACATACTTTTTATTCAGATTTGAGATGTTTTCATCAAATCCCTGCAAAAACTTGTAGGTTACATTCTAGTTTTCAGTATGTTTCATATAAAGAAATTCATTTATAAATGAACCAAAATTATTATTAGAATAAATACAATATTTAGTTACTTATTTATAAAAGTGGTGATTATTAAATTTGTTATATTCTATAACTAGCACTATTAGTCTTCAATTTTTACTTTTGTTATAATTATTAGTCCCTTTATTCTCTTGTAATATTAAAATAAAAAAAAATATTAAAGTTTGTCATTAAATCTTATCTTAACAATGTCAAATACATGCTTAATTTTTTTTCATATTCATTCTTTTTATAATTTATTTTCGTATTACATATGAAAGGAGATATGAATAATTATAATAAAATCAAAGTTAAGAATTGATAGTGTTAATTATAAAATTTAAGAAATGAAATAGTCACTATCCATATAAAAATAGGACTAAATGTTGTGTCTAATCTTATTATTTTTAAATAGTTTTGGAAAAAAATGAAAATTACTCTTACCAATTATGAGGAGGTTAGATTTTACCTTATGAACTATGGAAGTAGAGAAAATATAACCAAAAATAATATAAAATTTGGATTCTACCCCATTCTTATTAAATTAATAGAAAATATTGAGAAAAATTACAAATTATCCCATCTAATTATGAGATGATTACATTTTACTTCTAGTAACTTTTAAAAATTGAAAATCAAATACTTTAATTATATAAAACTTGTAATTAAAACTCATTATCCACTTAATTAACTATTATATTAAATTACATAATTTTTTTAAAAAAATAAGAATGAATCATAATATTATTATATGTTAGATTATTACATAATTTTTATGTTATATAATAAATAAAAATTAAATTAAATGTATCAAATTTTAATTAAATACTTGAAAATGAGATCAAAATTATGTACAAAAAATAATATGATAAATTGGCATATAAAAATATTGTAATTTATGTTTACTAGTCCTATTTAATATTAACTATTATTATTCAAATTTTTTTTGAATTTGTCACCCATTACATGGAATATGGACAAAAATTATTAAGAGAAGAAGAAAAGTAAATATAATGGCTGCTATATGAAAAAGATCAAAAACTTATTACTTTTCATTTTATATGATCATATTCAATTTAGTTTTAACACTACAATAATCATAGTGTTGAAAATTAATAATTTTTGTTTGCTCCCCAATTATTTTTATAATTTACTTCATTTAAAATTTAATAATTATACAGTTTATAAGCTATCTTTTTTTATTTTTTAAAATTTATAATTTATTTTAATATTCATATTTAGACTAATACATCTATTTTTGAAAAGAGATTATATTAATTAGTAAGTTTACTTTATTTGTTAGACATATTTTTTTTAATAAATTTGTTATAATTTTAAACTTTTATTTTATATATAATATTCTTTTATTTGAGAACAAAATTTTAATTTACTTATATCATTAAGAAAATAATTAATTTATAAAATAATTTTATTTTTCACTTTTAGTCCATTGAAATTAGATTGCGTTCAAATTTTAGAATCATTTCCAAATAAGGGTGCTCAACGAACCAGATCGAACCAAAGTTTGTTCAAGCCCGATCCATTTAGGCCCATTTTTAAACGAACTCGTTTTGACCGGTCCGATCCGCTTTGTTAATTTGCCGGATCGATCCGCGAGCCAATATGCTTTTTTTATATTTTATTCTTTATTATTTACTATATTTTTATATTTATTAATTTTATTATTTAATTTTATCTTTATTATATTTAATTATTTTAAGTATTTGTATTTAATTTTTTGATAGGTGAATTGTATTTTGTATTAAATTATAATATAAAAATAATTAATAAGATATTTTTAATATAAATCTCATTTAAATTATTAAATATGAATTTTTTTAAAAAGAATGTTAGTCCGTTTAGGCTTGCGGACGGGTCCAATTTATTTAGGACTGGTCCACTTTGATCTACAGACCAAACAAACTAACCTGTCTAGACTCATTTTTAAATAGGTTTAATTTTTTTAGTTTAGTCCGTTAGAAGTCCGTGGGCCGATCCGTTTGGCTTGTGAACTTTTGACCCATTAAGCACCCTTATCTCCAGATTTAGGATATAAAAAATTTACTTTAATTTATTATCTTCTTTATAATTTTAATTGTAATTAATGCTCAACATTCATTAATGCTATTCATGTTTTCTATATCTTTACTCTCAACACTTAACAATAATATTGTAATTCATATTTATTAGTACTATTCAACGTTGACTATCACTATCTTTTTTTTTTGAATTAATTACTCATTTTATAAAATATGAACTAAAAATTAAGTGAAGAAGTGAAGTAAACACAAATATATACTACATGGAAAAAGATTAAAAACTTATTATTTTTTATTTTATATGATCATATTTAATTTAATTTTAATATTATAATGACCATGGTATTGAAAAATAATTATTTCTATTTGTGTTTAGTCCGTTAGAAGTCCGTGGGTCGATCCGTTTGGCTTGTGAACTTTTGACCCATTAAGCATCCTTATCTCCAGATTTAGGGTATAAAAAATTTACTTTAATTTATTATCTTCTTTATAATTTTAATTGTAATTAATGCTCAACATTCATTAATGCTATTCATGTTTTCTATATCTTTACTCTCAACACTTAACAATAATATTGTAATTCATATTTATTAGTGCTATTCAACGTTGACTATCACTATCTTTTTTTTTTAATTAATTACTCATTTTATAAAATATGAACTAAAAATTAAGTGAAGAAGTGAAGTAAACACAAATATATACTACATGGAAAAAGATTAAAAAATTATTATTTTTTATTTTATATGATCATATTTAATTTAATTTTAATATTATAATGACCATAGTATTGAAAAATAATTATTTCTATTTGCCTCCAAGATTTTCAATTTACTTTATTTAAAATTTAATAATTATAAAGTTTATTTATTATCTTTTTTTATTCCTTTAAAATTTGTAATTCATTGTAACACTCATATTTAAATTAATACATGTATTTTTAGAAAGAGATTATAGTAGTTAGTAAGTTTACATCATTTGTTAGACACATTTTCTTTTAAATTTGTTACAATTTTAAACTTTTTATATATAATATTCACTTATCTTAGATAAAATTTTAGTTAGCTTGTATCATTAAAAAAATAATTAATTTATAAAATAATTTTATTTTTTATTTCTAATGCATTAAAATTAGCTCATGTTCAAATTTTAAGTTTATCTTCGGATTTAGGGTATAAAAAACTTACTTTAATTTACTATCTTCTTTATAATTTTAATTGTAATTAACACTCAATATTAATTTTATTAATTATTTCATAAAATTATGTGATTTTTTTCATTGATTAGTAAATATAAATTATAATATTATTGTAAATTAATTTATTATATCATTGTTTACATAATTTCATAACTCATTTTTTAGCATTTAATTAAAAGTCTATATATTTAATTTAATTTCTATTATTACATAACATAGAAAATATGCACAAAAATGATGTCATAATCCAATATATAATAATATTATGATTTATGCTTAAATTTTTTTAAAAGAATTTAATTTAATAAAATTATTAATTAAATAAATAATAAGTATTAATTGTAAGTTTTATATAATGAAAGTGTTTGATTTACAAGTTTTTAAAATTAATAAGAGTAAAATGCGACTACCCCATTTTTTATAGGGGTTTATTTTATAATTTTTTCCTAATTTTTTTGTTAATTTAGTGATAGTACAATAGAATCCAAGTTTTGTATTGTTTTAGAAAGTAATTTACTTATTTTTATAATTGATGAGAATAAAATCCAATTACCTTATAGTTGGTGGGGATAATTTTCATTATTCCCTTTTTTTAAACTACTATTTATTTTAATATGAATTGAAATCATTGTTAGAATTATTTTGTAAGCTTCAATTAATTAATGTACAAATAATATAAAGTGTCTTAGTTATAGCTAAGTTTGTGATCATATTATGATGGTACTAAATTTAGACATTTAGGCATATAAGAATATATATATATTTTTAATAAAAATAGTGGCCAAATAGGGCAACTACTCTGAATATTACAACATTAATAAATTTTTTTACTCCTAACAAGGGTCTTCTCTAAAAGCATGTGTAAAGTTTTTGTTTTGTGAGCTTTTATTTTTGTGGTCTTCTATGGTAAGGAAGGTGAACCAATTTAACTCACTATGGAGAAATGTCAAATCTTATCATATATAAACTTGTAATTGTCACATTTAATCACAAAAATAATATTTAAAAAATTGAATTAGTTAGCAAGGTAGAAAAGCCATTAGATCTATCATGACTTAATTTTATTTATGAGCAATGTGGAATCCAATACCTAACTTCCCCCATCTAAACCCCAATCTACTAGAACATATATAAGGTTCACACATAAATTCAGGGAAGGTTTCTATGCAATAGAAAAGAAAAGGAAAATATTTTCATTTAATAAAATATGATTCAATTATATAAGGTATTAGAACTACTTATAACCTACTAACTCGAGGATGACCGATCTAATTAGCCTCAATTGGGCCATAAGTTATCCTTATAGCTATTTTTGTCCTATACAAGTGAAGGTTCAAAACATCTATAATAACTATTTAATGCTATTTAAGCCTTATGATTTTCTTTCTAAGGAAGTTATCCTTGAGATAATGGTGGAATATCAATTTATATATCTATAAAGAAAATACATAGAGGGGTAAGTCTAAGCTTAATGAGTAAACAATCTAACATAGTTAAACATAAATAACAATTGTAAACTTATTGACTAGATTTACCATTCTTCAAAACCTAAACACTTAAGTCACACATAACATGATATAATTTTCATTAGTATTAATCAATTTCAATTAAAACATTTAACACTTATCATACGCACTCATTCAACCACATCACAAATCTTCCTATATTAATATCATGATCCCATTATCATATTATACACATATCATAGTCACATGATCATATCATGGTTCAAGCATTCTATATACAAAGTAAATACCATAAATTTAACATCCTAAAGAAAAGTAAGTCCTTTTATGATTTGTAGGTTTACCTTACCTGATACCAACCTCATCTTATCCTTTTAGACCTTCTTTATCCCTTAGAACAATTATTTTCATAAACCTTTACTTATCTTCCTAAACTATTTGCATCCCCCTCAACAATTATTTTCATACTTACCATTTCCATCAAATTTCCTATTTCTTATCACAATTTTTCTTATCAAGATTCACTTTCCATTTTTTAATCATTTCCATGCCTCTTCTCATAGCTACATGATACATTTCCATCATTGTTCATCACATGAGAAAATATGCATAACAAGCTAATCTTATCTATCATTTCAAATTAATATTAACAATACAACTATCATTACCGACATATACAAACAATTAAGCAAAAAAGACCATTTAGTGTTGATTGTTTCCTAATAAGTCATAAGATTTTAAGTTTTTAAGATGCATGGCATATTAGATAGTTAATTACTTTATTTCCTTTCTAAACATAAATATAACTTTATTACTCATTCAACTCCTATTTATTTACCATTCAAGTCATTTATAAATATCTTTTATGTTTTAGAAAGTAAAATGTAAGTTGATAACATAAAATATATGATTCCATGATGAAATGGGATAGTACTCCACTATGTACTTGACTATGGGAATTTAAAGCAAATTTTAACACCTATAGTTAACTATATAGTTGAATAGAAGTTTAAGGAATAACTCTGTCAATTAGTAGTTAACTATATAATTAAATACTAGTGGATAAAGAGTAGTTTGGCTAGTTAATAATTAACTATATAGTCAACTACTAACAATTTAATGGTAGCTTTACCTATTGATGGTCAACTATAGTAAGTTAAAGAACAATTCTTAACTTAAGTAATCAATTATATAGTTAACTACTATTACGAGTCTCCTAGACCATGATTGATATGGAATCGAATAATCTAATTTCCACTAACATAACCTAGACCTTCTTAGGATATCAAACACATGCTTTATTAATAGATTCAAGATAATTTATGTAAAGATAAAAATATCTACAAGTAGGTGTACATATATACAAATTGTCAAAATAGGTAGTTAAACTTGCTCATTTATCTTAGTAATTTTTAGAGTTAAACTAATTTAACTAAACCTACTACATACAAAGTATTCCTATCACTTATAATTCTAATTGCATCTTACAATGGCCAAAAAAGTATTCCTATATACAAATAAAATAATTTTCTACTACTTTGTACAAATTAAACCTTAAGGAATTTGCTTTTATTATAGTGGTAGTAAGGAACTTTTATAGTAGTATTTGTAAAAATTAAACATATAAAAGAGTAAGTTTAAGACTTAATAAACAAACAATCTACTTAGAGTTAAATACAGAAGAATATTTATAATATCTTTACCATTTAGACTATTTCTTAATACAAAAAGGTATGATTGTATACAATAATATAAATAAATAAATAAATAGATTACTATTTAAGTAAATACTAATAAATAAATTAAAAAAATTTAAACTTAATTGTAGCTTTTAGTTTACTTTATCCCTTCATAAACCTAATTTTGTTTCTCTAAAGTTTGTCTTATTCCTTCCTAAATATTTTCTAGATCTAGTTTTATATCACACAATTTCATATCCTCTTTTCATAATTCTCATCATAATAAGATCTCACACTGGGATTTTGGCATAAGAAATTCAATATAAATGTATTCATATGCTTAACACATAATTATATGAACAATTTATTAATGCAACATCATCAAGTTTCACAAAATATACAAAATTGGGTATAATAAGACAATAATTAATTATATAAGTGACTATAAGGGTCTATAGACAAAATATAGCTCTCATAGTTAACTATATCTCTCTAAAAAGTAACCTTGGAGACCATAATCGATTATAGGTATCTAGAGAGCAGGCTTTCAAGTATATTTAATTATGTAGTTAACTAAGAGTAGTTTTTAGGATTATAATCAACTATTTATTCAACATTTAGAAGCTAATTTATCATTATATGCAAATTTAAAGCTAGAATTTATCTCAGAACAAGTAACTATATTCATATTCAAACCAAATACCACAAGAAAATCATATTATAATAAGAATTTGCATCCTTTAATCACAAAATTGTTAACTTTCATCATTTTAGCTTCAACTAATATAAATGTACATAGAACTAGTTTAATATAAGTAAACTGCTTACCTAAGTATGGAGGAGATGATTAGAGGTTGGATAAGTGGTTAGCTTGCCCTATTCATTTCAAATTCAAGAATTAGAGTTAAATACTAAAAAATCTCTAGCCTTTTCATCTATGCAAAAGCTTGAAAAATAATTGTTCAAAGCTTCAATTTATGATTACTTATCTTTATTTAACTAAGGATTGTTGATGGGTTCTCAAAGTTAATGGCTTAATCTTGGTAAATCAAATTGGAAGGAATGAGGAGAAGTAAAAGGAGAGGAGCAAAATGATGCTTTAATTGCTTGGAAAATGTTGCCTTGGGAAATATAAAAGATTTAGAGTTTTAAGGGTATGTTAGAAAATTAAGGATATCTTGTGGGTAATATTGGAAAATAACTTTCTAGATTTTTTCCATGCACATTTACTTAATTTTAACTACATATTAACCTTTAAATATTTCATTTCCCTCTTTTCTTAACATCTTACCTCATAATATATTACAAAGATCTTATTATTCTCTCTAAAACTTCTATTCTAAAAATAATCATAATTGTTAAATAATTATTTTAATATACAAAAATATTTTAATTATTTTTAATTTCCTAAGGGATTTAACAATTACCTTATCTCATTTTATAGAATTTCTAGCATTTTCTCTATTCGTCCATCATAAATAACCCCTAATTCTCATTTATGTCATACTAAACCAATACCTAACCTTTTAAAACATTAAGTACTACTTTTAATCAGAACCTACCAAGTTATTATGCCTTTAACATCAACAACAAAATATTTATCATATAAGTAAAAAATCCTAACATTTATGCATAAATTAAATAAAAACCATTCAAATTCTTAAATTTGTGTTAAAATATTTACTTATCTAATATGGAAGAGAGATTAAAAGGCTAAAGTTGATGATTGATAGATCCTAATCAACTAAAATGAGTAATTTAAGAGTTAGGATTCTTATTTTCCTTTTTTAACTTAATCCTTACATTTTACCCCATTTTGAAGAAAAAATGAAAATGATGCTTAAGATTAATAAAAATTTGAATAGCCTTACCTTGATTGTGTATGAATTTGTTAGAGATGAACCTTTAAACTTGCCTAAATAAAGATGAGGTAGAAAAAAGGAAAAGAAGGGGAAAAGAATGTAAGGAAGGTGAGGATAAGTTTTTAAAAAACTGTGAAATAGTGGAAAATGGGTTGAAATTTAAGTTAAATAAGGGCAAAGGCATGGGTGTTTTCATTCTTTTATCTTAAATCTCCTTTATACTCACATACTTACTCTGAGTCACTTATGACCTTCATTTAGTCTACTCAATGCATTTTTGCTTAGCCAACCCTTTTATATTTCCCATTTCAAGCTTACTTAAATAGTGTATTTTCTATTTACCAAAAAGTTTTATTCAGTGTTTAACATTTGATTACTCCTCTTTT
Organism: Sindora glabra; assembly: GCA_020226215.1. Lineage (NCBI taxonomy): Eukaryota > Viridiplantae > Streptophyta > Magnoliopsida > Fabales > Fabaceae > Sindora > Sindora glabra. Next base: position 52,022,312 of record CM035229.1, read on the forward strand.
CTTTAATATTTCATCCACATTCTCCTTTTTGTAATTTATTCATTTCTTATAAAACATTTGTTTCAAAAAAATTCACATACTAAAATCTATTAATTATTCTTCTTATAACATGCATAAAAGAAATTTTAAATTGATAGAAATTCTAAGGAGGATATAATAGGTTCATGATTTAGTTAGTCCAACCACCTGAACCAATGGTCAAATTAGATGACATCATAAAAAAACTTTTTATAAATTTATTTAAAAAAACTAAATAACATTTAATTGAAATTATATATATGAACTCATAATTTATATAAAAATAAAAAAACCTATACAAAATAAAGTAAATTAGTAAATTTTTAGTTAATTAGGTTTTAAATCTATTATTTTATTATTTTTTAATTACATATAAGTTTATTAAACCAATCTAACTTAAAAAAAATGAAGTTAGAAAAAATAATTGATTAGCTTTTCAATTTTTTCCTATTCTTGCTACTTCATACAAATTCAAATCGGTTTAACTGTTAAATTGATTATTTGAATTAAATTTTATAATATAATAGTTAATGGTTAAATCAATCAAACTATCTAGCCTAATCTAGTTTTTAAAACATTAATACAAAACTTTATTAAAGTTTAATAGACCTAAGATGAAGAAATAATTCATGGTCACAAATATTTATCATGAACATTATATTACCATTCAAATAAGATTTTTCATTACAATTGCTTTTTGTTTGATTGTTTTAGACAAACTTATACCTTTTGATAAATGTGGATATTGGTTAATTAGAACTGCTTAAGATACCTGAAATGAACTGATCAAATCAAATTGACATTTGTAAATTTTAAACTATAACCAACTAATTTCTTTATATAAACCAAACTTAACTAATAGAATTAATTTCACTTGATCAACAACATACCTGCAAGAGAAATTCATCAAAATCAAGCCTGTAGTTACTATCTTCATGTTCCTTTAGAATGACTTTCTTATCCATCCAAAAAATACATCATTTAAAACATTCAATAAAAGTGGTAAATGAAAATTTAAATAATTTCCTGAAAATCCAACAGCAAAAATCATTGATCTTTTCCTATATGATAGTTAAATATAACTTCTTAGACCCTATTTCTAATTTACACTTTTCATACCTCTCACTTCTATCTCAAATACCCCACCATGTAAATACAAACCATTGATATAAACTTCAATCAAAGTTCAATTTTTCATTTTTTTATTGCAAAAATAATGTGATTTTTTTTTCAACCAAGAAAACTCACCTCTTATCCACTTGACCAAAGACCCATTACTAGTTAGCAACATATTTAACCAAGACACACAAAGCTCCTTCTTTTCAAACATCTTAACCTTTAACCTAGCATTTTATGCAATTTCCACCATTGAAGCCTTCACTTGAACTTTAAGTATCTTGAATCCATGCTTTATGAAAAAAGCCCTTTGTACCTTAAAAGGGAATTAAAGAATTCTCGTGCGAATTGGACTGAGAATGAAACCTTGGTTAAGAAAAAGAAGAAGAAGAATAGTGCAAGTGAAGAAAAGAGATGTGCTAAGGTTTCAGGTCTATTTGGAATTGAAAATGCAAAGCAACTAAGAAAATAAAAGAGGAAGACAAACATTTATCCCTCATTTGTTATTTCAAAGCAACATCATATCATTAATTTTATGTTTGTATTTGGTTGGTTGTGGGTTAGGTTTGTTATAAACTAAGACATCTGACATTAATCTCTTTTTTTATCTCTCTCTTTCTCTTTTTCTACTTCAATCCATTTCATTCAATTAACTTGCTCTAAGCTATCCATTACCAAGTATATGTCGTTGATTAGGAATAGATTCAATTATGTTAGCCATCCCTACCATATGATACATAATATGATGAATGCAATTCTTAATCCTATAATTTTCATTTTTATTTATAATTTGAGGGAGACTTCAGTACACCACTGACATAGTGGTGTATTGGTATATCACCAGATTTAATTATATATTAAGTTTATATTTTTTTCAATAGTCAAATATCGTACACTATATAATAACATATCAACGATTAAATCTAGCAGTACATTAGCAAACTATTGTGTCAATAGTGTATCATAAACATTTTCTTATAATTTTTCAACTATAATTTATATAGAAAAAATGAATTCAGTTTAAAAAAATTCTAATAATCATCAAATAAATTGTTACAATTATTTACCCATGGATAAGACTCATTAATTTATATAAAAATCACAATTTGAATGTAAGAGGATATTTGATTCGTGGAATATTTTTCACATTTTTAGGAATATTTTATAAGAATGTTACATTCTCATGTTTGGTTCAAAATTTTAAAAAATTTACACGGGAATGTAACATTCCTGAAAACAGTTTAGAACTCAACTTTCCCCCTAAATATTTCCATGGGGGAAGATAGATATCTTAAATTTTCATCTCATGGGAATGTTAATATTAAAGTAAAAAAATAATTTTATCCATATTCTTCTATATATTCATTTATTCTAATTTTTTTTTATTTTTTAATTTTAACTTATATTTTTTATATTTTATTTTTTATGATAACAAAGATAATTATATTAAATAATTAAAAAATCTAAATTCGAACTTTTAAAAGTATGAATAATTTGTGTTATAACTTTTAAAAATAAATTTCTATAATTTTATTTAAATTTTCATAATTTTTATATTTAATTTATAAAAAATTATGATATCTTAAATCAAAATTATTAAAAAATTAAAATTCTATAAATAATTTTTTATTATAAATAAAATTAAAACTTGATTTAATTATAATCGGCTTTTAACCTTAAGTTAAAATTCTTGACTCAACTAAAAAATATAATATAACCCATTTAAGATTATGTTAGGTCATGACTCAAACTTGTAATTCTAATTAACCTAATTAATATAATAAAAATAATTTTTTTAATGATAAAAGAAAATTTACGATGTGTTAAAATTTAATTTTTTGTATTTATTGTAAAATTATTCATTTAATTTTATAAATAATAATTTTTTAATATTCTAGATATTAAAAGTGAGTTATAGAACGTTAACGAAATTTTAATTTATATATATTTAATTTGAATATAATTATTAAATTTTAATATAAAAATATTAATAAAATTTAAATAAATAAATTTTAATTTTAATTTTTAAATAATTTTATAAAATATAATATATAATCAATTCAATTAAAATTTTATATTAAAATGATAACTTATTTAAAATATTTATATATATAATTCAATTTGAAATATGACATTGAAAACTAATAATAATTTAATATAAATATAATATATTTTATATAAATTTTAGTTGAGATTATATGAATTTAGATTATAAACAAATTAATTCATATAATTTGAATAATTAATAGATTAAATTAGCATGGATTCAAAATGTTGATCTGCTAACTTATTCAACAATTAAAATTTAAAATTTAATTTTTATATTTTAAAATTTTTATATATTTTTGAATTATTAATATAAATAATATTCTTATAAAAAATATTTATTGATAAAATAAATAAACATTTAATTTTTTCTCTTATTTGAATGAAGAAAAAGATGAAAAAAGAATATTTAAAGAAAAAACATGTGATTATTATATTTTAATTATTTAAAATTTTAAAATTTTTTATTTTTTTCAATTTAAATTTAAAAGACATTATTTCTCTTCTTTCTCTCTTATTTTATTTTCAAAGAAAATAAAAGCTTCTTGTCAATAATGGAGAAATTATTTATTTATTTTATATAATAAATTATATGAAAATTTAAATTAAAATTCTTAAAAATTTTAATATTTTATATATTAAATTATTTATTATATTTTAATCTAATAGAATTTAAATTATTAATTTATTAAATATTCAAAAGCCTTTATTCATATATTTTTAATTAAATCTATAATTTATAATAAAAAATTGATAAGGGTATTTTTTAAAAAAATTAAAAATTTTTTAGAAATATAAAATATAAATCAAATATGGAAATATAATATGTTTGGAAATGAAAAAAAATATTTTCAAGAATGTATATTGAACTAAATATAAAAATTCTACATTTAATCATATATTTAAGAATTACATTCTTAAAAATATAAAATTTTGAGAAATAAACAGGAGCTAAATATTTTCTTTTTTCCGTTTCTTCTTTCTTCTCTTCTAAGCACAGTGTTAACTGTTGTCAATGTCATGGATAAAAATTTTGTAGGAATAAGACGTGTTACACCACTGAGAAAGTATTGCAAATCTACAACAGCTAAGAGACGTGTCGTTCAATCTGTGAGCTCCAAAAGACAGTCCGATAGCTAGTATTTGCGAAATGGCCTTTATATTTTTGATAATTTATTGTGCAGGTTTTCCATCTTCCTTCCTTCCTTTCTAGAACTCTCAGAACCACCGTATGCGAACCCAGCTCACGACAAGTCCGGCGTAATGGTCCTGATCTCTATACCACAGAAGACGATGTCTACTACGACCTTAATTTTCAATTTCAATTTCTTCTTGTTTCTATGAATTTCAATCGGTCATTCATGATACGAGTAGTTGAAATTCACACAGAATATTTTCATTCGATGTTTTCCTAAATGAGAAATCGAACTAGTTTGCTTGATGATTTATCAAGTTCTGTTTTCTACAATTCATGTGGGTCTTGGCCTATTTCGTATGAATTTCAGTGGATAATTAATGGAATCAACTGTTTGTTGATTATTACAGGGCTCTTGATGGTAAAACGTGGTTCTTGCATGGAATGGTTCATTGCAACGGGGGTGGGCACTTTATTCTGCATCCATGGCAATGGCGGCCGGATGCGCTTCCAAATTTATCTATGTCAAAGAATTCATGAATATCTGGGACGGAATCTGCACATTTCTTCGAACAAGGTATGGGAAATAATTTTTGTTCTATTGAATTTGTTAATTAGTTAGTTTCCAGAAAAATTGCAGTTGAGGATGATTTAAAGATTAGTTCCACGGAACTTGCTTACCCTATGGAGTTGCTTATGAGCGTTCTTGGTTGTAGGTGGGGATACAAATTCTTTGAAAGGTTTGGAGGGACACAGCAGAAATTTGATGCAGCAACCGAATATGTCAGTTTGGTTGATCTTAAGAAGGTCATTAAAGGTTGTGGTAACACAAATTGCTGCTGGCGCTGGTCTTGCTGCCTTCCAGCACCGTGAGTGATTGCTGGCGATGGAGATGTCAAAGCACTGCTGGATTTGGCCCTTTCCTTGAATGGACTGCCTTAAATGCACTTCTGGTAGGGGCCAATTCGCAATTTTAAAGAGCTTCGCATCAACAGCAGGTTAACTCTAGGCTAGTCAAATAATAAGATTGAATCTCAGCCATTCATCAGATTGTGCATATCTACGCCAATATGTCAGTGTGCACCCCAGACAGTCCCAAATTTGTCAGTGTCGCATACCTTGAAAGAATAAAATGAAGACGGCTTCACCGACTAGAGCATTGAAATTTCTTCCCTCCTCCGCCGCCCAAACGGTGGTAAGGGAAAATTATAGTTTTATTTGGCATAAATAATTAATAAATTAATTAATTATTTATAAAATATTTTATAAAATTAATTATTAAATTAATTGAAAGTATAAAATGATATAAAATTATGTTAATATAAATAAATATATAATTAAAATAATTTATATTTATCTAAATATTAAATTATATTAGTATAGTTGATTTGTTTAAAAATAAAAATATAATATTTAATATTTAATTAATTATATATTATGAATTTATATATTTATTTACATAGTTTTTATTTTATTATTTATAACAAAATTATAATTACTTATAATTATAGTTATAATTATAGTTATAATTATATTTTATGATATTATATACTTATTTATATACATATTTTTATATATTTATAATTTAAAATTAGAATATAATTATATTAAAATTAAATTGATTATATTTTATAAAAAAAATATTTAAATTTATGTTATGAAAGGAATGACTTGTAAATTAATAAAAAAATGGATAAATTTAAAAAAAATTTAAAGAAATGATAGTTTACAAGTTATAAGTCAATCAAAATAATTTATCAAATCAGAATTATTTTTTAATAAATACATAAAATATATCTGCTACTTAATCAATATATTATAAGTTAATTTATTTATTATATAAAACAACCTATGTTTTAATTGGCATCAATATCACCATGCAAATTTTAGTAGCATACCAAAAAGAACGGAACAAAGACTTTGGCTAAAAGCTTGAACGACTAAAGCATTGCAATTTCTTCCCTCCTCCCCTACGCAAAGGATAGCAAGGGGAAACTATCTTTTGACTGGCGTCAATGTCTCTATGAAAATTTCGTGACATACCAGAAAGAACAAAAACGAAGACTTTGGCTAAAGCTTGACCGACAGAAGTATTGAAATTTCTTCCCTTGTGGGTAGAAAAAATGAAAATACATTCACATCCTTCCAGCTTTCATGAAATTTTACTTGAGTGGACTGTTTCTTTGAAAGTTCCAATCTTTAATATGCCCAAATGTCACTTGGCCACCGGACTATGCTATTATCCTTAAGGTGATTGTTTCTTCGAAAGTGTAATCTTGGATGCATGAGAACTCAAAATGCATCTTTGCAAGGCAATCAAAATGAGCTGTGGCTTCTAAATTGGGACTTGGCTTCCACCAATTCTATTGCAACTTCTTACACCTTTGTTCTAATGAAGTTATTGAGGGATAATAGAGGTTTTTGAATTGAGCTACTGTGCAATTCGAGTCTTCCAAAGTACAAAGGGGACAAAGATGGGGATGATGCAGCTTGTCAAGTTGATGCCTTTTGTCTTGGCTTTTCTTCTGTATGTCAGTAACAAAGCATTTGCCTCATTCACACCATTTGATAACTACTTGATCGTTTGTGGTTCTTCCAAGAATGTCACCTTTCAGGGGCGAACTTTTACTCCTGACTCTCAGCATTCCAAAGTGGACATGGCAACCACCGTGGAATCTACTGTTCTTACCTATAAAAATACTGTCCTTTCCTCTCTGTATAATTCAGCTAGAGTCTTCCTGGGAAGAGCTTCTTACAAATTCAGAATAGAACATCAAGGCCGGCATTGGGTTCGCCTCTACTTTTACCCTTTTGGTAACCACCACCCCACTTTGCTCTCTGCCTCAATAACAGTGGTCACTGATGATTTTGTACTTCTTAATAATTTTACATTCATCAACTATCATGACTCCTACTTTTTCAAAAAGTATGCGATCAGTGTAACATCTGACAGGTTTTCTCTCACATTCATCCCATCAAGCGAAAATTCACCTGTCTTTGTTAATGCAATTGAAGTCATCTCTGTACCAGATGAGCTGTTTGCGGGAAAACCAGAAGTTCTATACCCTTCTCGCCCTTTGGACAACTTCTCAGATTTGGCTTTTGAAACAGTTCATCGCTTGAATGTGGGTGGACCATTTTTCAATGCTCAGAATGACACCCTTGGTAGGACTGGGGAGAATGATGAAAAATAGTTTTCCTCCAACAGTAATGCTGTTGCTCTGAACATTTCAGTTGACCCTCGCACTTTGAGGTATCGTGCTGACATTACACCTGACACGGCACCTGCATTGTTATATGCCACTGCTAGAGTGGTGAGACATGAAGATGAATACCTAAGTTGGGACATCTCTATAACTCCAAACTTCATGTACTTTGTTCGGATGCATTTCTGTGATATCATTAGCATTTCACCTGGTTTTCTAGTTTTCAATCTATATAGAAATGATGAGATTGCTTTCAGAAGTTTGGATCTATCATCTTTGGCTGGAGGCATGGCCGTGTCATATTACAAGGACTTCATCACCAAGACCTCCCTGGATACTTTGACAGTAAGTGTTGGTCCAAATACAAGGGAAGTCATAAAAAATGCAACCATGAGCGGATTAGAGATCATGAAGATCAGCAACGAAGTTGGAAGCTTGGATGGATTTTCTTCTATTGAGAGTATTCTTCACAAATCATCTCCAAGAAATGGGAAATCAGCAATAATATCAGGCTGTAGTGTCAGTGCTGCAGCTTTTCTTTTGCTTATTGGATTAATTGTCTTTCATTTAGTAGAGCACAGGTCAAGGATAAGCTGCGCAGCAACTCATAAATCTGGCATAAAGTTTAGTTTCCAAGAAATTCAAGAAGCAACTGACAATTTTGATCAGAGCCTGCTTCTTGGAGAAGGTGGTTTTGGCAAGGTCTATAAAGGAACACTTGCAAATGGGACTAGCATAGCCATCAAAATAGCAAAGCCTGAATCTCAACAAGGTCATCATGAATTTCAGAATGAGATTGACTTGCTATCCAAGCTCAGTCATTGCAACCTCGTCTCCCTAGTGGGCTATTGTAATGAAGGGTCAGAAATGATTCTGGTGTACGAGTACATGGCAAATGGATCTCTCAGGAGCCATCTCCATGGTGCAAACTTAATGCCTCTATCGTGGAAGCAACGGCTGGAGATATGCATTGGTGCTGCAAAGGGACTTTACTATCTTCACGCTGGAGCTCCCCAAAGCATAATCCATAGAGACGTGAAGACAGCAAACATCCTCTTGGATGAGGATTTTGTTGCCAAAGTTGCAGATTTTGGCATCTCAAGAAAAGGTCCTCTTCCTGACAAGAGCCATGTGACAACTACAGTGAAAGGTAGCTTTGGTTATGTTGATCCCGAGTATTTCAGAACTAAATTTCTCACTGAAAAATCAGATGTGTACTCCTTTGGGGTGGTTCTAATGGAAGTTGTCTGTGGCAGACCTGCTTTAGATGATTCTCGTCCGACAGAGCAAATGAATTTGGCAAATTGTGCATTAAGCCACCGAGAAGAGGGCATCTTCCATCAGATTGTGGATCCAATTTCAGAGGCAAAGTGAATTTGGATTCTCTTAACATGGTTTGTGTGTTGGCTTGGAAGTGCTTGGAGGAGAATCGGATGGACAGGCCGCCAATGGATTATGTATTATGCAAATTAGAGGAGGCCCTCCACCTTGAGTTAGCATCTTCTGTTTAACATGGTTCTGATTTATCTGAACTCTGTCTGTGGTGGCCATGTGGAACATGGAATCATATATTACAAGGAAATAAATGTTGCTTAAAGTCAGAGTCGTAGTTTATTGACTTTTTTGTTGTAATCCTTTCTAAACTAGATGCATTGATATATTCAGTGAAGTATGACAGTTTGCAAGTGCAAAAATACAAGAAAATTTCAGCTATGGGAAGGGAAGAGGAGTATTGCAATCTGCATAAAAAGAACTTTTATGTTCCTGAGGAAAATACAGTAGAAAATTTTTACACAGGGACGGTGATACTAAGTTCCAACTTAGATAAACTTTACTTTGCTCGCTAGGTACTGATATAGATGAAAGTGAAGTGGATGCCATCTTAAATTTTGGCCAGTCTTGAAATTTTTCATTATTCTATGAAATTGGCTAGTTATTATCTGATACATCTAGAATAGTAAGAAAGAGCCAGGCAGTTCACAAGAGCACCTTTGGATTTTCTTCTTCAGCTATCAGATATTAGCATTTCCTGATGTTATTCTCTTTCCCTGTTTTCATTGATAAATGTTTTTTGGATACAGCAAATATAGAGTCCGTTAGAATACTACTGTTTATTTGAACACAGAAGGATCTATCTTGCTTCCATATTTTTATTAGTTTCTGTAAATTCTTGTTTATGAACTGTTTCACAGACTTTGGAAGGCCACATTAAACAGCCATGATGAAGGAATTCAACAATATCTAAGCTGATGCAAAGGTGGATGAAGGAGATGGAATCTTTGATATCTTCCTTGTCGATTTAGGAATTAATACCAGAAAGTAGTATTCATAATGGGATTCAAATTTAATTTACTAATAGAATAAATCAATTTTATATATGTATTGTTATATTAATAAAAATTGTTAAAATATTTTTATTATTAGTAAAAATTATTAATTTTTTAATAATATATCATTTTTTATGTAAAAATAATATACTAATAGTGGATCAAATTTAAACTCTATATAAGAAAATACAAAAAAGGAAAATATGGCAAATATATTAACTTTTGCAATGCTAGTGATAATTCTTATATGATATAAAAGTAAAGCCTTCCTATGATCCAAAATGATTTTGAGGGCACATTTTTCTAATTAGAATGGTGCATGTTTTTATTTGAATACTAGAATGCTCTTTAATTAAAGGTAATTTTATGAGAGCTCAACTTTTTAGGAGGTCAAGTATTTTAATCATTGGATTATCTTTTATTCATAGAGATTTGTGTTTTTCATTTAATTCATTTACTATGAAATTTGAGAAAAAAATAATCTAATAATTAAAACATTCAATGTATAATTACCCTTAATTCAATGAAACCAAACTCAAGCTAACAACAATCAAAGAAATTATAATTTACTTTTAATCTCATAAGGTAAGATATATATATATATATATATATATATATTGCTTTAAGAAAAGAAACATACATATTTAAAAAAAATGTAGGTTGCATTTATATTTCTTTGATTTATTTTTTTCCTACCGAAGTGTCACAAGTTGATAATTATGATAATTTCAAAGATAAAAAAACTTAGTTTTAAATGAGACTTGGCAAAAAAAAAAATCAAACATGTTGTAGAGGTTTTGTGATTGAAATTTATAATTAATTTGACTTATGTAGCATTTTTTTTCTAATTGTTTCAAATTTTGGGAATATTTTAATAATTTTGGCAAAGTTTAAAAATTTGGAAGGGTTTAAAAAGCATGTGTTTGTGATCTTTACATTTTTATCTTTCTCTATATTATAGTGTCAATTGAGCATTTGAAGTAAGATAAAATTCACTCATGACGACTTGAAAAAAGTATGTGTACTTGTGTTAAGTAGACTTTTATTCAAAATATTCCTTAAAAAAGTGAGGTGTTGACAATCTAACAAGGCAGCTTGGCAATAAGCTAGAGAATCAAGTGTGTTGATTTGTAGTCATTCTCTACACACTCAAAACTATAAAATGAGATATGAATCAAGTAAATGGAATGTCTCTCTCTTTATTTAGCTTTATTCCATTTTAAGTCAGTTATGTCTAAAAACTCCTTGTATGAAGTAATTTTGTAGCTTGATATTTTTTAATATTTTTTATGACATACGATTGTGACTTATAAATTTACAAGTTCCATTATTTATTTCAAAAGTGTTGCATGGATTTAATGAAAAGTTTAACAATTTTGCCAAAAATAATAAACACGTGTATCATGACTTCAATGAGAAAGCTATTAGCCCATGATCTGCAGTTAGAAGTCTTTTTAACTCCAATAATAAAATAAAATACTCAGAAGGAATGGGTGCATGGAAAATGGTCTACAAGTTGCACTGCATGTAATATTTCAAATATACTTTTCAACTATATGCTACAAGATTTAGGGAACATTAAGTTCTTATTTAAATGAAACTGGGAGAATTTGTTAAGCAACGTGCCTAGGAACCTATCAAAGTTTGTTAAGATTAAATCAATTTATTTTTTTTAGTAGGTTTATTATTCTTATATTTCAGTTAAGTTGTTATTTGTTATTAGTTATATCTAAAATTACGAAACACGTTCTCCATTTCTATTATTTTTTAATGTATTTAAATGTTTGTAATTAATCAATGAAAGTATCCTTTCAATAGATAATATGTTTTCTTTTTGCATATAACTTTCCTTGTAATATTTTTACTATTTTCCTGAATAGTGAAACATAGTTTCCCTGTACTGCAAAACCTTAGTGTCCCTGCATTATCATAGTTTTCTTATAGGTTTGCAAAACCTTAAAACTAACATTGGTACCAGAGCCCTCTTTTTAAAGGGACTTATGATAGAACTGAGTGTCACCTACCATTAAAGTCCAGTGACTTTACTTTATCATACATGGATTCTAAAATATCATTCATAGCACTTGCTCCATTTGTGCTTAATGGTGATAATTTTCATATTTAGGCAATAAGAATAGAGGCATACTTGGAGATAAATGATCTCTGGGAAGCTATTGAGGAAGACTATGAAGTTTTTTTTCTACCAGAAAATCTAACCTTCATGCAACTTAGAAACCACAAGGAGAAGAAAGGAAGAAAGTCAAAGGCAAAAGCTTATTTGTTTATTGCTATCTCATCAAAAAATTTTACTAGAATCATGACCCTAAAATTAGCATTTAAAGTCTAGAATTTCCTCAAGAAAGAGAATGAAAGAGATGAAAGAATCAAGAAAATGCAAGTACTAAATTTGGTAAAAGAAATTGAGACGTAGAAAATGAAGGAGTCAAGGACAATCAAGGAGTATGTTGATAAATTTCTTGGTATTGCTCATAAAATTAGATTAGTTGGTTCTAAATTTTTTTACTCTTAAATAGTCCAAAAATTGGTTGTAATTATGCTTGAAAAATTTGATGCTACAATATCTTCCTTAGAAAATACTAAGGATCTATCAAAGGTTATTTTAGCATAAATTGTTAATGCTTTGCAAGCCCATGAACAAAAGAAAATGATAAGGGATAAAGGTTTTATGGAATGAGCCTTATAAGGTAAAGTACAAGTTAGTCATGTAGAAAAAGGAAAAAAAAGAAAAACAAAAAGAAACCTTCTAAAACACCAAAAGCAACCATAAACAATAGTAATGTAGAAAAAGACAAAGAGTTTCCTCCATGCAAGCATTGCAATAAAAAAGGTCATCCTTCTTCCAAATGCTAGAAAAGATTTAATATTAGATGTGCAAAATGCAACAAGCTAGGCCATCATGAAAGAATTTACAAAAGCATAATAGCAAAATAAGGAGGAAGAGCAATTATTTGTTGCCACATGCCTTGTTAACTATAATTCAAATGAGAATTAGCTACTTAATAGTGATTATACCAATCACATGACCCATGATGAAATCCTTTTCAAGGACTTTGATAGAAGTATAGTTTCAAGTGTCAGAATTGGAAATAGAGACCAAATTATAGTAAAAGGAAAAAAGATCGTAGCCATTCTAACATGCACAGGTACAAAAATGATTTTTTACATTTATTTTGTACTTGAGATTGACCAAATTTTGTTAAGTGTTGGAAAGCTACTTGAAAAAGAATTCAAAGTTCTTTCTGAAGATAAACAGTGCTTAATTAAAGATGCAAGTGACCAAGAAATGTTTAGAATCAACATGAGGAGCAAAAGTTTTCTCTGGGCCCTATGAAACATGAACAAGCAGCTTTCCCTACCTTTGAAAGTGATACAGAGATGTGGCATAAGAAACTTAGCCATTTCCATCATGCTATAATACTATATATACAAAGGGAGAAATTAGTTCTTGGTTTACCTCACTTGGAGAATAACTTGACATTTTGTACAACATGTCAATCTAGCAAAATGACACAATTTTACTTTAAGCAATCCACTTGGAGAGCATTAAAAAAGCTATAGTTGATTTACACAAATATAGCTGGACCTTATAAAACTCATTCACTTAAACTAAGAAATTTTGGCTAAGTCAACAACAAAAGTGGAGTTTATTACTATTACTGCTGCTGTAAATCAAGCCTTATGGCTTAGGAAGATCTTAACATATTTGTATATGGAACAAAAAGAAAGCACAAAGGTGTTTATCGACAATCAAGCAATCACTGCAATTTCAAGCAATCCAATTCTCCATGGGAGAACTAAACATTTCAACATTAAATTATATTTCCTAGGCGAGGTACAAGAGAAAAGAGAAGTATATCTATAATACTATAAACCAAAATTTTAGTTAGCTAACATTTTTACAAAAGCTCTCTGCAAGTAAATTCAAGTTACTAAGTAAGAAGCTTGGAGTTTGTAGCTTCCAAGGTAAGGAGGAGTGTTGAACAACGTGCCTAGGAACCAGTCAAAGTTTGTTAAGATTAAGTCAATTTATTTTTTCTTTATTCATATTTTTTAGTTAAGTTGTTATATGTTATTAATGATATCTAAGATTATAGAACATGATCTCCTTTTTTGTTATTTTTCAATGTATTCAAATGTTTGTAGTCAATCAATGAAAGTATCTTTCTAGTAGATAATTTATTTTCTTTTTGCATATAGCTTGCCCTGTCATATTTTTACTATTTCCTTAAGTAATGAAACATAGTTTCCCTATATCGCAAAACTTTAGTTTCCCTGCACTATCATAGTTTCCTTATAGGTCTACAAACCTTAAAACTAATAGAATTCTATCATACAAATACTACTTTTGTTGTATGCCATACAATATAAGGATTCAGGCCATCAATTATCATTCACAAAATTTAGGCCTTTGATTGAAAGGCAACTTACAAACTAAACTGTGCAACTTGATGAAATTTTATCCTTTAGTTGATTTCTTTAGTTGGATACCCATTTTTTCTCTCTCGTACAATTTGGATACCCACTTGTACATCACAATAAGACCATTTATTTTGAAGTTTAATTTTCTAACTTATGCTAATAATTTTAATGTTAACGTAGTATTAAGATTTCAAAATATATTTCAAAGTGTATCATACATTTTTAAAGGATGGAATGAAGAACTAAAATTTGAGAGAGATTTTGGTACATTATTAATATAATGATGTACCGATATATTATCAAATTTAATTATATATTAGATTTATTTTTTAAAAAGTCAAATCTTGCGTGTTATATATTGACATATTAACAATTAGATTTGGTAATATATTGATATATCATTAATACAATGGTGTGTTATAAAATTTTTTATTAAAAATTTTAAAATTTAGAATTTGATAAATAATACATCATTAAAAATATAATTTTAAAATTTATAATTATTTACACTCTTAATTTTCTTATTAATAATTATTATGATTTATATTACTCTCTAAAATATATTACATACTTTTGAGGATTCAAATCCAAGATTTCTATCCTAATATTTTTTTAATATTTTAAAAAATTAGATGTTTTAATGCCACAATTAAATAGATGTTAAAATTAAAGAAGTAAGTTCTTGACTTATCAAAATATAAGAAGAAATAGTAGTAAAACTTTTAGTACAATGACTAGACTAAAAATATTTCCCTAATTTTTTTCCATTTGTCAATGGGGTCTGTTTTAGTTTTTTTCCTCTGATATTTTATATTTGTAACTAGCATGATTCTTCAAGTTTAAATTAAAAAATTCTATTATAATAATAAATAAAATGCATTATTATTAAATATATATTTCACTTTTTAATAAAAGTAATTAATTCACTAAAGGAATCTGGATTTTAGAATGCAAAGAAAGTAAAGTGTTCGAGAGATATTAAGTCCCACCTTGAACAAAAATCCTCTAAAAAATTTTAATATATTCTTAAATGTATAAAATTCACAAATTTTAAATTAGACTCACATGTGTTATTTCAATAGTTATTTAAATAATTGTCAGTATGATGTTTTTAACATCATTAATAAATAAAAATTATTAAATCATTAAAAGATAATTATTTTTACAAACAATAAAAATTTTTAACAATGTTTTTACTAGATGATAGCACATTAATGATTTGAAAGACAGTAAAAATAACTCGTCCTCACCGTCTGAGTTCAAATCCTCAATTTTGTACTACAATGGTACAGTATGCCAATGTTGCATAATTTTTATGTGAGAAAAATGTAAAGTATTCTCATCAATTTTAGAGTAGCTACATTTTACACTCATAGAACTTACAAATCAAACATTTTAAATATAAAAAACTTACAATTAATAACCAACATTCAATTAATTTTCATTGACTTTTTCAATAAAAATGACACTTTTAAAAGTTATTTGATTCGCAACAATAATATAAAAAGCCCTGTTTTTTAAAAAATGGAAAAGAAATGAATTATTTAATTAATTATTATCTGATAAATTGAATAAAATGAGACTATCCAAGGAGTTCTATTTCCATATGATATGGGAAGTTAAGAAGTTTTATTTCTATACGATATCCTTCTAAATACATTCTACTTCTTATGTTATTTATGAATATAAAAATAAAGTTATTCTTATTAAATTTAACTAATAAGAACTAAAATTTATTAATTTATATTATAATAATATTAAAGATATAATAATCATTTTATTAACACTTTCTAAGAATTTTAAAGTTGAGCCAAACAAAATATAAGAAGTTATTTTTTAGGAAGTATCATTTTTTTAATGTCAACTAAACAATTTTGAACACATCTTGAAAAGTTTACATAGAAAATTATTTCTCATTTTATTAAGTATTTAATTAAAATTATATTTATCCAATTTAATTTATATTAATTATATAAATAAAATTATATCATAAAATAAAAATATTCAATTTGCATTTTAGAAAACTTTGCCGGATCGGTTCATTTTTAAAACAAAAATAAAGCACGTGTCAACCATGGATAGAATTAGATTGTGTTGTATAACAGACAACAATATTCAATTTGCATTTTAGAAACCTCCATGAAACTGATACAGAACAAATAAATAAACAGCCCAGAGAGAGGAGAATCTAGTTGAAGTTAGAAAAGTTACGACAGGAATATGGGTATAATAATGAATTAGTAATTAATTAGGGGCCCCTTTTCACCAAAAATAAAAAATTAATTAGGGGCCCCTGATGGAAACCATCTTTGACTTGACCCCACCTCCAAAGTCCAATGGCCAAAGATAAAAGATACAGCCAGGCAGATACGTAAATTAGAATATGCGTGCTCCCCACTAATGACTATCGCTAGTTTGAAATATAATTGGATGGATGGAATCCTCAATGACAAATTAATATGTTACATTCTTTAATGTTTTATAAATAGTTTTAATTTATAGTTGCGATTATAATTATAATTT
The DNA here is from genome assembly GCA_020226215.1 of Sindora glabra. NCBI lineage: Eukaryota > Viridiplantae > Streptophyta > Magnoliopsida > Fabales > Fabaceae > Sindora > Sindora glabra. Next base: position 52,039,123 of record CM035229.1, read on the forward strand.
TATTACTATTAATAAAATTATAACTAAATAGATATAGAAAAATCTTCTCTGGAAAGCAAATTTTGCACAATTAGACCCAACCTGTCATAAATAGTTCAATTTCCTTTCTCCTTAATTTTTTTACCCTTTAGTTTCCTGTAATTATTGTAACACAAAAGGGAGAAAAAACATGTATTAAGGAGATTTTAGTTTCTCGACTCCATTTATTTTTTCATAAAAAAATTTATCGAAAAATATTATTTAAAAGAGGGATATGTTATTTATATTTATAATTAAAAATTATATTTAAATTATATAAATAAAAAATAAATTATTTTTAAAAATTACTTTTTTAAAATTTTGTATATTTAATATTAAACAAATAAAATAATTTTTTTAATTTTAATATTTTATAAGTATATAATAATGAAATCCTTTCTACACAAAAGGAAAAAGAATAATTTCTTTTTGCAAATGGAAGGAGAATAAATTTCGTTTTAATTAATTCATTAATAGTGCTGCCGCTGCAAAGATAAATGACAACTTGACGTCTGTGAAAACAAAATTATAGTAGCCATGGTGAAAGAATACAACACCCAAGCCGAGGTGAGCGTTGGGGTGGAAACCCTCTGGCAAGCTCTGACGAAGGATTTGAGAACCATAGTTCCAAAAGCCATGCCGAATCTCGTGAAAGATGTGCAACTTGTGGAAGGCAATGGAGGCACCGGTTCAATTCTCCTCTTCAATTTCTGCTCTGGTTCGTAATTTCTGGTTCTTTCCGATTCAAATTTTGAATCTATTATGTTGAAAATTTTCTGATTTTCTCGTCAAGATTCATGATTTTTGTTTTGTCTGGATTGAATTGTTTTAGATGCAACACCAGTAAGCTTTCAGAAGGAGAAAATAGCGGACTTTGATGAAAATTTGCGTGAAATAGGGCTGCAAGTGATTGAAGGAGGCTATCTGAATAATGGTCTGTGTTATTACAAAACAAGCGTTCAGCTTTCTGAGATTGCAGAGGCTCAGACTCTGGTGAAAGTGAAGATCTCATATGAGTATGAGCCTGGGAGAGAAGAAGAAAGTAGCATGCCGACGAAAGCGGCAGAATCTACTCTGTTCTTTCTCAGGTGCCTAGAAAAGTATCTGTTAGAATGAACAATGTCTGAAACCAGAAAAGATGCTTTTGTCGCATCTATATGTGGTTGGGCCCTCAGCGGGTCTTGTAACTTCAGAAAGTTTGGCTCTTTCTCAATAAAGAAAACTAAATAATGGTGTGTGCCAACCAGAATTATAATACATACATTTCATCATAATCACTGGAGTATTTTTCTCTGGAAAGAACTGTAGCCTACTAGTTTTAAATTATTGTGAATTTGCAGCAACAGATAAACGGTTAAAATTGTATTATTAGGTTTCAAAATTGGACTTGACAACTAAGTAATGGGTTATACGATGTAATCATCATCATTGATTTGTTGATGCAGATGTACATCACTTTTTAAATGGTACATCACAGTCAATCCTCCTTTCTTTACAAGAACGCCTCTCTTTATCAAAGAGAACGTATGGTACGCTTCTAAATAAGAGTGTCTATTCAAATAAAGGTATATCTTTGCATGCAAAATTACATAAAAGTTGTAATTTTTTTAACTTTTCAAAAAATTAATCTAAAATTGAATTTGGATATGAGTTTGTCACACATTTTAGCAGAATGTGTGGGGATATTTTTTTTTTTTTAAGAAAATGTAATTGAAAGAGTGGAAATAAGAGAGTACAAATAACACGGCATAGTTGAATTTATCTTGACAGCAACTCCTTGGGGGAGGTGCATCAAACTCGATTCCTTGGGAATGCCCGTTAAATCCAATTTAGGGGTCGTTTGGTTTGCAGCAAAAACATAGGAAATTGTATTTCTCAGGATATAAACTACCGTAGAGTTGTTTGGTTTGCATAAATGAGAGGAAATAAATCTTTCTGGGAACTTGTGTTTCCCATAAAATACGGGAAATCACTTACCCACTCCCCCCTAGGTAAGTTCTATTTCCTGTATGTTTAACTAATTCATAGATAAAAATATCCTTACTAAAATTAATTAATACCAATTTTACCCTTTTAATTGATTATTAGGTTTCACTTTATGAATGCCCAGTGTTACTATTATTTTACAGTTTACTTATTAATTAATATATATATATATATATTACATGACATATTTTATTATTATTTTATGGAAAAAATTTAATTATTTAATTTAAATGAATTAATTAACAGCATATTTTTATTTAATTCCTACGTTATTTTATAACCCACTTATTATTTTATTTTTTATTTATTTTATTGCATAATTTTCTTTTACTTCTTTTTTATTTTATCTATTGCTATTATTTGAAAGTTAGATTATAATTATTAAATAATATAAATATAATATGATATATTTAATTTGATTATATAAATATTTTGAATAAATTAAAATTTTAATATATATTATATTAGTTGCATTATATAATTAAATATTCTATTTGTTGATTGAAATTATTTGAATATTAAAATTAAATTTTCTTTAAATTTTATAAATATTTTTTAATATCAAATTTCAAGCACTATAACTCAAATTAAATATATATACACACACACACACACATCAATTAGAATTAAAATTTTTTTAATTAGTTACTGTCTAGAGAATAAACAATAACATCCTATTATTTGACAATTTAATTTTTAATTAAACTTGATTTATCCATTTATTTGAAATTTTCAATTGATGTTATTTTCTTGAAACGTAACAGTAACATGTTACTGTCTAGAAAAAAAATAGTAATATGTTATTATCTATTTATTTGAAATTTTTAATTGATGTTACTGTTTTGGAACGAAACAGTAACATGTTACTGTCTAGAGAAAAAATAGTAACATATTATTATTTGACAATTTAGTTGTTAATTAGACTTAATTTATCTATTTATTTGGGGTTTTTAATTGATGTTACTGTCTTGGAACGAAACAGTAACATGCTATTATTTAGCAGTTTTGTTATTAATTAAACTTGATTTATCCATTTATTTAAGAATTTTTAATTGATGTTACTGTTTTAGAACGAAACAGTAACATGTTACTGTGTCTAGAGAAAAAATAGTAATATGTTATTATCTATTTATTTGAGATTTTCAATTGGTGTTACTGTCTTGGAATGAAACAGTAACATGTTACTGTCTTGGAACGAAACAGTAACATGCTATTATTTGGCAGTTTTGTTATTAATTAGACATGATTTATCCATTTATTTGAGATTTTCAATTGATGTTACTATTTTAGAACGAAACAGTAACATGTTACTGTCTTGGAACGAAACAGTAACATGCTATTATTTGGCAATTTGATTGTTAATTAGACTTAATTTAATCATTTATTTAGAATTTTTAATTGGTGTTACTGTCTTGGAACGAAATAGTAACATGCTATTATTTAGCAGTTTTGTTGTTAATTAGACATGATTTATCCATTTATTTGAGATTTTCAATTGGTGCTACTGTCTTGGAACGAAACAGTAACATGCTATTATTTGGCAGTTTTGTTGTTAATTAGACATGATTTATTCATTTATTTGAGATTTTCAGTTGGTGTTACTGTTTTGGAACGAAACAGTAACATGTTACTGTCTTGGAACGAAACAGTAATATGCTATTATTTGACAATTTTGTTGTTAATTAGACATAATTTATTCATTTATTTGAGATTTTCAGTTGGTGTTACTGTTTCGGAACGAAACAGTAACATGTTACTGTCTTGGAACGAAACAGTAACATGCTATTATTTGGCAGTTTTGTTGTTAATTAGACATAATTTATTCATTTATTTGAGATTTTCAATTGGTGTTACTGTCTTGGAACGAAACAATAACATGCTATTATTTGGCAGTTTTGTTGTTAATTAGACATGATTTATTCATTTATTTGAGATTTTCAGTTGGTGTTACTGTTTTGGAACGAAACAGTAACATGTTACTGTCTTGGAACGAAATAGTAACATGCTATTATTTGACAGTTTTGTTATTAATTAGACATAATTTATTCATTTATTTGAGATTTTCAGTTGGTGTTACTGTCTTGGAACGAAACAGTAACATGCTATTATTTGGCAGTTTTGTTGTTAATTAGACATAATTTATCCATTTATTTGAGATTTTCAATTGGTGTTACTGTCTTGGAACAAAATAGTAACATGCTATTATTTGGCAGTTTTGTTGTTAATTAGACATGATTTATTCATTTATTTGAGATTTTCAGTTGGTGTTACTGTCTTGGAACGAAACAGTAACATGCTATTATTTAGCAGTTTTGTTGTTAATTAGACATGATTTATTCATTTATTTGAGATTTTTAGTTAATGTTACTGTTTTAGAACGAAACAGTAATATGTTCCTGTCTTGGAATGAAACAGTAACATGCTATTATTTGACAATTTTGTTGTTAATTAGACATGATTTATTCATTTATTTGAGATTTTCAGTTGGTGTTACTGTCTCGGAACGAAACAGTAACATGTTACTGTCTCGGAACGAAACAATAACATGCTATTATTTGGCAGTTTTGTTGTTAATTAGACATGATTTATTCATTTATTTGAGATTTTTAGTTAATGTTACTATTTTGGAACGAAACAGTAACATGTTACTGTCTTGGAACGAAACAGTAACATGCTATTATTTGGCAGTTTTGTTGTTAATTAGAGATAATTTATTCATTTATTTGAGGTTTTTAGTTAGTGTTACTGTTTTGGAACGAAACAATAACATTTTACTGTCTTGAAAAAAAATTGTTTAGTTTATAAATAGTAATAAATTATTTTTTAGTAATTTTATTTATTAAAAAAATTATTATAACACTACTAGACACCAAAAAAGTTAGGAATAAAAATTTTAATATAGGATTCGAATGAATTTAAATTAATAAAAATAAGATCAAAGTTAAAAAAAATAACAAGAAATTAAAGAAAAATTAAAAAAATCATTGAAAAAGGCCTTTTTTGCCAAATCAGAGTGGCCAAAACACCTATGGTATTTTGCAAGCATGTAGATCTCGAAAAGTTACATGAAATCAAAAAAAATTCACTTAAAACGGATAATCAAGCACAAAGTTATGATCATTCAAAGTTTTAAACTCAATTTATACGTTTTTAACAAAGTAGACTTCGTCAAACCCACATTTTCTTATTTTCTGTTGAAAGAGCAAATGAAAAAGATTGAAAATGAGTGGTCATGCAAACATTGGTTAACTAATAAAAAATTTATGACTTTTTAAAATTTTTAATTTATCACCGCATTCACACAGTTAAAAAAAGAGTAATTTCAGTATATAACATTTATAAATCATAAAATTGAAACCTATTTAAAAAAAATCTGGCGCTATCACTTTTTTAAAATCAATTAATATCTATTAATATATATTGAATTATTATTGAGGATATTGTAATCATTTCATTATTATTTCCTAGGAAATTCAAAGTTGAACCAAACAAAACATAGGAATTTATTTCTTAGGATATATGACTTCATTTATGTCAACCAAACAACATTTAAGGATTTCCTAGGAAGTGTACACAGTAAGTAACTTCCTAGGAAATTCAACTTCCCATGGGAAGTTATTTCCTGGATGAATCAAACGACCCCTTAGATTTGTGTCATAATTTATAATTCTGCTGAAAAAAAGCTGATATTAATTAAATTCATATAGATTTGGGTCAAAATTTGTAATTTGTGGAAGAAAAATTTGCAAGTAGTCATTACCCTGATTTTAACAAATCATGTGAAGAAAAATTATATGTAAATAAAGAAAAGAAACGCTAAACCTTATAGATAATTAACTTAAAACTCTTAACTTTGTCCGTTTACTCATTTGCAGATACAATCCAGCAAATAACATGACAACAGAGCACACAACAAAGCATTACATTATAACAGTAAATAAACATAATCCCAGAAGCAACAAGTTGAAGTTTTCACCTCAACCATCACTTTTAGGTGATTATTCTTTTGAAAGAGAAATTATAGTACAAATCACTTCTTGCAAACAATTCCAAGCCCATATGAAAACTTGGTGCAATCAAGGGTAGCATACTCTGCCAATGTAGTTTTCTCCTTCTCAGATGAACTTTCCTGTGAAAAAACACAGGCGCCACAGCTTGGAGAAAGTAACGAGGATGTCCTGTACTTATCCTCGCCACCAAGCACAGGCATGGCCACTCCGGGCTTCGCCGGATTCTCGAAATCCTGCCTGTAAGTCCTTCCAAGCACACCTTCAACCTTAGGGGACAAATCAAAGAACCTAAACTGAACCTCCAAATGGGCAAAACAATCATCAGAAGGCACTTGGTAGTTATGAATCCTGTCATCTTCTTTAGTCACTGGGACAACGTTAACCAGAATCTCAGCAGCATCCTTAAGAGTAACAATCACACTGTTCTTGCTTGCTATTCTCTCAACTTTGACATCCTTCTCAGGTGAGGTCCAAGAAGAGAGAGGGGCTTCGGCCAGGACGAAATCATTGCCATTGTAGGTGAACTTCAGGCGGTCAATTTCGTCGTCCCATTTGGCTGTCTTGGGGGCCTCGAGTGAGAAGGTTTGAGAGTTAAAGATGACACCAAGGGCCTGAATCCATGTGAAGTCCCGTCCTCTTCCTGCTGGCCTGTGTCCGATGAAGCGGGCATTGATTTGAAATTTGGAATCTGAGACTAAGCTGAAATGTTCATTGCTCTTTCCATGGAAGTAGAAGACTCTGCCATCTCCACCGATGAAGCGTGGATCATAGCATCCTGATCCGGGTGCATTGCAATTTGGTTTGCGATCTGAAGGAACATGAAACCAAACTTTGTTATGTTTCCAAAAAACGCAAGATGTTACATTGTCTGATTATACCATAATGCTACATTCTTTACTTTTGTGATATATTTGATTGGAAGAAACGGAGCTTGCATGAAAGAGAAACAGACTTCAAATAAGAAAAGGTTTAGTATCTTACGCCTGCAGACAGCCTGGCAAGTTGGATGGTTGCAATCGATTTGGCAAACCTTGGCCTTAGGATTTTGTGATGTGCTGCTCGGACATTCAGAAGGGCAAACGATATACTGCTTAGAGCAACGAGAAGTTGCGCTACAGTAGAGTGCATAATATGCGCGAGTTTGGATCAAACTTGATACAAACACAAGGAAAATGATCGAGATAGAGCTGCTTTTAGTGATCTCCATATTGTCTTCTCTGCTAGTAAATTGCCAGAAACAAGCCGAGAACTAGAGCCGGTTGATACAGAAACTCAATTTTCTTCAGCTATTTATAGCAAATTTTCAACCAGCCTCGTAAGTTGCTTCTGTATTTTGAAGGTTTCTATCAAACTTGTAACACAATCCAATGCTAACCAAAACAGAGAGTATGAACATGGGGTTTGCAGATCGAATGCAAGAACAATGTGACAGATTCAACGAGTTTCTTGTCGCAAAAGGAAAAGGGTACGTTCAGGTGGTAACTGGTGCCTTTAAAGTGCAAATACTGTTGGTGTTGTACTTAAGCCAGACAAGCTAGCTAGATAATGCCAATTATCAGCTGCATTATGCACGCTTCCAATAGCCGTAAAGAGCCAAAGTTGGTTGCTTGGGTACGAAATCAGGTTTCATGTGAAGGAGAATGAGTAAAGTTAGAATCTTAAGCAAGAATTTAAATTTATGTTCTGCCGCGTCTCCAGTGGGCGTTCTGCGATCTTAAGTTTGTGCTCATAACGTTGTTTGTTGCCTAAAATTAGTGGTCAGCGGTTTGGAGTTTCCTGTAAGCCTGCGAGATACAAATGCCTTCTTTCATTCTTTTATTGTAGAAATGATTTCCGTTAAGTTGATTAGAAAAGAATTTTCTTTTAACAAAAGGAAGCCAAAGCGTACCGGAGATTGAGAGATGAGGATTTGAGATTTTTAGAAATCAAAATTTCAAACCTTGGGTCTATGAAGTCTGAAGTCCGGATATTTCATTTTTGGTGAGCAAGTAATTGAACTGATAATTGATAAGTTGAACGATAATTATTAATTAATCATATAAGAAGTATTTTGTAAAATTAAGCATTAAATTAATTAAAGATGTAAAATAATATAAAGGAATATATTAATATCAATAGATATATAAATAAAATTAATTCATATTTATTTAAAAATTTAATTGTATAAAATTTAATTAATTATATTTTATGACTTTATATATTTATTTAATTACATAATTATTATTCAATTATTATTTATAATAAAATATAATTACTTAAAATATAGCTAATTATATTTTATGATATTATATATTTATTTACATACATCTTTTTATATATTTATAATTTAAAATAAGGATATAATTAATTAAAATTTAATTAATTATAATTTATGACATCTTACATTTATTTATTTACTTAGTTATTTTCATTTATTTAGATTTAGGGTAAGGATATAAATACTAAAGATTTAATCAATCATAATTTATAATATCATATATTTATTTATTTTCTTATTTTTATTTAATTATTTAAACTAAATTTATGAAATAATATATTTATTTACTTAATTAATTTTTATTTATTGATTATTTAAAGTAGCAATATATTTATTTATTTATTAAGGATATAAGTTATAAATTAATAAACAGAAAAAAATGGAAAAAAATTAAAAGTTACTCCTTTATAAATTATAAGATATTTAAGATAACTTATTAAATTAAAACTTATTTTTTTAATAAGTTAATACATGAAACATATTTAAAACTAACTTGTTGTTTTTTATTAAATTAATAAGTTATAAGTTGTAAATTAATTTATTTATCATGTGAAACAGAGTATTATTAGTATGTTTTAATATCTGATACTAATACTTATGAAAAGAATCGAAATCTTACCTTTCTTTTGAATTTTAGAGTCTGAATGTGACTTCAATTCTCTAATGTTCGGCTTTATTTATCTGAAATTTAGTTCTTTCACTAAAAACCGTTATTCTATTTAAGACTTATGTATGTGAAAAAGAAACAAAAACAAAATCCATTTATTTAATCTTCAAACTCAATTAGGTATAAATATAACACCAAATTAATCTTTTGTTATTTCTAAAATTGAAATATCGTGCGCCTAGGCTATTTTTGTACATTAATGAAAAGTATTTATTTTTAAATTTTGAGTACTAATATTTTTACTTGAAACTCACTTTTTTTTTGCAGGTATTCTAATTATGTCAGTATTCTAATTTTTCTAAAATTGTCATATCTTCTACCCATATCGTATCCTTACTCAGCGTTGATATGCGTATACATACGATTTAAATTCTTATGAAAAAAAAAATTCATAGGATTTAAATCAGGGCTGATGGTGAACCATTTGGCTTTTCAATATATCTAAAATTGTATTATGACGTTTGGAACTAATGTTAAAATTATGGTAAAATTACAATGTAGATTCTTACAGTTTTACAACTTTAGATATTTATATTTTAAAAGTTTTCAATTAGATATTTATAATTTATTGTAATTTTTAATTGAGTACCTCCGGATCAGATTTTGTGGAAAGTTGATGGCGTAACCAATGGCAGAGGTACCTAATTAGAAAATGTAAAAAATTAAAAACTTTTTGAATTATAAGTACCATTTAAAAAATCATAAAACTATAAGAACTTACAAGAAATCAGGTAAATATACCATATTTCTTAAGATAATTGTGATATTTTGATTATCTTATTTTAAAAAATTCAATGCTGTCCTTTGATATTTAAATGAGCTTAGTTTTGATTTTTTTTTATCATATTATAAGGGAGAGATTTTAACCCATGTATCACTAAATTCAATTATTCAATTTACTGTAGTATATAAATAAATAAAATTTAATAATTAGATTTATGAGTCCAATCAGTGCACCAAAATCGTTGTGATTATAATCCAATTACTAATATGAATGTTGATACAATACGTGTGAAGTCACGGTGAAACCATGTGTATTTTAAGGTGGACAGCTGCTTTATTTTTTTATTTATGTATAAATTTAATGTGCTATTGCTCACACAGAATTTCAATTTTCACTTCACTGAAACATTAAAATTCATACCAATTTTTGTTTAAACTATTTCAAGCCCAATATTGGATCACAAGTAATAAGGCTTTACCATTTTTAATCGGGTTTGATTACATTTTTCTTGAAAATCCTTCACTTTGTTAGTAATTATTGAAAAAAAAATACTACCTAAAATAATATATATGATAAATACATTCAAAATTAATGGAAATTAGGATGAATGTGTGAGATTTTCTTCTTTTCAAACAAAACTCAGGTCCTAATATTGCGTGTGCCTACAATGATTTTGGAAAAAAAAACGAAGATCGTGAATAATACATTACATAATTAAATAGGAAATGTAGAAACGCATCATTGTTTAGTTCCATGTACCGAAAAATAAATATTTATCATAATTGTTAGTTGATAACGAATTGATTTTTCAATGTTTTCGAGATAAGAAATTACATTAGTGGCAATTGTATCATGTCTTTAAAGAATTCAAATACTTACAATTTAATGCATATTATAATTTAAAATTATAAATTAATGATAATAACATATCACCATGTGTTTTTCTCTTTATATGTTATGGTACATTTTTATCACCTAAGATATGTATGGATAGTTATTTCGGATATAAATATCCTAATTGATAAGCCAACTCAATTTTGACAAGTAAAAAATAAATGAGAATTCAATCGGTAGTTTGTAACACATTAACTAATATTTTTTACTTTCAATATTATTTCTAAATTTATATTATTTTTCAATTAATCCCAATTCATTAAGGATATTTAGTAAATAGTTTTTTCATTAACTTTTAACTGATTGAGGCTTTTTTAATTTATTGATTTAATCAATCAAATATTTTAAATATTTGACAAACAATTGATTTAATTAGTTTATTGACATTCAATCAACTAATTTGAAAAAAATCGAAAATCCTATCGTTTTCAAACAACTAATTCATTAAATACATAGAAAAAGTGAAAAATAATCTCAAATTATATATTAATAATTCTTTCCACTTATTATTTTATTAACATATAAGAAAGAAGAGTTGAATCCATGCTCATTAATATCAAATACCTTGTACCTAGTCATTATAGTATTATATGCTCTTTAAATGCATCTAGGTTCGAATCTTATTGAGAGATCCACTAGAGATCAAAATTTGTTAAACAAAGACGAGATGTTTCTTTTGTTCTTTTCAGGTGATCAACAAATAAAGAAATAGTTAATATATTTAAGATAATTATATATTTACAAAATATTGTCTCAATTCATTCCATTTCATCAGATTCGAGATATGATATTATTTTGAAAGATGAATTAGATAGTTCTAATAAGATTTTATTCTTGAACAAAAATTTATTTATTTTTACTTATTTCATCTATTCCATAGTCAAAACAAATGGTATACACATTACACCATAATTTTGAATCAAAAAAGAAGTTTCAAAAAATGGAGAATCTATTCACTCTATCAATAATTGAGTCAGATGTAGTGTATCATAAGGAGTTTGCCGTTTCTATTGATTCCTCTAGATTAGATCAAAAATAATTATTAAATAAGGCATTCAACTCCAAGAAAAAAAAAGGTCCAAAAAAGTTCTAGACCTTTTGTAAAAATGATTTGGAAGATCTAAAAGCAAAATTAGTGGTAATTACTAGCAACAATATAATAGAGGTAATCAATCAATATAAATTCATCTAAAGTTTAATTCAAATCCAATATTGCACCTATGGGTAAATAAGAAATATATTGAGTTGATTCTTTTTAATGAATATACTCAATCACAATTTCAAATATGGAATTCAAAGGCATCAAAAAGGAAATGATACTCTAAATCATAGAACTATAATAAAATATACAATCAACCAATATTTATTAAATTTGAAAAAGAATTAAAAGAAATGGTTGATAATTTCATTTGAATTTCTCAAACTAAGAGATCTATGAATTGAGATCCTAATGCATATTAATACAAATGGTCCGATAGGAGAAAGAATTCCTAGGAATATTTGGAGCATTTCACTTTTGAGTAAAATAACCATCAATTATGTATTAATTAATATTCGATTGATTGGTCTAAAATTATTAATTAAAAATATTTGTTTAGTTCTTTTTTGTCCAAGTTACTTCTTTTTTTCTCTAACTCACTTCCTTTTTCCCTTATGAGTTTCAAAAGTATCCTAATTTAGAGGTCCAAGGTCCACATCTATGAATTGAAAAGTCTCTAAATGATTAACTTTGAAATAAGTTATTAGAGTTAATAAGCTTTTAAATTATTCATTTGAAAAAATGGAAACCCTTCTTATTAGATGACTGTGAAAATTGAAATTCTTAATCAATGGAGGAATAATATCACCATTTTTATTTAACAAGATATCAAAATGAATGATTGACTCATTCCATACTAGAAAGAATTGCATGAAATTTTTTGATAGCACAAGTTCTTTTTTTTCTTAATAATATCTCATGATCAAGACAATTGGTTAAATTATCTTAAACTATTCCATAAAAGTTCATTGATGTACTTTTTTTATAAAGTAAATTGACTTCAATTCTTGAACAATTAGCATCACTTTTACTTCAATTGTAACAAAAGATTCCCTTTTTATGTGGAAAAAGCCCATACCTATAATTATAATTTTACGTATAGACAATTCTATTAGCCTTAACCCTATATAAAATGTCAATTTTGATGATAATAAAGCATTTTGATTTGTTTAAATATGTTTCAAGAACACTTGTGACATTAGACTTAGGATAAAGGTTAAAGATTATTGAAAATATTTAAATATATTTTTTAACTAGGTTTAATTATAAAAAAGGAAATTAGATTAAAAGAAGTTTAAATTGAAATTGAAGAAAATATTTTCAAAAATTATTTCTTGTACTAAAATTTAGTTTTAAAAAGTTAATACCAAATTTAGGGTTAAAATAATTTAATTTGAAGTGCAAAAATTATTTAGAAATGGTTAAATTAAGCTTTAAAATGTTTAGAATAAAAAATTTATGTTTTAAGCATTTTGGGAATAGGCAAATCACTTCACGAAGTGCTATGCTATTGGAAGGCTAGAATTGCTTTGTAAAGCAATTCTTAATGTCCTATTTCAAACTAAAACATTGCTTATAGCGAATCGTTTCCCAAAATAACTTGGTAACTTTTCTTATATAAGGGGAAACACTTTGCCCTTTGAAAATTCAAATTTTCCCAAGCATAAGAAGCACTTCATGAAGTTATTCCCTGTGTGCTGATGCACTTATAATGGCTATGTAATGTGTCCAACGAACATGTAAGTGTTCCAACTCTTATTTAAAGCCTTGAATAATAAAAGTATTTACTATTACATTGACACAATATATTCATCTCCTTGCTCTTTAATGTTAAAAATCCCTTAAACCATCAAGATGTAAATTTTTTCTTCTAGTTTTTCATTATATAATCAAATTTTAAGAGTTTGTGAGCTTAAATTTCTTGTTTTAAATACTCTTTCATTGTATTTAGGGTGTACTATCCTTAGGTTTTCTAAAAATGAGATATCTCATGATTAAAGTATGCTTTGAGTGAGAAAATTCAAAGGGATTTTCTTATATTCAAGAACGAATTGTAAAGAAGTTACTTCAAGCGTTCAAACAAAACTTGAAGAGATAATGGATTAGCAAAGTGTAAGTTAAGTAAGTTTGGTAGTAGATTTAATCCTTAGGGTGTTAGATTTTCAAGACCAAACTAATATAAATCATTACGTTTGATTTTCTCAACCCTATCTCTTTAATTTTATGATGTATGCATGATGGTGTGTTGAAATAATTAACTTGCTTGCCCAGAAATTGATTGATTTTAAGGCTAATTGTTTATCTAGTGTTCTCAAATGCCAATTAATTGAAAACTCTTTGACAAATTAGTTTAGATTTTAAAAAAATGTAAAATTCTAAAACTCAATTCATCCCTTCTTGGATGGAATCCTTAGCTACAATAGGTATCTAATTTTGACTCTTGTGTCAAGGTCATGTCATCTTAAAAGGATCTTATAGATTCAAGTGGTTCTAGCATTTCAATCAAATGTCTTCCATTGAATAAACCTTCCAATTTTAATAGACAACATTTTGCTTATTAAAGACAAAAGATGTAAAATTTCTTAGAAGCAATCAATATTAATATGTGGGAATTAATTAAGAAAGGAAACAATCTACCAATAAAAAAAATAATCAGGATGTTTTAAAATCTAAAGCTAATTAGAGTGAAGATGACAAAGAGAAATATTAACTTCACTCTAAGATTAAGTGGATTATATCCAATTCCTTATAGCCTAGTGAGTATGAAAAAGTATCCAATTGCTTGACCATAAAAGAAATGTGGAGTGTTCTTGTAGTTGCTCACATGGGAACCTCACAAGTCAAAGAAAGCAAAATGCACTTGTTTATGGATATGAATTATTTACAATGAGAATTATTTATAATGAATAATAGTAAGTCTATCAAAAATATAATGTAAAGATTTACTACTCTTATTAATTAATTAGGTACTCTTGGTAAGACTTTTATGGATGTAGATTTAATTCATAAAGTTTTTAGATCATTGACTATTGATTAACAACCAGATCATCATAATTAAAGAAGCCATGAAGATCAAAATGCCAACATTGTAAGATCTCTTTGGTAACATAGAAAAGCATGAAATGAAACTTAAAAGATATATCAATAATAGTGATAAGAAAAAAAGTCATTAACCATCAAAGCTAAAGCTATCATTGATGAAGAAGATATTGATGATAAAAGTCAAAAGGACAATATTGACACTTTATTTGAAAATGATCTAGCCCTTCTCATAAAGAAGTATTAAAAAGCACTTAAAAAATTAATGGAAGAAAAAGAGTCCCTCATCATAATAAGCATACAAACAAAAGAGATGAAAGCAACTAAGGAACTCTAACTTGCTATGAATATAAAAAGTTAGGTCATATCAAATTTGATTACTTCATATTCCTTAAAAGGCAATTAGAGCATAAGAAACACTTAAAAAAGCCCACCCTATAACATAAGGAGATGATGGTGTGAACTTATATGATGGAAACAATAAAGATGAAAAGGCATTTCAATATTCGATGGTTCTCTAAGATAATAATGGTGATAAGGTATCCATTAACTTTGTGCTTACTAATTTTTATGAGGATTTACTTAAGGCTAAAAAGAATATTGAGCTTTCAAAGAAGATAATATCTTTTTTAGAAAAAGATAGTGAAAATTTAAAGTATAGAATATGATGAATTAATTGAAAATTTGAAATCCTTAAAAAAGACTCACAAATTTGTACCTCTTGTGCAAGTCATAAGCAAAAAACTAAATATTTAAATGAAACACTTAAGAAATTCACAAAAACGAAAAACACTCTTAACACCTTGCTTGGTCAAAAAATTAGTTTCAACAAAGAAGGTCTTAGGTTCACCCTAAATGGAAAAAAATGCATTTTATAAGAACTTCTTTATTAAAGAAACTATGAAAAAGCAACCTAACATTACTTTTTTCTATTATGGTGAAAAAGAACATGGAATTCATTCTTGTGCTTATAAAAGAAATACTTATGTTAGGGTAAATAAAATTTAGATTTTAAAAGAAACACATGTTGGATCTAACTTGAAAGGACCTAAAGTGATTTAGGTTCCAAAAATAAAAAATTAATGCTCCTATCATAGGTTTGCATAAATACTCAAAATGACATGTGGTACTTGGATAGTAAGTGATCAATAAATATAATCAATGACAAATCCAAAATTTTTTCCTTAACATTTAAAGATGGTGGAAATGTGACTTTTAAAGACAATGCAAAGTGCAAAGTGATAAGAATAGGTAAAGTTAGTAAGAATGTTGAATCTTATATTAAGGATGTTTTAATTGTTAAAAGGCTCAAACATAATTGTTTAGTATTAATCAATTTTATGACAAAGGAAACAAAGTTACCTTTTAATTCTACTTATTGCATTGCTGAGAATCATAATGATAAGCAAGTTAAGTTTATTAGAAAAAATATACAACAATATTTATATGATAGATTTTAACAATGAGCTAAATTTATATCCTAATTGTTTAGTTACTGTGAATTAAGATTCTTGGCTTTTACACATGCAATCATAGATCTTATTGGAAATCTTTCAAGAAATGATTTGATTGATGGTTTGCCAAAATTCAAATATATCAAAAATAAAATTTATGATGTATGCTAAAGAGGGGGGGAAAAGTAAAAACTTCTTTTAAATCTAAATATGTTGTTTCTTTATCTAGATAATTTCAATTGATTCATATGAATTTGATTAGTCCATCAAGAATTAAAAGTTATGGTGAAAATTACTATATACTTGTAATTGTTAATGATTATTCTAGGTTTACTAGGATAATTCCTTACCCAAAGAAGTAGGACTTTTGAAACGTTCAAAAAGCTAGCAAAATTTATTCAAAATAAAAAAAAGAAATAAATGTTATAAGTATTAAAAATGATCATAATAAAGAATTTAAAATTTATTATTTTACTTATTTTTGTAATAAAAATGGCATTAATCATGATTTCTTATCTCTTAGAACACCATAATAAAATAAGAGTTATTGAAAAAAGGAATAAGTATTTAAAAGAGATCGCAATAACTATGCTAAATGATAGCTTTCTTTCTAAGTTACTTTAGACAAAAATGGTTATCACCATTTGCTATGTTATGAATAAAGCCTTAATAAGGCCAACTTTAAAGGAAAACCTATATGAATTGTACAAAGGAAGAAAGCCAAATATATTATGTTTTTGGGGTTTTAGTTATAAATATTTTATACATAATAATAGCAAAGACAATTTTAGAAAGTTTGATGCCAAATCCAATGAAGACATTTATCGGATGTTTTTGTAATAGCAAAGCTTATAAAATTTTCAACAAAAGAATTTTTCTATTAAAAGAATTTATCCATGTTATATTTGATATATTCACTTTAAGTGTGCAAAAGGTTTCAAATAAAAAAGAAGAGCAAGTGAATTCATTACTACCTTAAAGAGATTTCAATAAGTAAATTATAGGTGTAGAAGTTCATGAGAAATATGAAGAAGATCAAGAACATCTTTCTCTTATGGACAATTCAAATCAAGCATAAAATTATGAACCATAAAAAATATGGAAGATTATAAGGAGTTATCTCATTAATCAAGTCATTAGTGATGTGACTCAAAAGGTGGCTCATAATTTTCTAAAAAATATAAGTGGTCACTTAGCATTTCTTTCCCAAATAGAACCTAAAAACATTGATAAGATAATAATTGATAAGCATTGGATCTTCATTATGTAAGAAAAATTAAATCAATTTGAAAGAAATAGAGATAGGAAACTTGTGTGAAGACTTAATGATTATCCCATTATACTGTAATTAAGGCTTGAATATTATTTTTTATAACAATACTACTTGTATAATAATATAGTTGTTGAATTCTATAATTAAGTTCAAATACTACTTTGAGTGTAATGGGGTGTAAATGAATGCTATTGGATTAAAAAAATCAATAAAAAACATCAATTATTATAAAAACCCATCATCCTTTTTTTGACACATTAGCTTAATTATTTAAAAATAACGAACATCATATTAGAAATTTATATTATGAAAAAATATCGATTTTCAAAGGTGGTTGACAAATTGATAGCATAGTCTATCTTCCACATCAATTTATTATAATTTATAATGTCAATTATAAACCAACATATTATGCAAATGGTTGATCAATATTTAAGAACTAAACATGTAAGTTTTCTTATAGAAAAACTAATATTTACAAATATTTCACATTGGTTTCAAAACTAATGTTGAATAAGTCGAATATATAACAGCACTCATATATACGTCGAGCAATGATCGACATCAAATGTGTAAAACAATTGATGTTAAAAGTAATGCAATTAATTGAAATTTTTGTAAAATATATCATAAGTATGTTGCTAATTTAAGGTTGTTAGCATTTTTAAAGCATATTAGTCTAATTAATTATTTGTAAAACTTGTAAGGACAATTTTAAGTTTGTGTATTACATATTATGTTTATAAATTTAAATTTGAAATTTTTTATAAACAAGATAGAAAAGCTGCATTTCACGCAACAAATAAATTAATTTATAATTTATTACTTTAGTCAATAAGTTATAAGTTAATCCTAAATATGTTTTAAGTACCAAGTTATTAAGAAAAAAAATTTTGATTTAATAAGTTATCTTGAATAACTTATAATTTATAAGTTACTACCTCTTCAATTTTTTTTTCAAATTTATCCTAATTCTTTTTATTAATTTCAAATCATATCTTTCATAATGTACTCTCAAATATTTTTTTCAATAATGTATTTCTATCTCCAACCCTTTTCTTAAATAAAATATAATTGATTATATTTTAAATAATTAAAAATTTATTATAAATAATAATAAAATAAAAATTATACAAGTAAATATATAAGTTCATAAAATATAATTAACTAAATATTAGATATTATATCTTTATTTTGAACATCTTAATTATATTAATATAATTTGAATTTTAGATAAGTATGAATTGTTTTAATTTATATATCTATTTATATTAATATATTATTTTTTACTATTTTATAATTTCAAATAGTTTAACAACTAATTTGTGAAACACTTTTTATACAATTAGATAATTTATCAATTCTTAATTAATTTATCAACTACTTGTGCAAAATAAATTCAAAATTATTTATGTGGAAACATTTATTATTATGTTTATAAATTATGTATTAATACAATATAAATTTTTATTTTTTATATACATCTTACACTTATTATAATTTGCAAATGAGCTTGTATAGCAAATTATTTTATATTATGTTTGTAAGAGATTTTAAATTGAAATTTATAGGTATAAAATGTAAATAACAAATGGCCAACTTAACCCTTTTTTTCAATTCATTCGACCTAAAAAACACTCAAATTTGTATCTATAATTCTTACCATTATAATGATGCATAGAAGATTGTGAACAAGTTCAAAGGATGTCATTTGCAAAAAAAAAGGGGCATAGAGTGGCTTTATTAATTAAAATCATTGCAAACACAAAATTTGAATTAGTTTATTTATAGTAGCATTTATAGCAAAACTAACATTAATATTTAGGTTATTTATGTTGATTATAACATAATTAACAAAGGCATATTAGTATTAAACAACGATTAATTCTATTATGGTAACGTATAGAACATTTGAAGGTTTTCAATCATTAGTAAGAATTCTTTATCAAGTAATTATGAAATATACAATTGCTAAATAATTAATATTAGAATAAAGTTGTAATTTTTGTTCTATATAATTGAATGACATAGATAATATTACTATAGAAATTAAATTAGTTTTTGTTAAGGAGTCACATTCAATGAGTAGTTTTCTTTTTCAAGATCTTCATCTAAAAAGGTTTTGTATTTTTTTTTTAAATGAGCAATAGACTAGTTTTATATATGTATCAAGACTTGATGATTGGAATATATTTTTCCGCATGTCCTAGTTTGCATTTTAGTACCTTTTGCATATTTATGGTAATGTATAGAACATGTGAAGGTTTTCAATAATTGATGAGAATACTTTATCAAGTAATTATGAAAGATATTATTGCTAAATAATTAATATTAGAACAAAGTTGTGAATTTTTGTTCTATATAATTGAATGACATAGATAATACTGTTATAGAAATTCAATTAGTTTTTATCAATGAATCATTTTCAATGAGAAGTTTTCTTTTTCATAATCTTCATCTTCAAAGGTTTTAAGTTTTTTTTTTTTTACAATAGGCACTGAACTTATTTTATACATATATGGAGACTTGGTTATTGGAACATTCCACATGTCCTAGTGTCTACATCTTAATGCCTTTGCATATTTAAGTTTGTCACCTAGATGTCATACTATTAAAATCATCCAATAATATTGTTGTTACTTTTTAACTAATAACTAACATTTTCAAATTTTATAAAAGTTTAAGGAAATTATTTGTAGTTTTTAAATTTTAAAGAATTTATATGTCATGAGGCCATTCTTTAAGGAATTAAAGTGTATTTTGTCATTTTTTCTTATACATTTTTCAAGTTTAAGTTTGTTATTATTTAGAGTAGGCTTAGAAGTTAGGTGGTTGGAGCCAATTAAGGATTTTAAAACAACCAACTACCTAAAATTGTAAGCCTATTAAAATTAACTTGTAATTGCCTGCTTAGTCCAAGGAGCCTGCTTAGTCCAAGGAACCTGATTAGACTCAAATCTCATAAGCATTAATGAGTATCACTGAGTTTAAATGAGTTTGATAGCTAACAAATAGGCTAAATTTGGCCAAAAATAAAGCCCTAAATGAAACAAACACCTAATCTAATCTACAAAATAGAATGAGGAAAACTTATAAATAGAATAATGGATGTGCATACTAGAACAATAAGTTTTCATAGTTCAATCCAAAAAAACATATAATTTACCAAAACAACAAAGCACAATATATATTTTAAAGCAAAACAAAACACAGAAAAGCAAAATGTAATAAAAGAGAATTATTTGATAGAATGAAGAACACATTTCATTTTAGAAATCTAAACCTCAAAATTCAACCCTAAATAGATAACTAAATTAAACTAAAAACTAATGGCAAATCAATGAATCCTAATCCTCTAAAAATATTGAAATTAAATTGTAAACTAAACCCTAAACTAATAATTCTTTCATAAATTAAATATAGTGGAGGAGAAGTATTCTTATTAATAGGATGAATCCTATAAATCTTCCATTTCATGAATTATAATGGCTTTAATGGGAAGAACACTTTTTGTAGATGATGGAAATAAGAGAAATGATGCATTCGTGTATTAGTGCTCCATTTTCCAAAATACCTTCAATTAGAAGATTTTAGCATTAATGGAATGGTAATAAATGTTAAGTAGTAGTTTAAGCTCTGATAATAGATAGGAAGTGTTTTGCTTTATGGTGTGAACTACAGCTGTAAAAGAGCTGTCTCACAACTCACAAACTTTAGTTTCTTGTTTGATAGTGGAAAAAGGAAGAACCAATTTTTAGCCTCTACTAATTGCCTTAAAATGATGTCATTCCATTGCAGGTAGTGCTTTTACTAGTTGGGTAATGATTTAGGCCAATTAGTAGATCTTGGCCCACCTGTGACCAACCTAACACATTTTACCCTTTATATCTACCTATATGTGCTTGTTAATGCTTACAACTTGGCCTGAACTGTTCATTTCTCAAGTTTAGGTGGATGGTTAACCTTAGTTTTGGAAAAAATTACAACTCTAATTTGAGAATGCTTATAATTATTATTTTATATAATTGAATTAATATAAATTAATAAGTTTAAAATTGATTCATTATTGGTATAAAAATTTTTACATTATCAGTATATAAGAACAGATACATCATTCAAAAATTAATAATTTTTACTAATGAGAAAAATATTTTAACAATTTTCTATTGATATGACAATATATGAGAAATATATTAATAGTAGATCAAATTTAAATCTTAAATTAATTAATCAATTGAAGTTGAAATATAAAATCAGTTGTTATATTGATTAGCACAAATTAATTAACAAGAATATAATTATATGTATTAAATGTTATTATGTTTGTTATTATTTAGAAGATGCTTCTAATTATTGTTTTGCATACTTAAATTGATATAAATTAATTAATTGAAGTTAAAACATAAAATCAATTGTAATATTGATTGGTATAAATTAACTAGAGAATATAATTATATATAATAAATGCTATTAAGTTTGTTAGGGAAAATTTCATTTACCTCCCCTAAGGTTTGGGCATAAATCACCGGCCTCCTTTCTATTTTCAAAAATTTCACAAACCTCTTTTAACAGTAGCCAAATGTCATTTCTCCTTTTTTAATATTAATTTTGCCCTTTCTTATTATAAATTTATAAAAGTGAAATGTCAAAAGATATTAAAAGTGAAGGTTGTCTATTTACCTGACCATTATCCTCTACTTAACTATACATTCTAAAAAAAGAGTGTAGAAGTGAGGGTTGCTTGTTTACCTAACTATTATTATGAAGAGTCTTGTATTATGACATACTAGAAAAATAATCTGATGCCAGAAGATATTAGAAGAGAATGTCAAAAAGTCTTGTGTTCGAAGAAATATATTTAATAGATCCATTGCAACTTTTAAGGATTTAAGTTAGGATAAGAAGGTGAAAATTACTACTTGTTTTGATCATAGTGGAATACATACACACAATAGTACAAGATGCTGCAGATATTAACCCTTTGTATGATATCTTTCATCTATATGTTTCTTCTTAGAAGCACTACAAGAATATAATGGTGAGAAGGTTAATTTGTTTTCACAATAGAAAAATGCCAAATTGGCCATAGTCGTGGTGAGTAACTGATAAGAAAACCAAACATATTGGTTGGACTTCAACTTTATACATCCTATACTCCATTTTCTCTAACTTCAACCCAGGAAAAAAAGAAAACCCATTTTCAAATGTTATTGATTTTTCATTTTTGGTCTAAAGTGTAAGGAAATGTTTCAAAATTAAGGGCTTACTATACAAAATGACATTTCCTCAGTTATCGCCTCCCTTGCTAAAGCATGACAAATGACATCTTCCTCTCTCAATTATTATCGTCTTCTTCTAAATTAGTACTTCCATTAAATCTACTAGTAAACAATTCATTTTTGTGAATTTAATACAATCCATCTTCATCTTGGTTTTGGCTTCAATTTATAGCCATTCGACCTTACCATTTACCCGTAATTTCAGCTAAAGACTAAATAATTACCACTAATCTTGAATTAGCCTTCTAGGTATATAACCTAAAAAAATTACAACTATTGATTTAGATCACTAAATGTGAGTAATTTATATTTATCTCTATTGATTGTAATTTGTTCCTGTAATATATCGGAAGCCAAAGCATATATCATATCCAGTCTGCTCAAATTTAGAAGTTTTTTTTTCTATTTTTCCTCCAATGTACTTGAACAAATTATTTGACTTTTGGTTAACTACTTATATTTGGAAAAATTAGTGGCTAATTGAGTTATTTGAAGTAAATTTAGCATTGAAAAGTAATAATTATTTTTAGTTAACTTAATTAATTTTATTGTGTTTTTAAAAATATTTTTAAGTTTTAATAAGAAAAGGCAAAATGGATATTAAAAAAGTAGAAATAATGTTTGGCTACTATTAAAAGAGGTTTGTTAAATTTTTGAAAATAGAAAGGACGTCAGTGATTTATGCCTAAACCTTAGGGGAGGTAAATGAAATTTATCTAGTTTGTCATTACTTGAAGAATACTTATAATCATTGTTTCACATAATTGAATTGATATAAATTAATTAATTGACATTAAAACATAAAATTAATTGTGATATTGATTGGCAAAAATTAATTAGAGAATATAATTATATGTAATAAATGTTATTAAGATGTTAAGTCTTTTTTTACCATTTTACTAGTTAGCTTACATTTTGTTTTATTAAAAAAAGTAAAATGCACTTAACCCCCTTAAACTTTGGATCATGCATGATTTACATTCTTATTTTTTAAAATGTGTAATTAACCCCCTTAATTTTATAAATAATGCAATTAAGCCATCATTATTATCTTGCTATCTTGACTAACTATAAATCATGTGTCTAGCAATGGTGTCACACCTCTATTATTTTAGCTTTTATTAATTATTTAATAATTAGATATATATGCCAATAATTAAAATTATTGTGCATATGTTTAAGGTAGGAATTTATTTTATTAGAATAGAATTTTACAATGAATAACTAAAAGTTATTATAAAATTAGAATTGAGTAAGGATATATGAAGGAAATTTAGGAAATTATTTTCTTAATTTACCTCTAAAGCTAATCAAAATTACAAAAATGCCTTTGGGACATCATAAAACACAAATTCTCCTTATTCTTCCTTATTTTTGCTTTTACCAATTCCCAACCCCTCATCTTTTCTTTATAAAGTTTTTACATTTCAATTCTAGCAAATTTAGCAAATTTGAGCTAGGAAATCCAAAGGAAAATCATCTGTTTTCTTCAATCAAGGTAAATCCATAATAATTTCTAGTTTGTATATGGAACTTCTTCTCAAGGACTTAATTTAGAGAAAAGGAATAGGGATTCATATTGAATTCCATTGTTTTGTGTTGTTAGGAATTATCCATCACCTTTTAGTTCTTCATCTCTTCCATACAAGATTAGTAAGTAGATAATCGACCCAATTAGGAGTTATGGCATTTATTTGTTTGTTAATCTTTTATGTTAATTGTTAAGGGAACATGATAATTTAACCTTAGATTATTATTGTTAATTAGTTTGAGATTACTTGTTATTTTTGGTTGAAAGTATCATTGGTTGATTTTTGAATGTGAATTGAAGAGTTGGAAATGTTATATATAAATAAAAGTGTGAAGTTGACTTGTTTGGTTCTTCATCTTAGATGAATTTCTAGAATTTCTAGAACCATATTCGAATATAGTATTTGAATATAGGCCTCCTAAAACATTATATTTAGATACCATATTCAAATATTAAAGCATGAGCTCATTTTTGGATTGTACCATACTTATGATTTCAAAACTTGTACTCCTAAAGCTATACTTAAGTATACTTCAAGTGAGTAGTCTTTAAATAATTATACTCAAATATAGTATTTGAATATGACTTTCAAACTTTAGCTTTGAATTCTTATATTCAAATAAGGTATTTAAATACCACCTTGTTGCTTAAAAAAATACTTTGTATACTAATTGTCACTCCCTTAATAAATTAAAATTTTATTTTATCTAAAATCCCGAATTTGTGTTAATAAAATTTGTTACAGATATGTTTATAATAAGAAAATACTTAGAAAAAATAAAATTTTATAAGGTAAATAGGTAAAAGTAAGTTAATAGGAAGTTAATGTATAATTAGAATTAAATAAAGGTGTATGGAGGAGATTTATAGCTAAAATTTTCCAAAATGCCCTTGGCTACCCTATAATTACTAAACTACCCCTATATATTAAGGAATCAAAACCTAATTTTTTCCTATTTTCTCCGAAAGCATCTCTTGGTTTTCCCCTTCTCCTATCTCCATTTTCATCTTCAACTCCTCATCTTGGCAAGAAACAAGCTACAAGTTCCATTAATCCTTCATATTTTTAGGAGTATCTCAAGGTAACGCTTAGCAATACCTTATTTAAATATGTCTATATTGGAAATTTTGTATTTTATAAGGAACTAGGGATTAAAGGAAAGCTTTCTAAAATTTTCACGAATCTATCTTGGCTAAGGTAAGCTTTATCACCTTCCAACCTTTCCTTCTTTCCTTTATACAAATTATAAGTAAATAACTCTACTTAATTAGTAAATAAGTAAATTTAAGTTGTTTAATTAGTTGCTTTATTATGAAATTGATAAATTTGAGGTTTGAATCTTGTTGATTAGAACAAATTCCAATTATTTTTAGTTAGAAATTAATGTTTTGATAAATTTAAGGTTTGAATCTTGTTGATTAGAACAAATTCCAATTATTTTTAGTTAGAAATTAATGTTTTGATAAATTTGAGGTTTGAATCTTGTTAATTAGAACAAATTCTATTTGTTTTAAGTTAGAAATTAATATTAGCTATAGTTTGTATGATAATTGATGAACTAATGTTGTTAGTATATTAGAAGCATATAGTTGGAAATTTTGTTGAAACCCAGTTAATCTTGCTTGAAAATTCGATAACTTCTAGAAAATTTCTAAGTAATACTTGAATATGGTCAAGAATAACCTCGGAAACACAATCACAAGGTTATGCTTAAGTACCTTATTCAAGTACCAATTTATTTTTTCACCTCTATTTACTTATATTCGTATATAGTATTTGAATATGGCCTAAGAATTAGTGTTCCAAGCACCATACTTGAATACTGTATATGAGTATTCATGTACCTATTGCTTTCTAGTTGTTCCTATTTGAATGTAGCATTTGAATATAGGCTTTGTTTATGAAATTTTATATTCGAGTACTATACTCGAATATCATTCTAGCTCCTATAATAATGAATGTGTTATTTTGATTAAATAATGGTGATGCCTTAATATGTGTAAGCTTTAAATTATTGATAAATGGTGAACACCTTGAGTTAGTTATGAGTATAATTACGTACATAAGAATTGTAGGATGCATATGCCATGATTGTGTAATGGTGAGTAGTTTTACTAGTTAGTAAGTTATTTTATTAGTATAAATATATGCTATTTTAATGTATAAATGATGTTATAATAATTCTTACTGGAAATACGATATTAAGAATGGGAATATGATTGGAGATAGATGATGAGATGAATCATAAAATAATAAAATGTCAGTAAAGGAATATGGTGACTAAAAGGACAAGGAGAGGTTGGTGAAAAAATAAGGTTAATTAGAAGGCATAAAGTAAATTAACCATTTTTCATTGTTATTCCTATTTGTTTATAATAGTAAGCACATTAATTCTATTATTTGTTAAGTATATGCATATGATTGACTTAACTAGCATATTAAAATCATATTTGAATGCATGATTAGGTTGTTAAGTAAGTTATCTACTTATTAAGTCTATGACTCATAATTTTGTTTCAAATATTTTTTAAATATGTATGATGCAACTCTATGACCACCATCTGAAGTAAAGATCGTTTAAAGTTTCTTTCTATTATAGCCATAGTCTTATTAGAAAATAGATAAAAAAGTGGTATGGGCTATATAAATAGTTTTGTATATGCTACTACACAAATTAGATGTATGAATATTTTTAAAATGTATAGAAACCAGTAATTAGATTATTCAATTTAATTAATTAGTTTATTAGCCAGTAATATAATGATACCAAAGTAAGATAGATATGCTTGTAGAAATTAGGAAATCAATTTCACATCGATCATGGCCAGATGGGTTATGACACTACTATATATTAGACTAGTTTAAAGCATATAAGTTATATGAACATGGTCTATAAAGAATAACACTATAATATGGCATGTATGATAATGAAATCAATTATTAATGAATGATATGGTATGAACATGATATAAATGTCGATTTATGATAAATATGAATATGTGCATGTATATAGACATGTATTGGAAATGCTTAGTCTACACATACACACACATGATAAATTATTATAGTAGCATAAATTGATTTAATTTGTGAGGACATTCACTTAATTTGGAAAGTTATTGGTACTATAATAACCCTATTGCAGATATGTGATTATGTGTGGATAGTTATATAACTATCAATAAATGCTTATTCATTATGATTATGATTGATATTATAACGAATCCCAATAAGGATAAATTGTCAATTGAAAATGTAAACCAGAGGAACTAGTATTGAAATACAGAATGACTATTGTTGAAATATTGAAAGACATTATGAAATTAATAATGTTTATGAATAGATAAAGTGTCATGAGGAATAGAGTTTGGTTTATAAATGATTATGGATGATAGAAAGCATAATAATGAATGATAATGTTATGTGATATTCAAGTTAGTAATGTGGCTATGATAACGATTGCTAGGTTTGTATGTAAAAATGATATAAATGATTATATGGGGTTGCTTATATTTTGTTAAGTAGGTTATTTGTTCACTGGATTTATAACTCCCTATTGTTTTTATTTAAAATATTTTACAAATACATATTTGAGAACTCCCTAGCCACCACTAGCAATTCAAGAGTAAGATTCTTCTTGAGAGTGTATTTATGCAACTATAGTTAGTGTTTAGTTATAAATAGAATGTTTTAATCCTTATAAGGAGATTGTGCAAGCTCATAACAACTTAGATATATGTTGTAAATACCATTACAAATATTTTGATTATAAATATTAAAGAACTAGTTTATGTTCTAGTATATGTGCAATGATACAAAAGTAAGATTAAATAGGTTTGTGGAAATAAAGAAATAAGTTTCACACTAATCATAATTTGATGCGTTATGATAGATGATCACCTCTAAACTCATTTTATTTTATGTAAATAGTAAGCAAAATCAAAATGTCTTCACTTATGACTAAAAATTCACAAGAGATACATTCTTTTTTATATAACCTTAAGACTTATAACACATTAGCACCCTATGGATATCACTATTAAAAAATAGAGCACATGAACTAAAAACTAAGCCATTATTTAACCATATCATATGTTTTATTGCTCTATTCTTGCCACAAATTGCTAACTCAAAATTTAATTAAATGTTAATTATTCATGAAAAGAAATAATTTCAATAACTAATTGTTCATGAAAAGAAATAATTTCAATAACAAAACAAAATTGTGCAACTTTGATCATTAAAATTGTGCCTATAAGTTTTTAACACAATATAGAAGTCATTCAGATTAATAAGTTAGAGCTAAATACTTAAGCTAACCTAAAAACAAAGTAAAATAGTGATATTTTTAATAATTAGCCAACCTAAACTGCCATCCATATACCTTGCTATATTAAGATAGTATAATTGAACCTAAAACTTGTTTAGAACATATTTTAAAGTGAAAAAGTACTTATACAAATCAAACATTCTTCTTTTACAAGCTCGAATTAAAATGGTAATTATCTTGCAATCTTATGTAAAATAATAAAATAGAATGACATTAAGCTTAAAACACATTAGGTTTGATGAAATAAAAATAAACAATATCAGCAAAATTAAAAATTAATTTTTTTTATTTTTAAGCATTAAGAGAAAAAATGTAAAAGAAACAAAGAGAAATAATTCAAAACAAAGAAAAGTTTAAAAGTAATGCATTTTGAGAAATCCAATAGTTAATTGGATGGAAAGACTAACAAGGGATTAATTACACTATTTTTTAGGCTTCGGGAGTTGATTACATATTTTTCAAATTCAAGAAATAAACTACATGATTCAAAGTTTAAAAAGGTCAACTATATTTTATCCTTAAAAAAACTTTGACCACATTTCTTAACTATAGTTAAGACATGAATAACAATATTTTAATGTAACATGTTAGATGGTGTTTATTTAATAATTTCTACAACATAAAAATTGAATTAAGTAAGTCTAGTCATTATGACATAATTTTAGGTACTTACTTTATTTAGAAAATTAGTTACAAATTACTTTATAAGGTTCATAGAAGTACTAGTTCTTATAATTTCAATTAGACCTTATAATTTTATTTTAAGTAATTACATCTTATAATTTTAAATGATTTATGATTAAGTCCTCACCATCATCTAGTGTTAAATTCAAATAACAAAAGTTGTTAGTAATTTTGCATGACATATTTGTAGACTCTTAATTATCATACGAACAAAATAGTCACCTTTACTCTTTTCTAAGTTAATTCATGTACCTAATTATTATCATATGGAAAAAGAGTCAACTTTACTACTTTTTAAGCTAATTCCTAAACTTAATTATAATTTCTCAACATAGGTATTTGTTTCTTTCATGCAAATATTGTGATTTGGAATGAGTTGTCACATGATTTTTTTTTGTTTAAATTGTTTTATCTATTTATTAATGATTAAAGTACACTAATTCTTTATTTATTTTTCCAATTTATACTATACATTTGTCACGATCCAAACTTAATTGTGACTAGCATAAATCTAATTATCTAATTTTTCACTAGCATCATTATTATTTATACCAATTCCTCCCACTAAGAATCTCTCTATTTTTGTAGGGATTCAAAATTTATTTTAATTTTTTACAAAAAAAATGGATAGAGTTCCTCTTATTTTTAGATATTTCTAGTAGGCTACACATCTTAAATTATGAAATCCTATAATTTCTTGTAAATATAATAATAATACAGAATACATTACAATACTATACAACTTCAAAATGATATTTATATAGACACCAACAAGTTTACTCTTAATTGTGATTCAACTGTCAAAATCTCCTAACATAATAGTCTTAATTCTCCATAGATACAACAAAGCTCGAAAATATTCAATTCAATATGAAAATATTGAAAATAAAATGAAATGAGTTACAAGAACTCAGTAAACACATATCTACCATAACCTTATTTATAATCAATTACATAAATAATCAAATACTAGTTATGTATTAAAATAAAAAATAACTATAAACCAAAATCTTAAATTATGTTAATATGCGATACCAATTCTTGAGTTAATGTATTTATCTTCATATAACTTAGATTCCCTATTTTGCATAATAAATCATAATAATCTCAACTATTAAATTTATGCAATATTAATATCATCATATACATGATTCATTCATCACATCAAATTTTTACAATTACATCAAATAATGATATTCAATCATAAATGGATTTCAATGTCACATCATGAATACATAACAATTATAATAAATATATATATGCATCTACTGTTTGACTTCTAGGTCAATCTTATACCTTCCATAAGCTTTTCATCCATGTCCTTCCAAAGTTTGCCTTATACCTTCTATAAGCATATCATTAAGAGTTTCTCATTTGGTATTCATATCATTACCCCATTACGTATCTCAATATCAATGTTACTTGCCGCATAATTCACAATATAATATACACTCGAGAGCTTAAGCTCTACATATCACAATTCCAATGCAAATTAATCACAAGCAGTTATTTCAT
Organism: Sindora glabra; assembly: GCA_020226215.1. Lineage (NCBI taxonomy): Eukaryota > Viridiplantae > Streptophyta > Magnoliopsida > Fabales > Fabaceae > Sindora > Sindora glabra. Next base: position 52,069,824 of record CM035229.1, read on the forward strand.
CATCACAAAATAAATATCAAGCACATAACAATATCTATATAGTAATACCACCATGTTATCTTGCATAACCACCATGTTTATTCACATCTTAATATAGTTCATACTATATTTTTTTAATATATAAGTAACAATGAAAATATACACACTAGAGCTTAAGCTCTACAATCATAATTTCAATGCAAATTCATCACAAGCAATTATTTTATCATCATAGGGCAAATATCAAGTGCATAATAATATCTATATAGTAATATCACCATATCATCTTGCATGGCAAGCATGTTCATTCGCATCTTAATCAATAATAGTACCATCATACTCTCTAAGTATGATCAATCAACATTCACTTAAACAAGTAATCACACTCTTACCATGGATATTGGTTCCATATCAATTATATATGACCACAAAGGCAATTTAATAATAATTTATGCTATACAACTGTACCTTTAAGAACTTACATATGGACGTGTGTGTATATATATAATTTGTATCATCAATAAGAGGAGTATAAATTGTAACATTTAAATAATATTTTATTAAGATAATAATTTAGGTGAGATATATGCTTACATAATGGGATCCATCTTCTTCATCCACTTCGAGATATTTAGGTTTAACTTTTTCTCATCTCCCTACTTAAAATTTATAAGAATAATTTACAAATATAAGTGTTCTTTATTTTCTTCCTAGGTATCTCAATCTCAATTTTATATCATGATATACAAATAATTTTATTATTAACTTCTTTACTTTTTCCTAAGGTTAACTCATGAAACCAAAATATATTATTATATAGTAATTTTGAATCAAACTTATACAAGTGAAAATATTAAAATTTAGAGCTCTAAAAAAGCTAATTTTATGCCACCTAATCATCTTAGATCATTGCTTTTATATATTTTTAAAATTTTCATTGAGAGGTTATAGGTTCTCATAAATAAGAGATTTTCTAGATTAAAGTATAAAATGATCGAAATATTAAATCCTTTGCTTCAAAAATGATCTATTCATGTCATTTTATAAAACCATGCATTTAATTCTTAATATTTTCAACTCTATCATAAAGAAACCAAATTTTACATTTTAAGGACTTTTTCTTGAATCAAAACCATCTAAGCATAAACATTAAAACTTGATAATCTATTCATGTGCTAAAGATGCCATCCTAAATTATAATATTCTTATATTTTTAAGTTTCTCAAAATGTGTACAAAAATGCATTTGCTTTAACTTAATTCCAAAATCATCCAAAACCATCGATGTTGATGTTATCATATCACTCAATTATCCTATAGCATGAAACTCTCATCTTTTAGAAGCATTATCACATATTGCCAACATACATGAAAATAGGTTTCCTTGAACCAAGCTTGAATCTTTCAAAATATTAAAATATAATGTTCCATGTTTACTCTAATCATATTATTCTAGTATTTTACAACATAAAAATTATTTTTTGTGTGCATCACGATGTATCTCGAATTTACACAAATGGGTTTTCTTCAAATCACTTAAACTAGCAAAGATCTAAAAGAGTTCATCATATATATAATCTTATCATAGTTTAAAAAAGTTATTAATAGCTTATCAGTGCCAAAAACAAGCTTCATCACTGGCAAAATGGAATCTCAAGCTGCTATGTTGTGCATGCAGTAGCATAGCTCCAATCGTGCCTTTTGTGACTTTCTCACACCAGTCACAATGGTAGTTAGCCAAAGATGGGTAGATAATGATAGTAAGGTGAATGGATGTTAAGGAAAAGGGCCATCATGCTAGAGAACGGAGTGGATTTTAGCTCCTTCATGCGCTGCTACCACTACTTTAATCAATTTTCCATGTCATGGTGGATAACAACTTAATGAAGAGCTATTTCATCTATGTGGCATGTGGCAATATGGTGCTAGGAATGCCACGAATGGTAATCAACAATAGAAAAAAGAAAAGGAAGACTAAAAATAGAAAAAAAAGAAAGAGAAAAAGAAGAAAAAAGAAGAGAGAGAGAAAAAGCTAATGAAGTAAGAAAGAGAGAAAGGGAATAAGGAAAAAAGAGAGCCACAAGCTCCACTCTAATGTTTTTGTACACTATAAGCTCAAGCCCATCTTATCCTTCCATTCAAATTAAAATCAAATCTTAACTATTCATCTATTTTTAAAACCCATTTTCATAAAAATTTCTTACCTATCTTTTTAAAATTTCAACTTCACATTTCAAATAAGTATTAAGAGATCATTTTATTAAGTCATGATTGAAATTATATTTATATAAAATATCATACTTTGGTATACTTAAGTTTTAAATGTATTCTCGTAAATATATAAATTTGAGAATAAAACCATCCACCAAACTTAATACATATACTTCAAAACTTTTCACTCTCAACTTCATATGAGAAACATCAATTTAATTATTTAATTAGACTTTGAAATAAAACCTTAGCCAATTGAAAACGATTTAGCTTATTGGAGCATTTAAAATAATAAAATTTTATATATCATTGTTAGGTATCACAACATTACTTTTCACATGACAATCTATAGGGATAAAAATATACTTTAACAAAGTTAAATTTATTTTGATTTATTAGCAAAAGTAGTAAGCATGTAAGCTCTATTGGATTTGATAAGGATTAGCAATGGAGACTTCATTGGTTCAAAATACAATTTTTAAGGAGAAAAGAACAAAGAGATTTAAAATCTTATGCATGACAATTGTTATAAATATATTAAATGAAATGCATGTAAATTTCAAGTCACTTTTTTTGCATATGTATATAGTAATTTTCATTTATTTATCATAAATAAATAAATAAAATAATAAATATTTTTCTTATGTTGTGGTTATGAATATTAAAAGATTCAACACTTATTTATCCTTTGAAAAAAAATTCATTAGGATAAACGAGTGTATATATCTTTTAGTATAGCTAATAACCAATTTGTATTGGTTGTAATCTTATTTTTGCATTTTCAATAATGCACTGATACTACATTATGAAAATTATGTAATGAAGCTAAAACATTATAGCCTTCATTTTTTGTTCCTTATTCTAATTCTAATTTGAGTGTTAAAGAAGCATTTATTATTATTATTCCTACACCCTTACTATTAAATATAATTCATGTATAACAAAACCTTAAAACCTTTATCATAAGACATCATTAAACAAAATAGAAAATTAGTTCGAAAATGGTGTGCTTAAGATGTGTTACAAAGAGCATTATCTTTTTATTAACTTTACCCCTTCTATTGGGTAGTGTCAGTTTGTAATCTAAGTGGGGGCATTTCTCTCCCTCTAGGTTGTGTTAGGCCTTCAATAGCTAACGTAAAACTTTATTGATATCTCGTCTACAGAGGCTATTTACCTTCTATAGGTTGTTGGAAAGATATCGAAGTAAAGAAAGATACTTACATATGATTTTCATTGACTTAGAAAAAGTCTATAATCAAGTACCAAGAGAAGTGTTGTGGAAGGCTTTGGAAAAGAAAGAAGTCTGTGTTGCATATATCCAAGCCATACAAGACATGTATAATGGAGTAATTGTAAGTGTAAGAACTCTTGGAAAAGAGACAAAGGATTTTACTATATGGGTAGGTCTACATCAGGGTTCAGCCTTGAGTCCTTATTTGTTTAATCTAATTTTGGATGTTCTTATCAGGGATATAAAAAAAACTATTGCTAAATGTATATTATTTGTGGATGATAATGTTCTAATTAAGGAATTGTGAGAAGAGGTTAACTATAAACTGGAGCTTTGGAAACAAGTTTTGGAATCAAAAGGCTTTTGCTTAAGTAAGTGTAAGACAGAGTATATGTATTGTAAATTTAACAAGAAGTAAGATAGAAATGATTTAGAGGTAAGAATTGGAGAGCATGTCATACCGTAAATATTTAAATTTAAGTATCTAGAATCTATTTTACAAAGTGATGGGGAAATTGATAGAGATGTCATATATAGGGTACAAATTGTATGGTTAAAATGGAGAAAGACATCAAGAGTTATTTGCGATTACAAAATACTTACTAAGCTTAAAGGGAAGTTTTATCAAACTGCTATATGACCAGTTATGTTTTATGGTAATAAATGTTAGGCTCTGAAGGGACAATAAGAGCAAAAAATAGTGGTAGCAAAAATGAGAATGTTAAGATGGATGTATGGTCATACAACAAATGATAAGATGCGAAATGAATGCATACAAAGGTATATTGGCATGACACTTATTGAGGAAAAGATAACAAAAAATTAATTAAGGTGGTCTGATTATGTGCAAAAAAGACTATTAGAGGCATCAATGATAAGAATCGATCACATGGTCTTTAGCCCTATGAAAAAAAGTAGAGGGAGGCTAAAAAGGATATTAGGATAAGTTAAAAAAAATCTCTTAGTAAATAATATTACTGAAAATCTGGTTATTGATAAGACCCAATGACATCGTGCGACCTTACTGATAGCACCAGTGAGAAGAATCGATCACATAGTCTTTAACTTTGTGAAAAAGAGTAGAGGAAGGCCAAAAAGAATATTGGGAAAAGTTATAAAAAGGGATCTCTTGATGAATAATATTAATGAAAATCTAGTTACTGATAAGACTTAATGATGTCATGTGATCCATATAACTGATCTTACTTATTAGGATAAGGCTTTGTTATTGTTATTGTTATACCCCTTCTATTGGCTATAAAGTTTATAGCAAATTACCCTTAGGATTTGTTTATACACTATAGGTATTTAATAGTTAGTAATTTAATAATCTCTCTTTCAAAAGCTCTTTTGAATGATTTAAAAAAGTAAAACAATGATAAAAGATAAAAATTCATTTCCTTTCTATTTATGATTAAAAATAAATTCCTTTATTACTTTCCAGTCATTTACAATTATTTGTAATCATTAATTGACTTAATCATCTATTAAAATTTTATTTAATTGTTTCATCATATTTATAGATAATACTTAAACTAACATATTTGTTGATTATGTACTAACATGTCTTTAACCATGAATTAATGCATATCTTAATTTTTAACTAATATATCTCTTAATTATAAATCATCATGTTTTTTATACATAAATCATTATATTTATTAAAAATGGACTTTTTTTAAAGATGAACTATTGAGTCTTTTGACTATGAACTAATATATCTATTCAACATAAATCAATAACTAGCATAATTTTTTACTATGAATCAATATATCTCTTAACCATGAATCAATATGACTTTTGATCATTAATCAACATGTCTTTTAATCATTAACTAATACATTTCTTGATCATAAACCATTATATTTCTTAATTTCAAAATAATATGACTTTTCCAATAATTAGTGTATTTAATTATTTCTTTTTAGAGATTTAACCATGCATATAAATAATAATTTATAAATTAGTTCCCATACACCTAATTACAAACAATTTAAAATTTTAGAATGTAACTACATAAAATAAAATTAGAAGAATTAAATTACAAATTGATTCAAATTATAAGGATTAAAACATCTATTTATCCTTCCTTTATGTAATTAATGACATTCGTTAGTTAACATAGTTTCCCTTTTCCACAAAAAAAAGAAAAAAAAACAGACATTAATTAGATAATGCTTAATAGTTAATTATTTATTCTGTAATACGGTGTAAGGGCGACATTCTCATGATTACTCCATCGTTTAGATTGAAAGCATAACGGTGACTGTTAACTCCATACTCTTTGGTCGGCAACTCGTATGATTGTTCACTGTTCAGACATCAGTGACAACAATAACGACGTCGTTTGGCGAGTCTGACTTTTAGGGATCCCAACTTCCGAAGGGTATATTTCGTCCTCAGCACAAATTTCACCAGCAGAGAATCGAAAGATCCCAGGGTCGCTGCATTTACTCAGCTGCTGAAGGGGTCTGGGTTGCAGCCGTAATATGTTCGGTTAGTCTTCTTTAAGTTGAAATCTGAAACAAAAGAACCAGATTCATATATTGCATCTCATACATATTCTGCTGTGTCGTCGAAAATTTCGTAATCTTTGTCTATTTCGCATTCTTTGCCGAGGAAACGAAAAGTTTCTGCGTTTCGACGCGACTTTTAGTTCCTTGGCTTGTTGCTGCTTACAAACAAGTGAAGAGAGCTGTTGTGTTTCTTTTTAAAGGTTTTGAAAGTTGAGAACTTGATTTGGTGCGGAATATTGTGGTGTTTTAGAATTTGGATTAGCAAAAATGAAGACTCCTTCTTCTGATGGTTCCAATACAAAGCGGTCGTTAAGAAAGAAAGCAAACTTGCGTAACTACGATGAGAATTTAATGGATGAAATATTTGAGAAACATTTGGGTGGATCTTTAAAGAAAAGGATTAGGACTAGAGAAGATTTGGAGAAAGAGACTGAAACTGAGGCCATGATTGCTTTTTCACTCGGGTTTCCAATCGATGCACTGCTTGAAGAGGAAATTAGAGCAGGTGTTGTGAAACAATTGGGTGGGAAGGAGCAGAATGATTATATTGTTATAAGAAATCATATATTAGCCACATGGAGGAGTAATGTAAGGATATGGCTAACAAAAGGAGAGATTAGAGAAACTGTGAGTGTTGAGTATGAACATTTGATAAATTCTGCTTATGACTTTCTATTGTATAATGGATATATAAATTTTGGGGTTTCTCCGTTGTTCACTTCTCGCATCCCTGAGACAACTGAAGGGACTGTGATTGTTGTTGGTGCTGGCCTTGCCGGGTTAGCAGCAGCAAGGCAGCTTTTATCATTTGGTTTCAAGGTGGTAGTATTAGAAGGTAGGAACCGAGCTGGTGGAAGAGTCTATACTCAAAAGATGGGATCTGAAGGTAAATTTGCTGCGGTGGATCTTGGTGGGAGTGTTATCACCGGAATTCATGCTAATCCTCTTGGAGTTCTGGCTCGGCAGCTTTCTATACCTCTTCATAAAGTCAGAGATAATTGCCCTTTGTACAGGCCAGATGGAGCACCTGTTGACAAAGAAATGGATTCAAGAATTGAATTAATCTTCAACAAATTACTTGATAAAGTTATGGAGCTGAGACAAATCATGGGTGGATTTTCTAAGGATGCCTCTCTCGGTTCAGTGTTGGAGACCCTCAAGCAACTGTATGCTGTTGCTAGAAGTAATGAAGAGAGGCAATTGTTTGATTGGCATCTTGCAAATTTAGAATATGCAAATGCTGGATGTCTTTCAAATCTGTCTGCTGCATATTGGGATCAGGATGATCCTTATGAAATGGGTGGTGATCACTGCTTTCTTGCTGGAGGTAATTGGAGACTGATAAAGTCATTATGTGAAGGAGTTCCAATTTTTTATGGAAAAACTGTTAGTAGTATTAAATATGGAAATGAAGGTGTTGAGGTTGCTTGTGGAGACCAAACCTTTCAAGCAGATATGGTTTTGTGCACTGTGCCTCTAGGAGTACTGAAAAGAAAGACCATCAGGTTTGAACCTGAATTACCTGCTAGAAAGTTGGCAGCAATAGAGAGGCTGGGGTTTGGACTTCTTAACAAAGTTGCAATGGTTTTTCCTTATGTTTTTTGGGGGGAAGATCTGGACACTTTTGGATGTCTCAACAATGATAGTCATCAACGTGGAGAATTCTTCTTATTTTACAGTTATCATACTGTTTCTGGAGGTGCAGCACTAGTGGCACTGGTTGCAGGGGAAGCTTCACAAATGTTTGAATCTACTGATCCATCCATTTTGATCCATCGTGTTTTGAGTGTCCTCAGAGGTATCAATTATGTTTAATGGCTTGAGGATTAGAAACTATTTTTTTTGTATTTCACATTTGTCAATCTAAATTTTCTCTCTGGTCAGCTTTATTATTTTACATGTTAATTTTTTACTTTCTACAGGCATATATCATCCTAAAGGCATCACTGTTCCTGATCCAATACAGTCTATCTGCACAAGATGGGGCAGCGATCCTCTTTCCTATGGTTCGTACTCACATGTAAGTGTACAATCATCTGGAAATGATTATGATATACTTGCAGAAAGTGTGAGGAACCGACTCTTCTTTGCTGGTGAGGCCACAACTAGGCAATATCCAGCCACTATGCACGGTGCTTTCTTGAGTGGCTTAAGAGAGGCTTCACGCATTCTCCAAGCAACCTGGGTACTGCAAAATAATAGTAGGAAGTACATGCCAAAGAATATTGGACCAAATAATGATATAGTAGTAGATTTGTTCAAGCGGCCTGATCTGGAATTTGGAAAGTTTGCTTTTGTATTTGATCCTTTATCAGAAGTTCCACAATCAAGGGGAATTATGCAAATAACTTTTGGGAGTACTGACGAGAGTCTCAAGGAAGAGATGCCATTGCAGCTCTACACTATTATATCTCGTGAACAAGCACACCAACTGCAGCTGATTGAAGGAGGGGATGAAAATAAGCTCTCATATGTTACTAAAAACCTTGGGTTAAAGCTTATGGGATCCAGTGCAGTCGGTAATGCAGCTAACACATTAACAGCTAGCATTGCTGGTGCTCGAAGAGGCAGGGGAAGGAATCGAATGCTCTGTGGTCAACATCACGCTTTATAGAATTACCGAGACACCAGCATGCATTTGCTTATCAGATGCGAGCTGTGTGTGTAGACTAATTAGGTTGCTGATTTGTTGTAAGAGATTGAAGTATTCGAAGGTTTGACCGAAGAGATGATTTAATTTCTGGAGGACAGTCCTTAGATTCATGTTGACCAGTTTTTTAGTTGATCATAGAGCCATAGGCAAGTAGGTAGTTGTAGGAGAATTTTGAATTAGTTGAAGACTTGGTATTAGCAGTTCACTGCAATAGATAGGAGTGAAGAATCGGTACAAAGAAATTACTTTGAAAGACCATTGTATCGTGTACCTAATTGTGATTTGTGACATCATACATTAAATGTACTTCGGGGCAAACCCTTGCACACTGTTTGGACAAGTACTCTCCATTTATATTAGCCTTTTTCCCTATATTGGTTGTATCCATTCGTAGAAAGTACGGTGACTAAGATCAATTAAAGGCTGTTGTGAAGTTAAAACCATATCCACGATACGGTTTTGAGGAGATTAGGTCTTAAAATTCATTATATGTTGGGCTTGTCCCAGATGCCTCCTGAGCCTTCTAGATCGTTTCATCTTACTTACAAATTAATGCTATCTGTATCCATGTGCGACTCATCAGAAGACGTTGGTAGCTACACGATTGTGAGATATTGAGTTATCTAAATGTATAACTCTTATTATTAAGTCATAGTTAATGAGAAGTCTAAGCTAGATAAAGTCTAGTCAAAACTCCGGGAAAGATACCAACAATGTTGATAGGTTTGACATGGACTCTCAAGTTCTTGCAAAGGGAGAATGTAGAGAGCTGAGCCAAACTAAGTGAGAGGTTCAACATTGACCATGAAGTCCACGCAAGAACGGCAGTCGCAGTCCAAGAAGCGGCATTTGAGGCAGCCAAAGCAGACACAAGAAGTGCAGCCTTTGCAGTTTGCTTCACGGGGACACCCTCTCAGATTCTTCCGACTTTCTCTTTCCACCTGGTCTTCGCATGCAATCCTACAAAAAGCCCCATTTCCACCAAGACATTGTAATACATCCATCCAACAAGGATTCCAAACATAAAATTTTGGATACTTTTTGGTTTCATAATCTGGAAGAGAGATTAAAGTAGATACATATTGTAATTGCAACCCGTTAATTATTCACACTCAATAAGTAAGTTATCAATTTTTAGAGGTAAACTATCTCTCTTTCTCTCTTTTTCTAATATACTCTTTTACGGTTTTGAGGATTTTGTATGCAATAAAAATTTAAATAAAATTCCTTAGATGCTTGACATGAGGGTGAAAGAAAATAATATGTACATGATATCCTAATAGTAATTAAATAGAATAATTATACATATGATATAATGTAATTGAAGAACCTTATTATAAATACCTGAATAACTTTATCTAAGTTCTGTTTACACTAAAAGGGAGAAGTTTTTGCATACTTTAGCTATAACACTTGTCAATGAAAATCACTTATCAGTTTTTACAATTCTTAATATTTTAAAATTGAAAAATTAAAATTTTAATATATGTAAATTTGACAAAACTAACAAATAAATAATAAAATTAACAGTTATTCTTCATTTATTTGGATAAGACTAAGAACGTGTATTGTATTCAAAGAGTTTAAAATTTTCTCCGTGAAAGATTGGAATTCAATTATCAAAAGTTGCAACATAAAATTAAAAATTTCTATAAGAAAGTTGCAATATATAATGAAAAAATACCTTTGGTAAGGCCAATCAGAGCAAGTCCACTTGTTGTTTTGCAAAGCATCATGATAGAGCTTTATTTGCTCCCTGTTGCGGAGCTGAAACCTGCGATCCGTATCACACTTTGTGCAGCGAATGAACTCATCTCTGTGAAATTTCCGTTTGCGATCGGAGACACTCATCCAGTTAGCCATATTTGCTGCAAATCTGTAGTAATTGCGCAGAGGGCTCTTCCACAGCGGAATCTTTTCGTCGCCTACTTGAATCCATATGTTGCTTTTCCACTTCTTTGCACCTTCTTTTCCAGCATGTCTCTCAAAGTAATCCGGAGTCACATTCACTGATAATTACATAGAAAAAAAAAACACATTTTTATTTAATATTCTGGTTATCATTCTAAATAAAAATATACTATGGCTAGTAAAATTTGTGTATAAATACAAAATATACCATTATTGCATAATAAAATAATAAAAGATTGCGATTATGCAGTGAGTTGTAACTGTAATATTGTTATATTGCAGATCATACAATGACTCACTACATGCAGCACATTCAAGAAGATTCTTTGTTGCGGTGAGGTGTCCAATCCAAGAAAAACCTCATAGATAGGAGTCAATTTTAAATACAAATCAGCTGTATTAAAAATTTTGAATTTTCATGTTTTTCATAATCACTGATTTAGGTTAATAAATTGATTAAAGTATATATTTACTGATCACTTAAATCAATTTATTGATTGGTGAAATAGTGAAAAATATCAAATCAATTAAAGGTTAATTAAAAAATAATTCATCAAGCATCTTTCACTTGCAGTAAATTTAACATAGAACAATTCATTATTGTGAGGAGTCCAACCTTAAAAAAAGAAAACTTTAAAGATGTAGGGGCCAATTTTAAATTTTGAAAAAATTACAAGAAAATTTCTTTTACTAAACCCCAAATAAGAATTTAACATTCATGCATGTAAAATTTCACACCATAAGAATCTAAGAGAAGAGTTTGCTTGTTACCTGCATTTATTAAACCTTTGTATGAAGGAAATGTCAATATGACACCCTCAAAAGAAACCACACATTAGAAACATTGATGCATATCCATAACTCTTTGTAAAAAGATCAAACATATCATTCATTAATCACTAACAATTGAGTAAACATAAAACATTTTTTAATTACCACAAAAAAAATAAGAAGCTGAATATTAAAAAAAAATAAAATAAAACCATACCTGCAGAACAATTTGGGACATGCAGACAGGTGATCAAAAATTGGCCATTGGCATAAACTCTAAGCTTTCCTACACAATCTCCGAACCTAGAGCTGCTGCAGCCACAGCTAACCTCTACATGATCATTTCCTCTCACATAGCCTCTTATAGTTCTTAACTCATCTTCGTTAAATCCATCTTCTTCACCATCATTTCTAACCACAACCTCTTGCTGCTGCTGCCTTCTTCTCCATCTTCCTGCGGAACTCATCCCATTCAGGAATTTTTGCAGTCACTTTACAGACCACATGAAGTTAACCAAACTAAGCTCCTTAGGATGCAAACCATATCATCATATTCAGAGCCTGAATGCATAAGTATTTCTCAAATATGCACACAAATGGCTGTAAACAAGGATGCAGTTCAAAGGAAAAAGATAGAAAGTTGAGGCAACGAGAAGCCCAAAAGGTCTGATGTTCACGGCATATACACCTCGGAAATAGAAAAGAATTATTATCTGGAAAAATGTCAATAGGGTTTGAAGATTTTCTTGTATCCGTTGGTATTTCTATTTATTTATCAATCAACCAAGGTTCAAAATGAATTAAATGAATGCTACTCATTATAATGACTAGTGGTTCGTCAAAAAAGGGAAGAAAGAGCTGCATGCAATCTAGAAGACTTAATTGCAAATATATAAAAAAAAAATTAACACTAAATTGCAAATATAAAAGAAATTAAAGAGACTTCTTTTAGGCGCTGAACTTAGTGAAAATAATTATGAATCTTCTTGATATACTTAAATCTTTACATATTAACACGGTAGCAAATACTTAATTTATTTAAAATTTAGTCCTTTGTTTATTAGGTTAAATTAATCCACTACTCCTAATAATCTTAATGAATTTTGAAAATTCTTTTATAATTTATTTGTTTCTAATTGGATACTAATAATTATAACTTACTTTACTTCTAATTAGTTACTAAACCTCCTCATTATCGTTTTAATGAATTTTAAAATTATTTTCAATAATTTATTTACTTCTAATTGAACATGTATAAGTATCAACAAATAAATAATAAATAATAATTTCAATATTTGATGTAATTATAAGAAGTAGAGGAACAAAAGCTCCTCCCACCTAGGCACCAACTTGCACGAAAGTGCAATAACAACACATCAATAACTGATTAATAGATTTAGGTTTAGGTTATTTTATCGGAAAGTATTTGAGTAGAAAAATCATTTTCGTGTGTGTATATAAATATATTAATAAATGAGTGACTTATTAATTGTATTTATATTAAAAAAATGATACCTTGAGTCATAATAATAGAGGAAAGTAAATTATTTTTTCAAAAAAAAAAGAATTTACTTTTCTCAAATTTTACTTATTTAATATTAAACAAATAAAATATTTTCTCTCATTTTAATATTTCATAATTATATTTTAAGAAAAATATTTTATATCAAAACAAACAAAATCTTAATGTCTATCACTCTTAACAAGGACTTAAAATTGCAAAGAATTATAATTATAGTTAACCAATTAGAAACAATAAACCACAATGATTAATTTCAAAGAAAATTGAACTAAAAAAATTTTAATCTATTATCTAAGTCTTTTATTATTGGTGATAATTTTGGACATGACATGATAATTTAACATTAATATGAGATACTTTACGTGAGTTAAATTTAAACTTATATGAATTGGAGTTATAAATAGGCCAACCCCAATAACATGAACATATAATAAATAGATCGAGTTGAGATTGAGTCAAAATTAAATGAATTGATATTTCAATTTATTTAAAAAATTATATTAAATTTTTAAAATTATTATTTAAAAAATAATTAATAATTATTTTATAAATAATTATATATAATAAAAAAGATAAAATCTATGTTATAATAAAATCTCAATAAATTATTTAATATTTTCAAATATTTTTAATAAAAATAATAAGTAATTAAATTTGATAAATAAATTTATTATAAAAATTTTATTAATTTGTTGAGTTTGAATTGAATTTATTTAAATTTTTACTACTTTTTAACATGGTACAAACTCAATATGTAAATAGGAATTGCTACCCCTATATCTTATAACCATACCACCTCCTAATCAATTGTTAATCTTGTTGTGAATGAACTTGAATCGGATGATCTAGCTACTATAGCGAATAATTTAAGATCTAAAATTTGTGTATTCAATAATCTACCCTTTCATTAAAATCCTCCGTCAATGATTGATTTTTTTTAACCTTCATGATAAAGTGAAAAATATTAACAAATAGAATTGTCAGATTTGATTCTTTTTTCTTTTTCTTTTTTTTTTATCTTTTGGCCTTAGTTATGGTTCATTTAATGATTGTTGTAGGGTCATTTTTTTGTATATTGATTCTCCTATTGCCCCCGAATTTGAGTATCCGTATGCTAGAAAACTAATCCATAAAACGTGAGTGTTAAAAAAAAAATGCAGTCATCAACGAAATTTAGAGAAATTGGGGCTATATGTCAGGAAAAAAAATAATGTAAAATTAAAAAAAATAAAATGAACCAATATAAACATTGAGAGTCATCCCAAAATAAAAAGACATGCAATTTTGAAGGGGGAAAAAACCATGAATCTGTTAGATAAAAAGGTGCACACGAGTGGTATTAATCATGGCATTTGATCTATACGCGAAATGTAAAATTTAATGAATTGTTTTAAAGAAACTGTGTACGTAGAAGGAATTGGTAGAACTAACCTCGTGCCATTTTCAGCAAAATCGAGCTGCCCTTTTTTTCACTTGGATTATATGATCTATCACGTTATTCTCTCCCTTTGGCTACTTCCCCTCTATTTCTAAATGGTAGATTTGGGATTTGGTTGCTTTAAAATTTGAAATATGATTTTAAAAAAAGGAAAATTTTAATAACTTTTAAATGAGATTAGCTGGTTTATTTTAGCATGGCATCCAAGTGTTACAATAATATCAATCATTTAAATGACAATCAGTCGTTTTAAAATTTGGTCAAACCATGCTAAGAATGTATTGCTTTTTAGTCTTACTACATTAAGATCCTTTCTTAATCATTTGATTCATATAAACGAATCATTGATTCATATAAGAAATAAATTCTTGTAGAAAATTAAATTTTTTAAGAAGTAAATTCTCTTGTGAATTCTTAATATATTTAAAATTATTTAGTTAATAATAGAATATAAGTTCTTATAGGAATTTTTTTCTTTAACCTAAAGGGGAGATAAGTAACTTTCTCCACTTTGTGAAAAGTAGAATTTCTCCAAAAAAGAAAAAAAAGATCTTAGGGTGTGTTTGTTTGTGTTTTTTATTTTTTGTTTTTAAAACTATTTTTGAAAATAGGTTTCAAAAATAATTTTTAAAAATAATGAGAAAAAGAAAGTGTTTGATAAGTTATTCTTAAAACAATCTTAAATTATAACAATGCCATTAATGAAGTATGTTTTAAAAATAGAAAAATAAAAATAACTTAAAGTTGTTCTTGTTTTCTTATTTTGAAAACACATGTTTTGGAAATAGTTTTTAAAAATAAAAAAGAAAATACTCAAACAAATAGATTCTTTTGTTCTTTTATTTTTAAAAATAGAAAATTATTTTTAAAAATAGAAACCAAACACACTCTTACTTTCCTTGTTTTGTCAATTTTTGGCCAACCAAACAACTTATTATTTATTTTCTACTTCTTAAAAAGTTGTAATTCTCATATAATTATTTGTTAACCAAATGACCTCTTATTTTTATACATTATCTAGACCTGATAATGATTTGAGTTAAGTTAGTCTCAACTTAGATTCAACTTGATTTAAAATTTTCTAATTCAATATGGTTTGGCTCAAGCCCAATTCGAGCTATTGTTTTAAATTCAAACTTGACTTGAATTAAGCTTCTCAAGTTAACTTATTAACTCAAATCAATTATAAAAATAAAGTATTTGTTGACAATTAAAAAATTAAAGAAATTTAGGAAAGTGAATATATTTTGAAACTTTACAAAATAAAATAAATAAATAATAAAAATAATTAAATTTAGTATTATTATATTATTCCTTATATGTAAGGAGAAGAAACATAGATGGCAAAAGAAGTTACCTAGATTTTTTTAATTGAAATTTCAAATTGTTTGGAAAAAAACGAACTTTGAAGTCAAAGTCATTAATTATTACATTTATAAAAGTAAAGTTAATAAATTATTTATTAAATGTTTCCACCTTGCTTTGCGCTTCTTTAATAACATAAAGTGTTTTCACGAGTCCAAAATTATTGACCATTGTTGGAATTTTTTTTTTTACATTTTTACTTATAATAATATATAAAATATTTATAAAAAATTGAAGTAATATATTAGCAATAATAATATATATTATGTAGATTTTAGAATACAATTTTCTTAAATATTTTATTTAAAAACATAATATATATTTATATAAATATGTTTATTTTTTATTTTGAATGTTTACATATTGAATTAGCTCATAATACAAGTGAGCTGAGTTCTATTAACTTTGAGTCATGAACTAGATTATTCAATTTATATATTTCTTATGTTACACCCTTTAAAATTTAGGATGATCTATGTGGAAGATAATTACTTATTATAATGAAATTAAAAATAAAATTTTTGTGTGAAATGTTAAGAAAAGAATAAATTAAAATGTTAAAACTTAAATATGATTAAGGATAACTCTTTGAGTATGGAGGACACTTAGAGTTCTTTTTTCAATTTTGCCATTAGCTTTATTTACCTATTCTTCAATTAACACCCTTCATTTTCAAAAAACACTTAAAACATCTTCTTCTTCCTCTCTTCTTCTTCTTCTCTATCTAGCAAGTACAAAAAAAAAGCACCAATCTTCATTAACCTTCCACACTTTTCAACATAAGTAAGGTAATGCCTCTTAAGTTTTAATTTTTGTAGAACTTTTTTCTTATTTTCCTTTGGTTTTGAAATGATTAAAGGATTTAGCTTAAATAGAAATTTTAAAGCCCTAACCTTAACTTTTGATTTTTAAATGAATAGGAGCAAGTAAACTATAATTTCTCTCACTTATTATTTTATCCATAGAAGGTAAGTAAGCATTCAAGTTGATATTGTATACTTTTATATAATTTAGATTGTTAAGTTAATTTCTTTTTTTTTTGTTGATATTGGTACAATTTAAGATTGAATGACCTAGAATGGTGTTTGATGTAAATTTCTTGTTAGATTTAATACATATGATGTGGTTCTTATGATATTTGGTAGTTAGATTATGTGTTTTTATCCAAGGATTGAATTTATAATGATTTTATTATGAATAATAGTAAATTTTGCAAGAATTCTACAAAAAATTCTTGAGGTAATCGATTTCTTGAATCAAGAAATGTTGCTACTTTGATAGGAATTGAATAAACAATCAATCCACAATAGTGAAAAGTGTTAGGTAATCAAATAAGTAGTTAATTCCTCATAGTCAAAATACATTTTTACGTGGAGGTAATTAAATAAGCAGTTGATTTCTTAAGGATCAAAATATATTTTTGCCTAGAGGTAATCAAATAAGTAATTAATTTATTAAGGTTAAAAAATGTTTCCACCTAGTTGTAATCAAATAGGCAATTGATTGCTTATTTGAATGGATAATCGATTTCCCTTATCTTATTTTACATTTTTCACATCTTTAAAAGTGTTTAAGTTGAAATCCCTTCTTTCATAAACCAAATGTGAATGCATACATATGTTTCTATATAATATATAATTAAATAGGCAAGATTAAGCTTGTTATACCTTGAAAGCTTGAAATGTGCATTGAAAAGGATGACTAATTGCTTGTGTCTTACATGGCATGAAAGTTACTAATGTAAGGGTGGCGATATATATGTCATGATGTCACAATCCAACCTTAGTCATAACCAACATGAAACCCGATTATCTGATTCACCAACCCAACCTTCATTCCTTATTAATAAATTAAAGCATATATAAGTTATTAAGGAAGATCATCATACATCTAGAAGGAAAACAATGGGATTTCACTTATCAAAAGGATTTAATAATAGAAAGAAATTAAGTTTGCTTATAATTCATCCAAGTTTGGGAATAAGCTACCCTAACTAACTCTAAATAAAATGAGTTTATACACCACTATCCTTGACCCAATACAGAACAAGGCTCAAAATATACATCTATCATAAAATATCCATTTATTGTCCATAAAAATACTAAGTAAGCACCTAAAAATCTAGTTTTAAAGTGGTGGTGGAGAATCAATATGAGAAATTATAAAAAAGAAACAACAAGGGGTAAGTTTAGAGTTTAGTGAGTAAACATTCAAGCAAAAATTAATTTATAACTCAAATATAAGTTAACTAACTAGATTTACCTTCCTTTGTGCCTAGATACTTAAACCACATAATTCACAAAATAATTCTTATTAGCATCAACATATCAATTATAAAATTATATGTATTCAATTGTACCATTAGTCAAATATACTTATATCATAACCACATTGTATAAGATGTAAAGGTAACAGAAAAAAAGAAAGCAAGTAAATCTCCTTGTAACTTCCATCTAGCTTATCCTTTACAAATCAATTCTTATCCCTCAAAATTAACTTTATCCCTCATAAATTATTACTGGATCCTACTTTCAATTATCAAGTGTAACACATTGTTGTTATCTTAATTCTCATGAACACATATCACATTTATTCTCATTCATTATCATAATTCAAGTTCTATTATTTTTATGCTTTTTAGCATGGTTTTATATCTTGTTTTTACTATCAAACATCATATAATAACTATTCTAAATGTCACATAATACTTGATTCATTTAACCTTTTTTTATCATAATAATTAAATTTTGGGGGTAGTTAACTATAGGAAACCAAAAAAGGAACATAGTTCACTATGTAGTTGATTACAAAGGTTCTAGCGATTGGAATTCATGTCTAGTAGTCGATTACATGCTTAATTATAATCTTCCAAAAGTTAAGCCCTTTAACCATAGTCGATTACAATCTTCTTAAGGCTAAAAATTTCAATTAATAGTTAACTATGATACTTCTGAGAACAACTTTCAACCATAGTCAACTATAAGTCAACCATTATGCCAATTTTTACCAATTATAACTTAATTTTTACTATACACATAACCTAAATTCTATCCAAATTGATTTACAAGACCACTAACCATATTCTAATTATCACAACTCATTAATAGCATGATATTCACACCTAAATCAACAAAGAATTTAAATTAGATATCAAAATCTCGTAAATGCTTCATATATTCATTAAAAACCTAGAAGTCTTAACTCAAACCAAATAAATTTAATTTAATCTTTTAAATAGAGTTAGAACATTCACTCATCTTTCTTGGAAGAGAATTTAGAAAGATGAAAGTGAGGTCTATTGGCTTATAAACACCTAAAATTATAAAACTTAGGGTTATGGTTTATATATCCATTCTTAAGCTCAAATATTTAAATCTTATTAAATCTAAAGAAAAAATAGAAGGGCTTCTCAACAATGGTGTAGGCATAAGTCTTACCTTGATTGTGTAAAGAATTTGATAATAGTTAACTCTTTTTTAGCTTGATAAAGGAAAAAGATAAGGAAAATAAAGAAAATGAGATAGAGAAAGTAGGGAGAAGTTAATATTAAAGGTTTTGGAAATGTGGTGGCAGATTTTAAAAGATAAAAAAGGAAATAAGAGTAAGGGTAAAATAAAGAAAAATGCTTTAAATCTTCTCCATCTTTTCCATACTCATATACTTTCATCTATATGTTTTTAACCTCTGAACATTATCTCATCTAGACACTCTTAACCTTTAAATATTTTATTTCATCTACTTTTTCTTAGTTAATTCATGAAAGATTCTCCTTTTAAATTTTATTCAATTAATTATTTCTACTTTACTTAATATCCTATACATATTTTTCTTATTTTAAATTATCTATTCCATATAAAATTTTATTTTGATTATTATCTTTATATTTATTTATTTATTTCATTCATAAAATAAAATTCTAAAATTCTAGAGAGTGTAGCATGTGACTTATGCATTAGATCCTATATTTGCTTGTGAGGAATAAGAGTATAAGGATGGACTTATGAGGGATAAGGATAGATAGGAAATCTATGAAGATTTTCTTACTTCATTTTCATATTCTTTACTATTTACTATTGAATAATGAAAATATGTTATAACTAGAATTAAGATTGGAAGGATGTGGATTTGCTTACATAGGTGTCTTGTTTTTATTGACAAATCATATTGTGAAATGTATAGATTATGTAGTAGAGTCATAGAAGGGTAAATATGATCAATAACAATATAATTATTTTGACTCAGTTATTTTAGAATGTTTACTTATTAAATCATGAACTTATCCTTGCATATTTTTACCTTACAGATATGTAGGGTGATGTTTCACTAACACCACAATGAAGATAAATCCTTTAAAGTTATCTCTTAAGCTTAGGCTAGGGCAACAACAACAATGGATGTTTTTGTTTGTATATAGCTAAGAATTCTTTAAAACCTTCTTTAGAAGGCCTTAAGTTGTAATAGATACATTAATGGGTAGATATTGTAAATAATATAGGTCATGTTGTTAGTTAGGCCAACTTATTTTATAAAGTATTAGAGATTATAAGCAGACCTAACTCTCATTTTCACTTGGAAATAAATATGATAAACTTTAGTATTTTGAAATTATAAATGTTAGCATTTAATTAATATTTTAAATTGATGTTAAGTGTAGTTTACAAGTAGAATAAGTTAGTGGAAACTAATAAGCCTAAGTTGACATTGGTTATGCCTTAGGAAAGGTCATGATAGCTTATTTATTTCATGAGCTTGTTTTATCAAGTAAAAATTTAAATTAAATTGTGAACCATTCATGAACTAGCTTTATTCACTATCAACCTTAACATTATTAATTTTTTATGATCTATTCATATCCATCTAATTTTATTTTTTGGATGAATATAGGTTGTGTCATTATGAACCTTACAAATAAGGATCATTTGGATTTTATAAATTTAGAAAAGAAACAAAATAGTCAAATAAAAATGAAAATTATTACTAGTGGTAATAATTGCTATGACTAAAAGTTCATTTAGGTTAGCTAAGTTAGGCTTTATCTTAAATAGATTAAGCTTTCTTTCTAAAATATTAGCTTGAACTTAGCTTACTAGCCTATATAAGGCTAAAATTTAAGCTAAATCTTGTTGGATATATGATAAAATACTTATCCTTAAAAATTTAACAAAATAGCCCTACCTTTATGATTTAGTGTATATTTTTAGGAAAAGTGCCTTCAAGCATAATATTTGAAAAATTCTTCTCTAATCTTCAATAAGATTTTCTCCTTAGACTAATATTTAGTAATCTAAAAGAATAATAATGGAATGTTTACAAGTGATTGACTTGAACTATTTAGTTAAACTAGTTTTCTCTTGCAACTTTACTTATAGA
Source organism: Sindora glabra (assembly GCA_020226215.1). Taxonomy (NCBI): domain Eukaryota; kingdom Viridiplantae; phylum Streptophyta; class Magnoliopsida; order Fabales; family Fabaceae; genus Sindora; species Sindora glabra. The sequence goes on from CM035229.1 coordinate 52,090,793, forward strand.
ACCTTTAGAAGTATTTATAGATAAAACTTAAACCAAAGCTTTTTCACCTCCCACGTAGGAATGCCACTAGTCACAATTTCTTACTTTCAAAAATAAATTTTATTAACACATATTAATTATATTGGCCATTCACTTTTCTATGGTGAATATAATGTTTTCACTCAATATAATGAGAATTTCCATTTTAAATGTTAAATACATTGAATATTATTTTAAGACCATTATAAAAGCTACTAATCTAATAAACTCCTACTTGATTTTAAAATAGTTTATAAAATCAAAAAGTTATACAATGAATAATTTCTTATAATCTATTAATGTATACTTATGTAGTTACCTCAGGTCTACATAAGACATATAATAATAAAAAAAGAATTATTTTTATAAAATATTAATTATTTTCAAAAGCTCCACTATTTAAAAAATACTTGAAATCTAGCAATTCAAGAAAAATTATGTTTTGATTTAAGTATGAACCACTAAGGAAAGTGCCTTTAAACATTTCATAAGCTTAAATAATTCGAGATCCAATAATATTTTGTATTAGGACCCTTCTATATACACTTGTAAGTATATCTAATGAAGAAGTTGAATCTTTCATCATATAAACATCAATTAACCATTCATATTATACTTAGAATCTAGGAACTCAAATAAAGTTATGTTCCAATTTAAGTATTAGTCACTAAGGAAATGTGTCTTAAACGTTCTATAGGTTTGAACAATTTGAGATCCAACCTTTCCTCTCTATTAAGACCTTTTCATATATACCTACAAGTACATACATAATAAAAAAGCTAAATCTTGAGACACCTTTATAAGCACTTATTTATATAGTTTAATATCAACCTTATATCATCATTCCATAGAATAAGCAGTTTTATTAACATAAAACATACTCACAATATTACATTAAATAAGGATTAAACTTATACATTTAACATGATCATAAAATATAAATATAGTAAGAGCCTTAATGAATAGATCTGCTAAATTATCCTCAAATGGTACTTTTTGGACAATGATTTCTTACTTTTTTAGCATATCTCTAATGTAATAGTACTTTCCTTCAATGTGCTTTACCTTGGAATGACATTTAGGATTTTTCATGATAGCAATTGTAAATGTATTATCATAAAAAAATCATAACTAATTTTTCTACACATTGAACAATACGAAAGCAATCCAAAGTCAAAACCCTAGAAAATTGAAGTTTGTATTTTTTTAATTAATTATTTCTTATGAATTAATATGATTAATTTGTGTGAATAATGTGTTTTAAGCCTTTAAATGATTGAAATGTGATAAAGGTATGAGGGGAATGTGCATGGTGAGAAATTTGATGAAATATATGAATTGAAGATTAATAAAATTCATAAAGATCATAAAGACATATATAGTTGATTATTGCCCTCCAAAGTGCATTTTAAACTAGTATAATTGACTATAACTTAGTGAAATTAGTTAAAGGGTAAAAGACATAACTTACCATTTTTCCTAAAATGCCTCTTAGCTCGTAACACTAAAATATCTCAAAATTATACCTCTACTCTTATTTTCATTTCCTTATCCTTATCCTTTACTTTTTATTAAAGAAAACCCTAAGCTTTCTAAGGGAAATCTTTAAATTATTTTCCATCTTAACTTTTTAAGGTAAGTAACTTATCAATAATTAATTCTTTATCAATCAATCTTCCTTTTTACTTAATTACTTTTTCTCTTACAATTGAGTTTCCAACATAAATATTAATGAAAGTTGAGCTAAGAAAAAACTAAGATATAATCTTTTATTTGATTGATGAATAGACCCTCCAATCAACTCATCTTTCATCTCAAGCCACTTTTCTATGCATTATGAATAATATGTTACTTAAATCCTAAATCAAATCTTTTATTTTTATAAGTCTTGATGTTCTTATGTTTATTTATTGATCATATATGAATGTGGTATTTAATGCATTAAATAGATGGATAAAAAGATGGATTTTAATTATTAGAATTAATATTTAATGCCTATAATGATGTGGTTATGTGTTATGAGAACTAAATATGGTTTAAAGGTTATTTATTATAGGTATATAATGTTCTCACAAATCTACAAAACACTCCTTTATAATTGAGTATATAATCAATTATAAAAGCTTGAGTTACTTTATGAGGCCTCATAGCTAACTATCTACCTAAGGTTTTGCCTCTAAATAGTAATAGTCAACTATAATTGTCCAAAGTTAACTCTGTACCTTTATACTTTATGGTTGATTATAAATGTTAAAGTTCACCTTTAGTTACTGACAATCAATTATATAGTTAATTATAGCCTTATTTTAACTTAAAATCATACTTTTTGAGAAAATGCAAGTTATTAAGCCATAATAAGCATGCAAAATGAGAAAAAATGACCTCAAATACATATTATCATGAGTAATTTAAGTGATGAATAAATTTGCTTACTTTTTAAAGTTCAAGATTATTTATATATGACATTATTGACTCATTTTCATCCATAAGATTATCATTTGATGATGATTGATCCCAATAGGCCATGAATGATTTGCCTTATTATTGCCACATAAATACATAATAAATATGATGTTATGAGCATATACTCCTTATGAATAAAATGCTGTAAGTTAATGCTTATTGCACATGATAACTAATTTAATTATGATAAGAATTTTTCCATGATAAGCAATGAATTGTTATAATGATGTTGAATTATGTTATGATGTGAATTAAATGTTAGGATTTGTGTACAATGCTATACAATGGGATTTTTGTGCAATGTTTATGACGGGAGAAGGATGATCTAAGAGGTATAAGGTGGGAAATTGTTTGATATATATAATTATGAATTTATTACTTGATATTTGAAAATCTCTTGCTCAAATCATAATAAATGGCAGACCTAACTGTACTTAATCATGCAAAGTACTAAAATGATGATAAAGGGTGAATTATCATTAATTATGGTTCCATGAGATATGAAAGTTTATGAATCTTCAAATTTGTTATCTATTAAATCTTTTTAGTTTATGCTATATGGATATTTAGGTAAGATATTTTTTATTAAGTTTCATACTTATTGTTTTATGAGTTTAACTTTTCAGATATACAATAGGACCTTTCACCATTACCCTTACAATAAGCAAGATACCCTCTTTTAAGAATTTAACCTCATTTTTTGATAGATTCGTAGTGAATATCAACTGGTATTCTTATAAATATGAGTTTATGATATTAAGCAATATAGAAGGTTAATTCTCTTTTGTTGAAATAGTATTTGGATTATAGACCATACCTTGGTGTAATTAGAATAACTTATGCCTTGTTGTAAGATACATACGTTAATTTAACTATCTTTTGAAAAAACTATTGTATTGCAAAGGATTGTAGGAAATGCAATGAGTGAATGATGATTTGAACTGATTGAGTCTATTTTATGAATGGATTCTTTGTTGTGATTATCAAATATAAGAAGTAGGCTAATAGAATTATTGTTAAGTAATCATATATCAGTTATGGCTAAATTCAGTTATTACAAAGTTATACTCACTTTTCAACCTTAAGATAACTATCTTCAATTGTATATTTATGCTCACCAATTATTTGTAGTATTGAAAATCTGTTAGCTTATAACTAAATATGTGGGGTTGCACACTTATTAAAAAGGCACAAAATATAAAAGTAAAAAGTTATTTAGTTTTTATGTTTGTTCCTATAACTTAGTTTCTAATTTCATAATTGATCATGATTTGTTACCTTTCATTTTAATATGGCTTTTATAGATTTATACATGAAAGAAACTTAATTTCATTCATCTTTTTTAATAGTATTATTTACTATATATGTATAATAAATGTGTAATATTATATATTAAATTTTAATAAATGTTCATTGCATTTACATACATTGGACTTAAAAGTGCTTTTCTAAAAAGTATAAATCTCACGTATTGAGTAACAAGTATCAAAATAAATTTAGCAAAGTACCTACCTCTGATCGAGGTATTGTATATAACTTTTCATCATTTTTAATCTTTTGTTATTCAATTTATTTTTGAAATTGTTAAAATTGAAAATTTATATAATTATAGGAATTTTGTAAAGTTATAGGATATGTTGGTTTCTATTTTTGGTTAAGGTATTCTTGTAAGCTTGAATATAAGGAAATAGGGAGGATAAAGGAGTAAGAATAGGAAGGGATTAGGGTTTGAGATAGTGGATGAGTGATGAGTAGTAAGTGATATGATTTGAGGGGTAAAGGTGAAATATACCACATTGGTTATTAAATTTATGGTATTAAATTTAACTAATGTGACATTATAGAAATTGCATGTTATTTATTTAAAAAAATAATATTTAATGTTGTTTCCTATAATGCTAAAAAAATAAATGACATCAATTTTGATCAATATAAGAATAGACATTATTGTTATCATTTATGATGATTATAGAACTAACAATAAAAAAGGATATACAATGTTGTTTAAGTAGAAGTTGGTTGAATACTAACATATTATTCTCTAAATACCTAATATCAATCAACTATTTTGTAATGAAGTACTTAAACAACTATCTTATCATATAAAAACAAAAATGTTAATTGAAATATATTAGATCATGAAAAATACTACTTATATTTCAAATGACATTACAATATTTTTAGCATATGCATACATCATAATTGTAAGAAAAAAATACTTTAACATTCTTTAAGTTTTAATGAAATTATAAGAACCTCTTATTTAGTTTCAAAGCTTATACAAACATCCTTCAAAATACCAATACACACACACACACACACATACATATATACACCCTTAAATCCAAATTTGAATCTTTCATCAATAAACTAATGAGAAAAATAATTATTTATTCAAATTAAATAATTAATTAGTTTCAATGAAATTATAAGAAGCTTTTATTTAGTTTCAAAGCTTATACAACATCCTTCAAAATACCAATATATATATACACACACCCTTAAATCCAAATTTGAATCTTTCATCAATAAATGAATGAGAAAAATAATTATTTATTCAAATTAAATAATATAAGATATTTTGAGTATTTTTTGATCAAACATATGCCTTTATTAAAGTCAAACAGCTATAAAATTATCACATTTAAATCAAATTTTGAACTTTTTCATAAATCAAATTTTAACTATTTAAACTTAAATAACACACCATCGAGGCTAATAGCTTAGTAGCAAGGTATTAGTGGGCTTTTAAAGTGTAACGTCTAGGGATGGGAATTCAAATGTTCATATAATTATTAAAATTTAAAGAAGCTCAAACTATTTTATCTAAATTGATTTCAATTGTATAGTTGAATAGGTAGAGGATGAAGATGATAAAGTATCTTAGGTGGAGAAATTGATGGAAATTGGACACCATGCTTAAGTTTTTAATAAAGCATTGAATAGGTCTTATTTTGTGTTATCACTCTTTTATTAGATGTGCTATATCCCATGTTGAGTTTGTTTTGTTCAACCAAGAATTTTTCTACATCCATACAATATAGTATTTTATATACATTATACATGTCTATAAAGACATATGAAGTGCAACATAACACAATACTTGATGACATTTTACATATTCTTATACATGCCTATAAAGACATATGAAGTGCAACATAACACAATACTTGATGACATTTTACATATTCTTATATTTATTTAGGAAAATGATTTTATGAATTGCATTACTCTCATTCTTTTAGGGAAATGCATGTACATGATCAACATGTCCACATTTGGCACATGATTAGCATTGGTAAATCAATATAGAAGTGATTAACTTGATCCAATCATTAAAACGAGGGAAATCATATTTATTAGATAAGGGCACCCATGAAATATAATATCCAGTCTTTATAGCATTTTCTTTATATTATAAATTTTCATTCTCGTCCTTTGAAGCTTCCTGTACTATTAATGTCTCACATCCATAACACTAGATAAGTAACAGATGCTTGATCTTCTATCGTATTGATCACAAACACCAAATTTTACATTATGATCTTTACACCAACTGTGACTGATTGCTTGGTTCCCCAAAAAATACTAAAAAAAAAGGCAATGAAAAACTTCAACCTCTTAAGAGTTATCGTGAGTTTCTTAAATCTTAACCTTCTCATATCTTAAAACCTCATTTTTTTCTCTGATCCAACAATATAGTTTCTCTCTGATGATATTTGCTGAGAAATATAATGTTGATAATGACGCTTAATGCATTATAAACTTGCATAATCTTTATATAGATATATCATAAATGGCTTAGTTCATGAATTGATTTATAAACTTTATATATCTTGATTTAGCGGTTTAGTTTATGCTCATTTAAGTCTTGAATGAGATAACATTTTCTATTTGTGATGTTATATTTGGGACTCAAAATGCTGGGCCAAAAAAATTGTCATGTGATTCATACATATCAATTGCCATGTGCGTTAAATATGAAAGAAATGAACAAAGCAAATATTATAAATTTTTATAAATTCCTATTATTAGGCATTATAGTTTGGTAGTAATAAGGGAATAAACAACTAAAATTTATGATAGACAGATATGTAAATATGAAGAGAACTATCCAAATTTATGCAAACACCTCTTTTCATATGTGCATTTGTAAGTATTTTATTTTACTTATAAGGATTCTGATTACCATAAAAGAGCTAACCCATGAAAGTTCTAGTTTACCTCCAACCTTGGCAACATTTAGTTTGTGGAAAATATTTCATAGGAACAAGAGGGGTAAAATGTAAGATTCTATGAGGCACATTCTCATGCTAAGTTGCTAACAGATAAACCATTACCTGTTCATAATAACAAGTGGTGTGCATAATTTATTCCATTCAGAAAAACATATATAAGAATACCTTTCTTTTGATTAAGAATTGTGGTGTGACATGCATCCTCTAATTCTGATTATAGAATAAATGAAAAGAAAAATGGATTCTTGTTCAAAAATTAAATCTTTATCTGTTCCTCTCCTTTTCCTGCCAGGATTGGAAATCTTGTATTTTCTATATGTGCACAATTGAGTCATTGGGTCTTCTAAATGATGTAAAAAGAAGTTCTGTAAATCATTGATGTTTAACATAGATGAGTTCTAATTAGATTTAAGTTAATTTGAATGGTGAAATGTTAGGCCCAGTATAAGGGTTATACCTTTCACATCAACATATATTGCATATTTGTATAACTTAAACAACCATGATTATTCTTTTGCAGGCACAATTCTACGATCTTTGCCAAACCAAGAGCAGTGAAAATCAAAATGGATATCCCACAGCCCATTTTATTGGGATCAACTATTTGTGTCATGATAACAATGCACCTTTCTATGAAGCTACTAGTAGATCATGTTTAAAAATTAGAAGAAGCCAAAAAGAGTAAAAAGCCATAATAATTATCATTCTCATGGCACTAATATATATTATAGACTCCTATGTAGGTTTGATAAATTTCTTAGGAAGCGAGTCATTCTTTACTCTTTTGGATTCAATTAAAGAGTGCTATGAGGCTCTGGTAAGATTCTTGTATTTGGAATGTATCGGGAGATTGAATTTTTAAATTTGGGTTTTATTGAATTTAATAATTAGAATGTATGACTACTTACTGAGTTTGTGACCTACAGGTAATAGCTAAGTTCATGGCTTTAATATACAGTAATTTGAACATATCTATGAGTAAAAATATCGTGCTAAATGAGATCAAAGATAAAAAGATGCATCATTCATTTTTGATAAATCTTTTTCACATGCATAAAACTCACCGAAGTATTGCAATATTTTGAAAAATAATGTTTTATGTCATGTTTTTGGAAATTATAATGTATCTTAGATCAAATGTTACCCGCCATCTATTAATAACTCTCTCGCAATTGTGCATATGATACAATTTGAATTGAATTAAGCCTCACCAATCCTTTTATAAACAACAAGTCTCAGTTGCACATAACACATTCTGTTGCATGCTATTTTATAATACTTGATCCATCAATTATGCAAAGTAAGTTATAGTTAATGCATTCTTCATGAACATTTCAAATTGTCAGAATGAAGTTTAACTCATTGGGACCATCATATTTCAGCCTACCATTGCCCATCTGAACCACAATATGTTAAGGCTTCTCAAATACTAAACTAACCAATTTGTTGTGCTATGCCCGGTGTGCTCCATCTTGATAATAACTTTGCAATATATTAAGGTATATCCTAGTTAGATTAGCTGGACATTCACAATCATTTTGAATATTTTAGTTTCACTAGCACTTTATGTACTTGTTGCTTCCTACCATGTGTTTGTGAAAGAGTTGGAACCGCACTAACCTCTTGCCAAGTTTTTATGCATTAAAGGGATAGTCTTTTTCTACTTTTGGCAGGTACATTCCTACATTCTGCTTGATTCTTTCTATAATTGATCACCTAAGTTCATGAAACTATGCTTTTATATATAAGTTTTACAACTAGCTATGCTCAATTTCTACAAGGAGTCTTGCTCCAAATCTTGTCATCAGTAGGAATAATACAATTTAATCAGTCCTGGTTAAGCGTAAAGCATATTGAAAAAGGCTACCAAAATATTTTAGTCTGTATTGAAATGGTTTTCTTCTCAGCTTATCAGCAACATGCATATAATGTTGCACCATACAGAAAGGATAACAAAATTAAACCACCTTTGGATAAAAAGACAGAGTAATATTAAGTCTTAGGGTTGATACTACTTATGTATGACTTACTATTGTATTTAGCTCGAAACTGGGAGTAGGATATATACAACAAAACTTTCCATAAAGGCTAAGTTCTTGATTGTACTTACTATTAATAATATCAATTCTTCGCACACCAAATATGCCAACTATGTATAACAAGATACATATATGAGATATTGCTCCAAATGTGACAAACTAGCAGGTGATGAGGAAAGGACATTAATATAACTAGAAGACATGTAGCGTTACTACTTTTTTACAAATCACATTTAGTAACCACACTTCTGACACCTAAACTAAGTAATTTGAATCAAACTCACTCCACTTATCAAATAGTTAAGGCTAATTCCATTTCGATTATGTCATATGTATGCATGTGATTATGTCAAATGTATACAAGTAAAAAATGTTAAAGAGATGTAAAGTGTAAACTACATGTCCAATAGAAGGAACATTTCCTGCAATGGTAGGCACATAATATATATAAGGAAAATATTAGGGAAAAATTGAATAACCTTTCAAATTTTACTATAAATTCATAAATAAGTACTTAAAATTTCTAAGTTTCAGTATCTATAGTTCCTTAAGGTAAGGAAAACTATTTGTAATGTCTTAATGATGTCATACTCAGACTTATATTGCAATGTTGAAACTAATTGCAATGTGATAGATCTATTGAAACTAGATGTTCATTACAACTCTTGCTAAAATATTACAAAGCACCTAATATATTGTGTGAAGAAGCCTTAAGCCTAGAGCTCACTATGTACTGCATGCAATATATATAGCAATCTTAGGTCAAAGCTTTAGATCTTAAGTCCAGCAAATAGGCTATTAATCCTTCATATCTAACTAAGGAGTAGATAAAAAAGATATAAACCTTTTATTTGCGTTATACTTCTAGATTATGTTAGGTATTAAGTATATTCTATTTTAATTTAAAGTCACGATCAAATAAATATTCTTCTTGCATTATTTTAGGAAAAATTTATCCCTTTGATACCACCATTTGACGATTTCATTGGAAGCTTTGACCCATTAACATATTTGTCTGATGTTTTGTACTATTACGTTAGATTATTCATGTCTTCCTCCACTTGCAACATCTTTGTTTCAGATTTAATGTCATTTGTTACTTTAGCATCCGATTTCTTCTTGATATTCAAAAAGGGTGACGAGGGTATATCCTTTAAACCTTCCAGCACAATCTTATATGCCTGCTTCTTCCCTAAAATATTCCAAAAAGGGGAAAATAGAAACTAGAGATGAAATAGAATCCAAAGACCATACATTAAGTGATATTGGAAAAGAAATAGGAAGAATAAGAGTTAAGTTTCCATAGGAATTATATTCTAATTTGGTAGATATTGATTTTGTATAGTTTATTTAGCAATCATGACTATAGGTTTAGCACAAATTATAAAATAGATAACTTTAAAAGATATACACATGCCAAAATTAAGATTCTCCAATAATTTGTGCCCACTGATGTTCACAAGTTAAAATGCATCATGCAAGCTAACAAAGGCATGATGAACAATACATCGTAAGTAGAAAATCTACAAGATTTGCTTAGTTATGGACCAATCTTTAAAAGTTACCACATAACATATAACATTCTTCTCTATCATAATCTTACTATTTTTGTGCACATATCTTTCTTTTGTAATTTCATGATGATCCTACTTTACTAGATGGGATACAAATCACATATAGTTTGGAATCTAATAGCAAGTATTAAGCAATAATCAACCACATCAACCTTCCTAGTTTTCATATGCTATAGCCATGTAAACACACCCAAAAGCATAGAGGTAACTCATGGCAACACTACAAGCAATTAAGATTATGTTTCTACATATTGATATTCTAGTTTCCTACCAGACATCTATTAAGATTTTAGTTTAAAAAAATTAGCAAATTTCAATTGATAAAGAAATGAAACTATAATTAGTAAGTACAAACAATTAAAATAAAAACTTGTTAGAGAGACTAACCAGGGATGATTTTACAAGAGTCATCAATGGCAGAATCCAGGGTGAACTTGACGAGGTTTTTGAAAATCTAAGTTATATTCTCCCAATGGAGCACGTCATTGTTATTGCATACCCTTTGAGATCCGATGACATCGACCATTTTTGGTGCAAGATTTTTCAATAGACAAAAGAGTGATCCAATGTATATAAAGCTAAGTAATGGAACAACACTATTTTTTACTACTCAAATACCTGGCTAATGGCTATATTATATTAAGAATTATCTAGTGGACACCCACCCAGTAGACTTTTGGTTAATCCTAATGTTTTTCAAGGACACCCACCAACACCATGAATTTTTGCATTATCTATGAAAGACATTGTTTGAGTAAGAGCTTTTCCTTCTAATCGCAATCTCAATAGACATAATAAATACAAATCTACATCTGCAAGATCTATTTAGTTTCTATTTTCCAACATATATAAAAGAAATACAAATCTTTCAAAAATCTTGTTTAAATTTTTTGAGAGAATTATTTTTTTTATTAAATTTAAAATTAATAAGAATTTACATGAATAATATGAGCACTTTTAAATATCATTATTTATTATTAACTATTATTTATTATTTATCATTAATTATAATTTATTTACTATTAACCATTATTTATCATAATGAATTTTTATTTGCTATCACCTATCTTTGATCATTGCATATTAATGTTGATAAATTTAACTTTTTGAATTGAGTATTCAATCTTTAGGAGAATATTTTTTATAATTTAATAATATTTTTAAAATATATAAATTAATTAAAATATAATATCTTTTTAATTAAATTAAATGTGACCTACAGTATTAAGTTAAAATTCCTCCTTCATTTAACATGATTGGTAAATGAATTGAAAATGTACAAAAATGTTATTATGCTCAAATCAAGACAATGAAATCCTTTATATAACCATTACTCTGCAATATTCAACCTTTTTACTCTATAGAAATTCTTTTGCTTTTTTTAATCAAGTTATTCCAGATAATTCAACCTTTTTCATAAACATTTATTATTATTTTTCTTGCATCTCTGTAGCATCTTAATTGTGTTTTCATTATCTCCTCGGAGCTACTCTAACTTTCTCTCAAATGGACTAATCTATAATAAATTGCACTACAAAATTTGCACTGAAGTTCATAAAAACACCATAGGCAGTTGGTGCACCCAAGAAAAGTTGATACAACTTGAGCATTTAGTACATCTACTAAGCTATTAAGCCACTAAGCCATCAACTAATAGCATGTTGGGGATTCTAATTTGATCCTCCTCTTCTTTGTTAATGTACCAAAAATCTATAAAGTAACAATACACGAATAATCTCTCTGCCCAATTTTGATTAACAAACAAAACTTATATTATCTATTCTCTAATGGTCTCAAATGAGATTCAAGTATACAAAACTTGTGCAAAATATTGATATTCACAAACATTTTATGCCAGAAACCAAATGCTAAATGGCTTTATACATATGAACAACATTTGAACTATAGCTTTTCTTGAAATTTATTAACCAATGCTCAGTAACAGAATCATTGAAATTAGGAAACCGAGGCAGAGATGGAGCTTGCAAACCAATGATTCAAAAGTGTATATAAGCGAAATCCTAAGATTATGAACACAAGGGACATGATATGAACACAACTCAGTGCAGAAGTAAAATCATTTCCAAATGATTATCTCTTATTTAGCACACTTTAAAATTACAATTCATTTTATTTTGAAATAAATTCTATTAAAAAATTATGTTTGGATTTAAATTTTATTTTATTTAAAATTTTATTTTATTTATATTATTGTTATTTTGAAATCTTATGAAATTGGATAAGATTTTATAAGAATTCATTTCATTTTAAATGTAATATTTTTATTGGATAATTTTATCCTTAATTTTTTAAGTTATTAATAGTTATCTCTTTCTTTCTTTGAATTCTCTCTCTCTCTCTCTCTCTCTCTCTTAAAGATAATATTATAAATATAACTATTTGAAATAAATTTCATAAGTTTTAATAAAATTCCAAACAGAAAAATTTATTTTAAAGTGAAATGAAATCATATTTTATATAATTTATCTCAAATAAAAGAATTCATTTAAAAATAAAATAAAATTATTTTTATTAAAATGAAATGAAATGAATCCTATTTTTTATTGTGTCAAACAAAAGGTAAGTAGGTTAAACCATTGAATAGCACAAATTCATATCATGTTCTAACATACTAATCCACAATAAACATGAAATTCTTCTGTCATCATGCAAAAAAATTAATGTCTATAAGATAACATTCTAAAATTATCTGTCTAACTTCAATATTGTGATCATTCTTACAACTATCACAAATCTCTTATATGATAACATTGTAACAAAATATATAACCCACAAGATAGATTAGAATAAGTGTCCCCTCCTTGGCAATAAATAAAGGAACCTAAAGTGTGCAAGGAGTGGTTAGGAGTGCATAGATCACATCAATAGTAGCCTATAAAATGAAATTATGAAGCAAAATTGGTGTAGCAGAATCAAAATGATCACCATAGATTCATTGACTAGAATCAAACAATCTGTAACCATGAATCACAGTGCTAAAAATGCCAGTATATATTCAAAACCTAGCAAATTCTTATATGCATATAATAAAACTGATTATAAAGAAATGAAGAACAACAATACAAGAAAAGAAACATAAGACATTATAGTTACATGTGAAGCTACAAACTATGAATGTGAATTACAAATTTCATTATTAGAAGAAAATAAGCAAAATAACTAAGGAAGATCAAATTTTGAAAATAGGTTCAATTATAGGATATGCCAAGCCAAAGTTTCCCTTTTAAAAAAAATCTTACAATGATCACTATGCAAATTGATATACACCTAAGTTTATTTTCCCAAAACTTACTTGGCAAAACAAGTTCTTTCACAGGGACAATCCAACAAAAAGCAACTTTTGTGATTGAGTTCTCTAATATAAAAGGAAAATGTAAAAACATAATAAAGCCAATTACTCATTCCAATCTTATATAATTTTCAATTGCAATCATACCTTATACTACATAAAAAAAACAATATGAGTAACAACTAGATATCAGGTGTCACCATGGATTAAAAATGATATAAAATAACACATTCTTACTTCTTAATGTAACAACAAAATGAGCATACGACACTAACCTTTCAAAATAAGAAACCAACGCAATGTAATTGTAAATTTCACTATCTTTAAAAATGCCATTTCCTTGTGTTTGTTCTTTTTGTCTAGTGCCATCTGCTTTTCATGACCTAGTAGCTTACATCATTAAAGTAATTCCCTTTTATAAGTTCAATGTTGTTCTTATCTAAAAACTTAACATCCTTTTTTCTGCTAGGTTTTGGTATTTTACCTTTATCTACACCGCTTGTTACTTATTTCTTCCTCACTCTTCAGTCTTCCCTGGTTCATCACTTTTTCCCCTATTGTCCTAAATTTTAGTGTTTTCCCTAGGTTCAAATTTACCAATTACAACTAGCAAAGTCACATTACTTATACATTTCATTTGTACATTCCTATTGAAAAAACTATAATTCAAATGAATATCACAAATAGTAGCAAGTTAAAAATAATAATAAAACATTACCAACAAATATAACAAGAAACTTGAATGGTAAATACAAATAGATACATAATAAACACAATCAAGTACTGATAATTATAGAAAATGACTTACTTGAATTGACATAAGTTATAGGATTTTATTAAGAACCCTCAAGCAATGAGTAACATAGGTACTCTTACTAGGCAATTAATTCATTCTTTTTATTTCCTCATGAATTGTAGCTTGCTTTTCTTCACACCATATCTGCTTTTATGGCTTAGGCTAGCTAGAAGCTTCTGTCTCCATTATCTACTTAAAATCCTCTAAATAGTTAAGTTAATACACTTCTCCACTGGACCCAAAAAAAAGAAAGCAACAAAAATAATTAATCAAGAATAAAAGCTAATTGATATGAATAAGAATAATCTATGGTAATATAGAATGGGGTTTAAGGAGTTTGGATTCTTTTTTTTTTTTTCAAAATTACTTTTGTTCAAATCTATTTATCTATTTTTTATTTATTATTATATTATTAAAATAGGGTTTAATTCCTGCTAATGTGTCATATGGCATCCTGTGATGGTTGATTTGTGCCATGTGACATTCTACAATATTAGAAAAACATAAACATTTAAATCCTTTAAAATTAAACACATAACTTTTATGAAACCATGAATTGATGCCACCAAATCAATTACTTTAATGGTCATTTCATTCTCTAACTTAATATAACTAATGTGAACAAATAATTGAATTGTAGTTTTACAACTTTTCATTGTAATAAATAATATATATTTATTATTAAAATAAATTTAAATAAATAATTATTTTATAGATAAATGTTATAATTGTTAATTAATATTAATCTATACTAATATAAAATAAATATTGAAGAATTTAGACTCTACTATTTTTATTTCTAAGATTATGCATATTTCAAAGCTATTTATCTATTATTTATTATTATATTATTAAATTAGGATTTGCTCCTTACCAGTTTGCCACATGGCACCCTATGGTTGTTGATTTGTGCCATGTGACATTCTGTAATATTAAATATTCATAATAAAATAATAATTATCATGATTACAAAAAAATAAATGAAATAATAATAAAAATAAAATATTAATAATTAAAATTAAATAATTATAAAAATAATAATATTAGTTAATATAAAATATTTAATAACATGAAAATAATTAATAATATTAATAAAATAATAATAAATATAATAATTATTAAAAATAATAATTAATATTATTTAAATAATATTAATTATTATTAATATATTAATAATTAATATTAAATAATTAAAATATATATTAATAATTAATATTAAATAATTAAAATTTTATAATATTAATAAATAAAATAAAAATAATAAGATAATAATTATAAGTTAATTATTTTTTAATGTAATAATTATTACTAATGTAATTAGAAATATTTAATTTCTTTTCATATTTAAATGAATAAAACTAGATAATCAACAAATTTTTATTCCCTTTCCCTCATTTTCTTTTATTGATTCCTTTTTCGCTCGCTAATTGAACCAAACAACCTCTTAAATCCTTTAAAGTGAAATCCATAACTTTTAAGATAAAAGCATAAATGTAAGTTGAAACCATGAATTGATGCCATCAAATCAATTATCTTAATAGTCATTTTATTCTCTAACTTAATGTAAATATTGTGATCAAATATTTGGATTATAATTTTACAACTTTTCATTATAATAAATAATGTATGCTTATTATTAAATTTAAATATATACTTAATTTATAGTTAAATATTATAATTGTTAATTAATATTAATAAATAATAATTTTAATTCCAATCTTATTTGAATCAATAAAAATTCACTTTCGATCTTATTTATACTAATATAGAATGGCAGTCGAGAAGCCACTCTACTAACATGACCTAAACCCCTAAATTTAAGGAGTCGCTCTCTTTAGTTTTTCCACCTAATTTAGGGTTGTGATAACTGGAATGATAATAATTATAAAAGAATTAATGTATTTTTTTTATAACAAGAATTAATGTATTTTATTTGCCTTAAATTAATTCATAATAGAATTTCATTGAATCAAATTTTATAAATAGAATAATATGCCAAAATTTGTTCATATCAAATAGCTATTATTTTTAAAATATATAATTTCTTTAAAAAAATATCTAAGCATACGAAAATGTATTTAAATTTATTCATAAATATATGATTTGTTTAGATTTTTTTTAAAACAATGTAAACATGCCCAGGAGCAGATGTGAAAATAATAGTAGAAAGAAAAGTCCATTGAAAAATTTGACAATAGATTCTAGTAATTTAATAGTGTAATAATACCCAATATTATCTTAAAAGATTTTATTTTCTATCATATTTAAAGCCCAAACTTAATACATTATTATATGTATTATGAGAATTATCACTTGTACCATTATCAAAAAAACTCAAGATACTGTGATATAAATCAAGTAATTTAGAAATTGTTTGGATATGTTTTTATTTTTTATTATGTAGAAACTATTTTTAAAAACTTTTTCTCAGAATTATTTTTGAATTTGAAGAAAATGAAGAATAAAGAATATTTAGATAAATGAATAAAAAAATATTTCATTTAATTATAAAACTAGCATACAAAACAAAAAAAGGCTAAAAAAATTAAAAAAAAACTTATGATATTACAAATTTTGAAAATATTTTACCCAACGGAAACTTCTACTTTAAAAAATAAGAAAGTAATTTTAAAAACAGTAAACATCAATACCCTTGTCCACCGAACATACAAACTTAAAACAAAAAGGGTTGTTTTCATGAATGTTTCTCACCTGGCTTGCAAATTTCAAATACTGATCATAATTTATCAATATAAAAATATTTTTCCGCATAACTGGTTAATCAGGGATAAAAATTCAAACTTTACATACAGAGAAACTGTAACCCCAGAGAAAAAAAAAAAACAAATCGAGGGAACTTACGAGGAGAGTTCGCATGACAGAATATAGCCGAAAGAGTTTGCTACACGCAGAAGCAACCTAGAATTAGGGGGAAAGTCAACGCGGGTAATTTTTTTTATTAGTACTATATTTTTTTTCAACGCGGTTACATTTTTTCTTGGTATTTGTACCTTTTTTTTTCCTCCCAGAATGTCACCGGCACCGGCACCGGCGCCCCCACAAAAGGATACATGAAGTAAAATTAGTAAAAAATATGATTTCAATACATTGATGGAATTCTAAAGTCAAAACACGTTTTCATGAGTTACACTTACTCGAAAAAAAAACATGTGTCAATATATTCTTTTGTGCTTTTTGTGAGAGTTTTTATACTTTTTAATATTTTTATTGAAAATTATAATTATAATTTTTATAAAGATTAAAAATTTAAAAATTTTTCAATATGATTTTGAATGATAAAATTTTGATTTTTGTTTTTTATTACATATGAAATTCTTATATATTTAAAATTTTTTGCAAAAAAATTGTAATATTATATATAAAAATTATGGATGTATTTAGATTTTTTTGGTTTTCAAAAAATGTTTTTAAAAATTATTTTCAAATTTAAGAAAAACAAGGAATAAAAAATTATAGTTATTGCAAATAAATAAAGTTTTCATTTAATTACAGAATTAATATAAAAAAAATTAAAAAGACATCTAATTCTTATAGAATAAAATAAAATAAAAGACATAAAGAAAAAAGATTATAAAAATAATTTTCAAATGAAATTTTTATTTTTAAAGTAAAAAATAAGTTATTTTTAATAATATTAAACAAACAGATCCTATAATTCTTATAAAAATAACTTTTATGTGAACTTTTGTGAAAACTCATGAAGTAGGCATTCCCCTATTTTTATTCTCCTGAAGAATATTAATTCATCAGGGATGGACGAGAAAAGAAAAGCAATCAAACAAAGGGAACCGAAGACAGCTGAAAAGCAATTATTTGCATTATTAGTTTAGGATGACAGCTAGCAATGATATAAACTTGATTAGCATTATTAATTGAATTGTTTTTAACTACTTGAGTAATAAGAAGGCAATCGACCAATAAAGAGATCAATGATTAAGACTTGCTAATTGAATTGTTTGCTCGGAATATCCGTTTGTCCTCGTGGGTTTAACAATTTTTGGATATGTTAAATCTTTGTTTGAGATGATGTTTAATAATTTTTTTAGTCCTTGTCTCAGTTTATATAATAAAATAGTGCATGAGATAACTAAATGAATTGAAAATATGGGATGTTTTTTATATATTTTTGTTTTTTTTTCATTTTTTTAAAAAAATTAAAAATTATTTTTAGATTAAAAGAAAACAAATATTAAGATGTGTTCGGTATTATAAATAAGAAGATATTTTATATAATTATAAAATTAATATTAATAATTACAGAATAAATTAAAAAATATTCAAAAGTTATTTTTATTTTTTATTTTTAAATTATATATTTAAAAAATATTTTTTAAAAATAAAATTTGAATATAAGTATTTAAATATATTCTTATATCTTAAAAATAAGAAATTAAAAATTATTTTAAAAAATAATAGACAAATAGATTCATAATTCGATCTGAATTGAGTAATTTTAAAAATAATAAACAAACGAATCCATAATTTGGTGCAAATTGAGTAATTTATCTCAAGTTTAGCCTATTGCAGATGACGCTGTTCATTTTAACACGGGGAAATCGCATGCTATTCATACATGGATTTTTCCTTCTTTTTTTTCTCACATAACTCATCAATGAGTTTAAATATTGTAATTCATTTGCATATTCCTTCAATCATTATTATTTTATTTACTTAAATTATTTTTCATTTAAAATTAATAAAAATTTTACATAATTACATATAATTTTATCTTTTTAAATTTTAATTTAATTCAATACCCACTTAGAATTAAATTACCACAAAAAATTCTAATTCTATTAAAGATTTATTTTTACAATTTAATCTACTATTATTATATCAAAGGTGTCAAATAAGAACTTTTTAGAAGTAAATTATTTTTAAGTAGATATCAAATTGAGTCAAAATTTAATAACCTTAAAATCATATGCAATACATATATGAATTAAATATTGGATAAAAATAATTTAGATAAATAAAGTATTAATAATTAAAAGATATATATAAATGAATGATAATACTTAAAATTATAAATTACAAGTGAATTAAGTGAAAATAATGAAATCAACAATAAAAAAAATGTAATTTTTTTTTTAATATTATTGCTTATCTTCCTTATTAAGAAAGTTTTATTTTATACGTAGGAAAAAAGACTAAATTGAATATTATGTAATTTTTTTTCATAAACTTTATGCATATAAAAACATATACTATTGCAATTTTTTACATAAACACAAAATTTTTATATAAATTTGGGTTATAAATAGATTAACCTATTCAACATGAATAATAAATGAGTTGAATTAGGATTATAAACAAGTTGACATATCAAGTCATTTGAAAATTTTATATTAAAATTTTAAAATATTACTTAAATAATAATTAATAATTAAATTATAAATGATTATATATAATGAAAATACAAAATTTATGCTTCAATAAAATGATAATAAAAATTCAAAAAAATATTTCATGATTGAATATGATTTTTTGTGAAAAATGATAAGCAATTAAATTTAATATAAATTTAATATAAATTTTATTAATTAAAATTATTAAGTAACTTAGATAAATTAATTCATTTTAACCCATTTAATAAATAAATTAATCTAATTCAATACAATTATTATTTTAAATTTAGATTATTTTTTTTAAATTATTACTAATTTTTAATATGATATAAATTTGATATATAAATATGAATCACTAATCTTATATTATCACTTATCATGGCCCAAATTGTGGCTAAATGCACATGGCTCTTATAGTGACTTTTATCCCATTCCACTTGTTACGGTGTGGGCTGACAGATTCCTTTCTTTATTTGGTATTGTTCAACCATCACCATATATATTGCATCAATATCGACATCCCTGATGCCAATCGGTTGGGATGCCAATCGGTTTGGATCACCTGCATCCCCACCTTCACTTCAAAGCTTGATAAATCTTATGGAAAATGACATTGTTCATTGTATATTGTAGAGTCGAAGATAGACAATGGCAAGATTACAAGAGGGTCCATCTTGGAAATATGCGATTATCAACCGCAGTTTTGACCTAAATTTTTTTATCGATTAAAGAGTAAAATAATTAAGTGAATTTAATGACTTTTTGTGAAAAATGTAAATTAGGCTTTATTTACTTTTTCGTTTAAAATTAAAATTTACCTGAATTTTTTTAACTATTTACTTTTTGTATATTTAAATGATTTTCTATGTAAAATTTCACAGAATATAAATATGAAATATACATGCTCTATAATTCTGCAAATTTGATCTAATTTGAAACACATGTGAACGTGGAACGAAAGCCTCTAATACCACCATACTTCCGCAATTAGGTCAAATTTATTTAGATGAACAAAGTGCGTACGTGCCAATTTCTTTAAGATAAATTAGTTTTGAGAATGAGTACCAAATTAGATTAAATTTAGGATTTGTCTGTTTTAACATAAAATGAAATTTTATGAAAAGTGTTGTCTTTTAAAAAAATATTTCTAAAAATAATTAATTTTTGTTGTTTAGCAATATGAAAAAAATTATTTTCTCTTATTTGCTACATAAAGGAAAACTATTTTATTTTATTAAAAAATATCTTTTTACATACTCAGCACATTAGTTCTATAGTGGCACATGATGCTGCCTTTAAAGCTTTACTCCGCATCATATCTCACGTTTAAACTTAGAATTTTACGTATACGCATTGAGTAAATTATCACTTTTATTATTATTAAAAAATATCATTATATATATAAATTTTATTTTTAAGTTTTATATCCTCTTTAGAGTTTTTCATCATTTTATAAATTTTTATATTATTGTGAAAAGAATAATTAATAAACTTTAGCATATGAAATTTTTTTGGAAGTTCTTGATGAAATGAATAAATTCCAATAAGGGGAAATATAAATGAGTAATTAGGAAAAAAAGGGATTAATTAATTATTAAGCATTGAATAAAACCGTTGGGGAAAAAGAAAATGAATTATTAAGTGGGCTTGAAATAGAAAACTTGAAAGGTTTAATTGAGAAAGAATTAATTGAACAAAATAAATAAAAAATTATAAATAATTAAAGGTAAAAAGATAAAAATGCTCCTACTCTTATATGATCCAAATTTCAATCCCAACTTTATTATTCCTCATTTTGTACAAACCCTAACCTTATCTCCTCTCAACTCTCCTCCTTTCCTCGTTCTTCTTCACGAATTCTCTTTGTTAAGCAGCTTGAGAGTAAATTTTTATCAAGTTTTTCATACAATCAAGGTAAGTAATGTCTTTTTAATGATTAGATTTGTATAAATTTTCTTAAGTCTATTATTTTTTTTAATTTAATAGTGCATTATAACAGAATATTAATTATTTTTAAGGAAATTATATTAATGAATTAAAAAGTAATATACTTAATTATATTTGTATGAGAATAACATTAAATTTTCAATGTTAATATAACATTAGAAATTTTTCCATATTTCTGATTGAAAAAATAGTGCTATATTACAACAGGGATCATTAGCAAAAATCTTACAATTTTGGCAGAGTAGTATATGCTGCATCTCCCTAATGAACTCATAAATAGGAGTGCAAAATTTTTTTATAGGAGAAAATTGAGCATTATCCCATTTTGTTCTCGTATGTGATATTATCAAAAGATTAACAGGTGAAAAACGAAGGAGTTGCTATATATTAGAGCTGGGATCCTGTTTAAGATTATAGAAAGTTAGAAAGGCTTTGCAAAATCCACTTAGAGATAACTATATTCTTATTGTAAATAATCTGAATAGGAGTGAAGATAGAAGAAATTTTTTAAAAGGTCTAAATTTTAATTAATCGAGGATTTTATTGAGAATATTTTTAAAACTATAAAATTGTTAAAAAAAATTTAAAAATTTCTAATTTTGGATGGCTAAAGTGATCCCAAACCAACCTATACTTAGGCATCGATCATATGCTTTGATACAATTTAATAATAAAATAAAAATAAATTTATTTATTTATTAATACATCTTTTTACGATATTATACATGAATGAGTGAATTTAATATTTAAATTTACCGAACCTTTTTACTACCATCAACAGCTTTCAGCAGATTCTACATAAAAAGAGAAAAGAACCCGATTAAGCGGTGCTAATTATTTTCAATTGAAATTGTGATAAAAACGGAAGGCAAGCCAATTAAGTAGTTGTGCTAATTATTTTCAAATGAAATTGTGATTGTACCACTGCCAAATCTCCTACAGAAGTTCTCATATATTTCGATTAATATGTGCATTTACTTTATTTAATAAATGAAGTCCATTTATTAATTTTTACAATTTTTAATTTCTTAAGTATTGAAAATTAAAATTTCAATATAAGTAAACTTTACAAAATTAGGACTCTGTAAAGATCATATAAAATTGTATTGAATTGTCACTTTTTAATGCTTCTATGCTCTTATTTGGTAAACAATTTTTGAAATAACTTCTAACTATTTAATTAAAATTTAACTGATTGGCTAATTGATAAATTATTTTTTATATTTGGTAATCAGCTTATTTGAATAGCTGATTGTCCTTTAAACAGTCAAAATAAAAATGCTCAACAAGCCAACATTTCTGATCGGCGTTTTTGAAAAACTCAGCTGATTACCCTTATATTTTCAACTTTGTCCTTCATACGTAAGGCATTTTTTATTGTCTCTCAGTGGCGTGCAAAACAGTTGCATCATCTCCATTGCAGCGTTACCAACAAAACTGTGAACCCAGTTGTAGCCTTTAAAACTATTTAATATATAATAAATTATTAATTTTTTATATTAATTTAATTTTAAAAAATATTTAATATATAATAAATTATAATAATATATAAAATTAAAATTATTAAAATATAATTAAAATAAAATAATATTAAAATAATTCATAAAATATACTTCTATCTTTATATATCATTTTACATACAAATAGTTAATTAAAAATAATTAATTTTATAAAATATTTTTATTTAAACAGCTAATACAATCAATTAGTCAAATCAGTTAACACAATCAACTATCAACCAACAGTTAATTAAATCAATTAACTGCTACAACTATCAACTAATTATCAAATAAGGCCTATGTATGTTTGATAATTATTTACATATTTATACTCTCTATTAATTAATTTTGTCATTATTAACTACTTATCTTGCATTAACATCCACTCCAAAATTCCACAGGTAGGTTGGATAGGACCCGCTACTTGTTAAAACAAGTCAATTAATATTGCAAATTTTCAACTAAAAATATAGTGTATTTAAGTTTTTCTCTTTTTAAATTAAGCAATATCCAGTCAACGCATTACGCATGCCATTTGGAAGACGGAGAAAATTAGACATCTTACATTATTGGATGTTGCTCGATATTTATAAGGAGCAAAGTACATATGAAAGCTTTCGTTGAACTAGTCTGGTATATCGAACGGAAAGAAATTTCGCATCGATGAAAACGATGAAAAGAACGCCGCACGAATAAACTATAGTGACCAAACCGTGTAGAGCAAGAGCTCTATCGGTGCACTCACAAAATAAGGCTTCATTTATGTCATCGGAAGATATGATAATATAATTTTTTTTTAAAAATAAATAAAATTATTTTTTAATTTTTTATATATTTAATATTAAATAGATAAATTATTTTTTATTTTAGTATTTTATAATTATATTAGTAAAAATATTTTTCATTGAAACAAATAAATTTTAAGATTTCGTGTGTTTTTCAGAAGATTTTTTTATAATTTTTTATTTATATTTTAATAAAAAATAATATATTAATTTTATATTTTATGATTAAGAAAATACTTAAAATTATGATTATTATATTCAAATTCAACTATCGCTTCAACCAATAAGGTAGTAAATCAAAAGTTGTTTCGATTTAATTCACACTATTATATCAATTTTGCATATGAAATAGTAAAAAAATAGTTTAATTAGTAATTTTTTTAATTAATTCGATTGAATTGTTGTATTATAATGAACTAATAACTTTAAAAAAATTAATATATTTGACTATAAAATTTGCGTGACCTTGAATTTTTACTTTCTATTATTGTATTTTAATAAATCATAATGTAAATTTAATATTTTTTATTTATTGAATATATTTTCTTATTATTATTATATGAATCTATATTTTTATATTATAAATGATTAAATTAATGACTCATTGGTGAACTAATAATCTCATAAACTTAATCTTCATCCAATTTAATTTTCAATTTAGTTTTAATAAATATGCTTAAAATCATAGTAATAAACAAAATAATTTTTCCTCTTAAAATAGAATTTATTTTTTATTAAAATATTTATATTTAAATCAACATTAAAATATTTTAAACTATTTTATTATTTTAAATTATATTTTTACAAAAAAAAATTTCCATCAAACAAATTAAACTTAAGATTAAGATTAATCTATTGTCATCAGTAGAATCTTATATGTAAGTGACAAATTATTTAACATTCACTCAGTGTTTTAAAATTGAATTTAAAACATCAAAAAGTATTTCGAGATAACATTGAATATTATTGCAATATATAACATGCACAATATAATTTGTGAATGAAAATCTCTTTATGTGTTAAATGAAGGACAAATTGGTAAAGGTCTCAGAATTCTTTTATACTTTGGAGGTAACTTAAACTCTCTGCAAATCATGACTTTTGTAGAATTAACACATAATCGATAAACCAACTTCTCTTTCACGGTGATAAGCCCAATAGCGGGATTCATTGAAATGGAATCCCCTCCGATTCATTCCTTTCTTTTCTTTGAAAGTAAACCATATAGAGGAAAAAAGCACTCTCTAGGTTAGGTCCTTACTTTTCCTTCTAATAAATCATCCCAAGTCTCCGACCACTGAAAAACAAAGAATAGGGAAACAAGCCCATCAACGTGGAAGAAAGTTGCTAAATATCTGATTGCACATGAAAAGGAAAGAATGTTAAAAAGGTTGATATATAATACTCGTTTTATTCCATAGGTGGATAATATTGTATTTAGTGCTTTTTGATGAAATGAAATGTCAAATTATTTTACTCATTGAAAAATGTCCCAATTATTTTGGACTTATGCATGCACTTTAGTAATTTTTATAGATATTTTAATATTTACAAAGTTCTTTAAAACATTACTAATTTTAAGAATTATTTACATTTTTTTGGGCTAAAAATTGAAGCTTTCTTATAATGAATTTATAACCTCCAACATCTAGTTATCTAATACCATTAAATCAATTATGTTAATTTATCTAATTTTATTAAAAAAATAATATTATGAGAAGTTTTATCTCTTAAAAAATTGAATATTTTTAATGTTAAATTATATTTAATGTATTGAGATTTATATTTTTAATTATAATTCACATATTTTAAAATTTTAAAAAGGACAATTTAATAGTAAAATATTTAACTTCTTATAAGGTATAACCCCACGTAGTATTATTAACTATCTTGGCAGTATAGCTATCTAGAATTATTCATAAGTGAATCTACCTAATTTACCTCTTTAGCAACTGTGCTCAACCTAATTTGCATATTTTGTAGGGTCTAATCCATGAAAGCCCACAAACAAATAAATTGACCTATTGGTTCTTTTTAATTTAAATATTTTATATTTTTAAAATTTAAATAATAAAATATTTTTGAATCATTGTAAAATATCACATATTTATTTATAAAAATATCATAGTACATTTAAAAATCATATATAAATTTTTAAAAAATATTATGCATAATATATAAATTATAAAATACTTATAAAATAAAAGATATTAATTAGAAATAATTTACAATACAATCTTATATATTCAAAAGTTAGTTCTTGGGGACTTTTCCAATAGCTTTACTTGGCAAGACATTTAAGTGTGGTTAGCAATGTAAAGAAAAATAGACCAGATAATTATGTGATTTAATGTTATTATTTATAAAATAATAAAATTATTAGGTTTCCTTTACCTAGTTATTATTGAGAATTTCCATTTTTTCCTACAGAATTGAGAATTCATTTTAGTTTTTTTAGAGATTGATTGGTAATAGATAGGGGTGTAAGTAGATTAAGTAGCCTACCATAAGCTTATGACCTATCCTACTTAAGGTTTAGTCTAATTTAATTTATTTATCTAAATAAGTTAAACTTATGCTAATAAATTAACCTGTTTAAATAAATAAGCTAGATTTTTTTTAGGTTTGATTTATAGACTTATTAAGCCGGCCTACTTAATTATAAATATATATATAAAAATATAATATAATATAAATATTTTAATATATATACAAGTATATAGACTTACTTAAGCTATTGGACAATTTTGAATCTTAAAAAAATTTTAATTTATTGATAAATTTGAAAGCTTATTTATAAAATAAGGCTTTTACATATGCTAACAAGTCAAGTCAAATTTCTTTAATATGTCAACTGAACTTAAATTTTAATCTTACATAAGTTTATAGGTTAAATTCAGGCTAATAATTTAGAAAGTAAACCTGACCTATTTAAGATAAATTTTAGGTTAACTTAACCGATTTGCACCCTTAGTTTAAGATAAAGTCGAGTTCGGCCCAACTCATTTGTACTCCTAGTAATAGACGAATCATATCCTAGTGTTTGCGAATGATGATAATGATTAAGTATATATTAAAAAATTTTGTAAATTTATACTTTGATATATAAAATTTTGCAATTTTTTCATAAGAATTTATAATTTTATATAAATTTTGCTTCTAAGATATACATATTCATCATTTAAAATTTCATCAAATTCTCATTTTTATATGAATATTATAATTTGTTATAAAAATTACAAAAAATATAATATTTTTTTTACAAAATCCTTTTTACTAAGATTATGAACTTTTTTCAAATGCATACCTAAATATAATCCTACAATCATGATCTTGATGTTGTTGCCATTGCTTGTTGATGTGAAGAGTGTGTTTAGCATAATAAATAAAGTAATTTATAGTATATTAATTTAATGTAAGTTATAAATTAATTTCTATAGTATTTGATATATTGAATTTTTTAAAAAATAGATTTAATAAGTTTTATAGAATAATTTATAGATTAAAATTAATATATATTTAAAATGATAAATAAATTAATTTATAATATATTGATTTTATCAATCAATTTCTAAAAATGTTTGAAATATTATCTTATCAAAAAAATACATTCTATTTGCAAAAAAAAGATTACGATTTGACAAATTTTACATAGTTGCTTTTCATTTTTAATTTATTATTATTAATTAAATAATAATTTACATTCTAATATTATAAATAAATATTTAATATATACTCATTAATTTAATATAAAAATTAGTAAATAAACATGTGATATCATAAAACTTGAATAATTAAACTTTATATAATTATATTTTTATTTTAAAAACCACAATCATATTAATATAATTTAATTTTAAAATAAATATAAATATTTGATTTATATATCAATATATTTTTATATAATTTTATATTTGTAATTAATTTAAAATTTAATTTTATGACATATTTTTAGCAAATTTATTAATTATCAGCTACGTTAATTAATTATTTGCGAACTCACCTTTTACTACTTTTTTTTATGCTCTTCAGTGTAAGAAATAGACAAATACATAATTTGACCTCAATTCCAGCAAAATAATCTTTGAATAAAAAATTCAGAAAAAATGGAGAAATTTCACACGTACCAGAAAAAACAGGTGCAAGCGTGTTTGTGCGCGCAGAAGAAAGTGGAGAATATGACGAGAAAATATAGGGGAAAAAAACAGATAATAGAAGTCAAGGAAGAGCCTCTGCATTGCGATCTCTTTTCATTGCTGCTTCTTCTGTTTTGGTGGATTCTTAAGAATTAGAGAGAGAGGGGGGGGGATTGAAGAAAGCTACAGCCTGTGAAAATCCGCATTTGTCCCTTCCATCTTCATCTTCCTCTCTCTAGCTTTCGTTCGATTTTCCTTCCAATTTTGTTTCCACGCAATCACCATGAACGAGAAGGCCAACGTTACCAAAGAGCTCAACGCCAGACACAAAAAGGTTTGTTCCAGTTTTTTTCTGGTATACATACCTATATATATATATATATATATATATATATATATATATATATATATATATATCGAGTGTTATATTGAAATGTTAATTTTGGCTGACCATGATCTTGCGACTTGTTTTGGATAAATTATGGTATTTGTGATTAATTATTTTTTCTATTTTTTGGGGCACAATCTTTCGAGGAAAGGGACGAACCTGTTTGATCTGTATGGTTTGATGTTTATATAATGGTAGATACGAGTTCCGTGAGTTGCTCGATTGATCTGTTACTTTTTAGCATTTTTCCGATTGATGGCTTGGAATATGTTATTTGGGAGTTTAAATCCTTTTTCTTTTTCAAATTTCAACATTTAATTTTCCAGATTTCTTTTTGGTGGTGTTCTGATGCTATCTGCATGCTTAGTGATAGAATACGGAGCTATTTCAACTTTCGTGAGTGGATGGAATGGTGTTTGTGTCCACTTTTCCCAAATTCTCGTTTCTCATCTCCAGAAATTTTAAAGCTGTGCTTTTTCCCTCATCCATGATTGTCCTTTGCTATTTTTTTTTTCTTTTCATTTCCAAAGTTGTTTGAGCAATTTTAGTTTTGATGCAGATATTGATTAATATGATTGGTTGCATTCCTTCCTTCCTTCCTTCCTGTAGATTGATGATGATGATGATGAAAAGATATTATGGGGATCTTATGTGGATGTAGGGAACCCTCCACTGTCCCCTTTTCTTTGTAGTTTGAGCTGGAAGAAGCAAAATATGATTCATACAATATGTTACAAATTTTGGATGGTTTGTTTTTGCGTATGTAAACTGGTTGAAAGGGGTTTCCCAGACATGAGTGACTAAAATCTTAAATGTGTGTATGCTTGAGTAATTTATACTTGAGATCCTTTATGTATGCCTTTGAAAATTTGAACTTCAGTTCACATTGTTATGGCTATTGCTGTTGCATATGTTTGCATTTGAGCCTTGTAAATCATTTTTTTATTCTAAATGTGCAGATACTGGAAGGGCTTCTTAAATTGCCAGAGAATAGAGAATGCGCTGACTGCAAAGCTAAGTATGAGTTTTGCTAGATCAATTCTGATCTAATTATCACTAGTGTAGGAAACCAAGTAAAACGATATAAATTGATGCATGAAAAATTTGTGTTAAGCATCTTTGGACATTTTGTATTGACATGGCAGTTTTTACTCAAGTTGCTTGAAAACTTGCTTTGCAGAGGGCCAAGATGGGCTAGTGTAAACCTAGGCATCTTTATATGCATGCAATGTTCAGGAATTCACCGAAGTCTGGGAGTACACATATCAAAGGTGATGTAACGCTCCGTGGCTGTGTGAATATAAATTAATAGTGTTCATGCAGTTTAATTTTAACTCTGTAAACTTCTTGCCTTATAACTTTTTCAGTTGACATTGTATTACGTTGCTTTTATTAATTTCCTTTTAAAATCGATTCTTAATGTTGACTGTAATTGATGTTGTGAGAATCACTAAACATGCTTCAAACTGTTAGCATTTGGTCCCTAAAAATTTGTACAATCTTGAGAATGGTTCTCCATATAAACTCAGTAGTACAGTTTTTTTTTTTTTATCTATCCACTTAATGGCCTTTCCTGCAGGTGCGCTCTGCAACTCTTGACACTTGGCTTCCAGAGCAGGTTGCATATATCCAATGTAAGGGAATCTGATTGGTCATGACAAGAGCTTCTTATTATTTTGAATTATGGTGATCACATCAATCATATAATCTGCTCATTATATTTAAATTTCTTTCTATGGTCCTATCTAGCAATGGGAAATGAGAAAGCAAATAGTTATTGGGAAGCAGAGTTACCCCCAAATTACGATAGAGTTGGAATCGAGAATTTCATTCGTGCAAAGTATGTCTGAAAACTGAGGCTTTCAACTTGGTTTATAAATGTCTGTAAAGTATGAAGTTTATGTATCTGTTTTCCTGCACCTGGGGAAGATGATAATCATTTGTTTTCAATCACTATATATTTAAAGGTATGAGGAGAAGCGATGGGTTCCAAGGGATGGAAAACCAAAATCATCTTCTAGTGTACTGGAAGAAAAGCCTTCTTCTCATTGGCAGAGGCCTGCAGAAAGGAGTGGTAATGCTCATGCATCTGTTTCTGAGAATACATTTGAGGAAAAGAAGAAAGTTCTACCATCAAATACAATTCCTGCTACAAGAATTAGTGTTCCTGCACCTCCAAAGGGACCTGAGCTGGTATATCTTCATTTCCTTTCCTTATGTAGGGACTGGGTTGTAGAGTTGTTTCTGGATTTGGAAATGATAGTTGGTAGTTAGTACCAGTTTGTTTTATATATATATCTGATCCAAATAAATTCATTCGGTTTTGTGTCTTGGAATCCTAGGTCTTTGATGATAAAAGTATAAAGTAAATTGCAGATCCCTTTTTCAGACAATTGTTTCCATTTTGAAAGAAATAAATTTGGCCACTTATATATTTTCAATAACTTGAATCATGGATTATTATGTTATGACATGTGGCATGAGCAGTCCATCCTTTTATTACAAGACCCTTTCCTCCATTCCTGATATCTGAACTATACAATCATATGGTTACATGAAAGGAATGGATTTGTGGACAGGTAACTCCTCCATCAAAACCGCAGCATGTTGAGAAAATAGAACCAGTGGTACCTCAACCACAAGTTGAAACAACAAAGCAGGCTACTGACACAGCACAGAGTATACCTGCAAAAGTTGATTATGCCACGGACCTTTTCAACATGTTGTCCATGGATGGTCCAAGTGAAAATGGCTCAGAGGCAGCTGGTGCTGACGATAATAACTGGGCAGGTTTCCAGTGTAAGTTCCACATGCCCTTTTTTATTGACCTTTTTCTTGGAATTATGAAAGAAGGTGCTGTCTGACATCTAGTTTTAGGAAGAAGCTTTTGGTAATTATGTTAATTTTGAATTCAGTTGTTATTTTGTTGCTATAATTGTTTCAGCTGCTGCGGAGACATCAATGGTTGAGAAGACTGGTCCCCCAAAAGCAGTTGAGGGTACTCCCGAGTCCAATTCTGGAATTGAGGATCTATTTAAGGATTCATCTTCAGTGACACCAAACTTAGCACCAGGGAAATCTCCAAAAGATGTAAAAAATGACATTATGAGCCTCTTTGAGAAGGTGTCTGCTGATCCTCATATAAGTTTTTTAATACAGTTTGTCAATTGAATTCATTGTTTTTGTGCTTTAGTCGTCTATAATCGAAGTTAATAAATTTTGTTTTAAATTGAGCAGTCATTCCTTTTTGTCCTATTTATGGTTTTAGTATTTAATAGAGTGTTGGTTGTCTACCTTTTTCATCATTATCTGTCTTTGTCCTTTTATATATGAATATGATTTACCTCACATAGTGAGTTGGATATCTGCAGTCCAGCATGGTGTCTCCGTTTGCTATGCATCATCAGCATCAACAGCAAATTGCCATGCTGGCCCAGCAGCAGGCTCTTCTGATGGCTGCTGCTGCTAAGTCTGCTGGTGGGGACCCCAAGTTTGCTGTTGGTATGCAACAACCTGGAATGAATGGATCCAATGTTCCAGTCCAAAATTGGCCAGCTGCTGGCTATCAAATTCCAGCAGTTTTGCCCATGGGTGGTCAGGGTGAGCTACAGAAACTTATGCAGGTACTGATGCATGTAGGGCATAATTTGATTGATTATATACTCTTTCTTTTCTGTTGAAAACTTATTTATATCTCTCTCTCCTCCTGGATTAGATGGGGAACATGACTCCACCACAACCAGCAGGGAGCTCTAATCAGTATCCATTATCTGGGTATGTCACAAGTTATCATACTTGGATGATGATATAATTACAATTACCTAGTTATTAGCATTTGACTCAAATATCATCTGACCATGTTCTTAAATTTCTGGGTAACTTTCATTTGATTTTGGTACCAATCAAAAGAATCTATGGTTCCATAATTGCTAGTGAATTGCTATTTCAAAATGCTACTGGGGCTTCTGTTCACGACAACAAAAAGTCCAAAACATCAAAGTAAACCCGTAGTCCATCAAGTCTATTTATCTTGTGGCTAAGGCTTAAATTTGCATTGATGAAAATTCCATCAAACCTTAATAGTTTGCTTTCATATTCCACTCTGCAAAGTTTGCCAATGAAATATTTTTTCTGACAACTTCCCATGCAATTCACTCAGACAACAGGTCAGGGAACGTATGGCATTTTTGGCTGAAAATCTTGTTTATAAATAATGCGTTCACCTTCAAAACATGCAACTACTATCCTTTTAAATCTCATTCATTCAACTCATCTATATTGCTTAGTATTTGTATATGACCCCTGACACCCTTGTTCTTGCAAACATGCATCTCCTTCTGATTTCGTTTATCATTCTTTTTATTTGCCTACCTACTATATTAAACTTTAATGCAATTGCTGTTAATTACCTTCCATTCGAATCTGTAGTAATCGAGCTTCCATTTATTGCAGTTTCTATACAATGGGACAAGTTACTCCAGTTAATGGTACGATGACAACTGCAGTTAACAAA
Source organism: Sindora glabra (assembly GCA_020226215.1). NCBI lineage: Eukaryota > Viridiplantae > Streptophyta > Magnoliopsida > Fabales > Fabaceae > Sindora > Sindora glabra. The sequence goes on from CM035229.1 coordinate 52,123,868, forward strand.
CCTCAGCCAGGAGCTTCAGCATCATCAACAGCTTCACAATCAGGGAAGGACTATGATTTTTCTTCCTTAACACAAGGGATGTTTGCAAAGCATTGATTGTCTTTTATTTTGGCAGTGCCATTTATGTTATATACAATAGAAGATTAGGTAAAGTTACAGAAAGTGCACTTCTTCTCTTTCCCCATTACCTGGTTGTTGGGTTGTAAACCATCTGTAGAGCTAGCTTCAGCTTTTGACATCCCGTTTTTGAGTGATTGCTTCATTTGTATGATTAGTTGTATCCACAATAATAAAAAAAAAAATTGTTAAATGGTGAATTATTTTTGTATCTGCTTCTATTGATATGCAGCGTAGTTTATTCTATAATAGATGATTTCCATGGGTTTCTGTGCAGCGGCTCGTTTGTTGCATTCATAATTCTTGTGCTCCATATATGTAAATCAGAAAATTCATTTTGGAGAGGTTTCAGAATCAAACACTGCTAAGGCAGCTAACTAATATTCTCAAGTAATGTTTAATTGTATATTAATGTATTATTGGTCAATGGTGGGGGAATATCGGCACAAGTACTGTATCTGTCCTAAAGTAGTGTACTATTCCCAAGCATCATTTTATCTTGCATTGCATTTCCATTCATCGTATCTCTCCAGACATAAAATTACATGTCTAATGTATTATAAAAATATTTAAAATAATTTTTTAAATATCAAGCCACCTTTTTGCTGTATATTAATTGACACTTAATGCCTCTAGCATATTACTCTAATTCCTTATTACTAGACTAAGAAGTTGTTTGTTCGTGCGTGGTAATACAAAATAAGTTTTGTGGAAGGTTCTTGAAGTGAGTAAGCAATTTCCTTCATTTGATAGGAAGTAAAGTTTTTCAGGAATTCATATTTCATTTTATCAATTAGTAGTGAATCAAATAATTTATATATCTTCTATTTTTCGTTGAGCTATATTTTCTTTATAACTTTTGCCAACTAGACGGTGACCCCTGTTTCAGTGAATAATGGGAAATCGTTGGGTGGTTGTGTAAGAAATTTGGAACGTGCAACTTCTTATAATTGAATTATTAGGTGCCTCTAAGGATCTTAATAGAGCTTGACATTTGGACTATGGGAATTTTTAGAATCCTTTCGTGCATGTTTCTAAACTTGAAGGGATACATCTGAATTTCAAATCACAAATCGTTGTTCAGTGTCGGAGGTTGATGAATCTGGAGTGAAATAAGTCATTTGTTCATTCTTACATAAAATTAAATCAGTGTGCAGACTAACTAGAATCTTTCATCCTATCCGATTGATACTGTTGGAGTTGTTACCTCTAAGATGAGCAGTTTTATACCTGTTGATGATGTTGGGTTGTTACCTCTAAAGTAATTTGGGTGCAGTCCTTTAGTTCTTTTTTGCTTTCCTTTGGATTTTTCTCCCCGTTCACTTTAAAAAATTATATATATTAAATAACCTTGAATTGTGGATGAAAAATAAGTTCTAAAAATAAATCTATTTTTTAATATTACATTTACTAAATAACTAATGCATTACATTAACGTAGTCTATTAAATGTTTTTAAAAAATGGGTGAAAGTCACGTGGGTGGGACAGACTTTGTTGAGTCAGCTAATGACCTTATATACATGCATAGACATGGTTGTTGAGAAATTATTATTAGCTCTAATTATGTCACATAAATTTAATTATTATTAATAAATAAAGCATATTTATCAATTTATATAATTTTTAATATTTTAAAATATAAAAAATTATATTTTAAATGTATATAAATTCATAAAATTAATAAATATTCTTCCATTATCATTCATAATTAAATTCACATAATATAATCGGAGGGTCCCAAATTTCTCCATTTTTCTTTTGAACTTCTAACCAAATTTTGGACTGACAGAGGAACTGCGGCCATTTGGGGCCCAACACGCAGAATTTTGAGCAGTAGTTGTCGGCGGGAAATGGAAAATATGTCTAAGTTCTAACCCTATGCTACTTATTACTTTTTATTTTATTAAGTGAAAAAAGTCCTCTAAAATTTAATCACCACTCAATCATGATCTTAATTGTCAAAATAGAAATAAAATAATATTGATTCTAATATTACGATAAAACTAAAATTATTTACCTAACAAAAAAAAGGGAGAAATGTGATAAGAACCACCAACTAAACTTTTTCTTGTATTCTTTTTTAACTTTCCTTCTAATTTTTTTATTGCTCTGTTAATTTAATAAAATAAGAATATATTTTTAATATATCTCTATTATTTTAATAAATGTTTAATCATTTAATATATTTTTAAAATTTTAATAAATTACTACTTTTATCCAGTTATTTATTATCTATTTACCTTCGTTCATAGAGAAGGAGTAGCATTATAGCATAGCCACCTTATTTTTCCCCTTACTTTGGTGAAACAGAGCACGTGGCATTTCACGCATGAGACGTGTCAGATATCCCTCAACTGGACGGCGCCATCCAGAATCCAGCGTCGTGGAATAATACGAAACTTGTGTGGTGACTGGTGTGATCGAAAGGAGAAAGTATTAAAATAGGAAAACTTTGTTTGGAGATGTTTGATTGGCAGTGGGGAGTGCAATTTTTTTAAAAAAATAAAAAAAATTAAATTATTTAATTGATATTAATTTAAAAGGAAGAAAATAAAATTTTTTCAATAAATTTTACTTTGGACAAAACATAAGAAAATGAATAGGAAATTTTAAATTTTGAAAATTTCTCCCAATAAGATGGGGAAAAAAACGAAAATTTAATTAACATTATTTTTATTTATTAACATTTAAATTTTTTTACATTTTTTCCTCCAACTCACATTCGATTTTTTCTTCTTTTTTTTATTTTTCTCACAACCAATCATAGTGTATGAAAGTTATTTATTTATATGTCTTCAGCAAAAAGAATTTTTTATATCTTTTATAAAAGAAATGCAAAATTATTCTAACTTAATTTATATAATAATCATTTTAAATTTTTATTCTCATATTTAAAAATTATAATAAATATTTATTAATGATATATATAATTTATTAATTATAAAATATAAATATACTTAATTAAATATAATTATTAATTATATAAAATATGATTATTTTATTTATTATATAAAAAACAAAATGAGTATTACATAAAATTATCTAAAATAAAATTTAAATATAATATCATAAATATAAATTATAAATATAATTATAATAACAATTTAATTTTAATAGAATTTTATTAATTATATTATTTTATATCGACTATATTTATTATCTTTATTATTTGTTATTTTAATTTGCAATAATAAAAGTAAAAAATTATGTACTTCTTATCTTTTTTATATAAATTTGATAGAATTAATTATTTATTATATTAATTATTTAACTAATATTTATGTTATATTTTATTTTAATTATATTAAGATAATTTAAGATATATATAAATAAATGAGACATGTTAATTTTTTATATAAACATTTTTTCACTTTTTTATAGTAAGTTAAAAAAATAAGAAATTATGAATTTAAAAAAATTATTTTAGAAAGAGACATTACAAATATAATTTTAAAAAAGATAATTAAAAATAATTTAAATATATCGATACTTTTTATTTTTTACGTTATAATTTTAAAGGATATATTAGCTATTTTAATAATATTTTTTAAAAGTTCAGTGTTAAATGAAATAAAATATAAATAATTAATTTTTGAAAAGTGTTAATTTCTAATATTAATTAAACAACTTTAAATATCTTTTGAAAAGTTGATAGAAAAACTTACTTTTTTTAAATTCAACTTTCCATATAACTTACTTTTCAAATTAATCAAAATGATTCATTAATATATATAATGGAATAAGAATGTTATTCTCTAGATTGAAGAATAATCATTTCATCAAATAATAGAATTCTTATTTCATACTAACGAAATAAATAATTATTCTATCATTTATGAATAGGCTTTTTTACATATTTATTCATTACTTTTTTATACGATAATACCTTTTATTAATAAATAACAAGATAATATCAAATTTTAATGTTTCATATTTAAATATTTTGATAATTATATTTTTAAAAATAAATTTTAAAATAAAATATTTTATATTCTCCATAAAAATTTATTTAACGTAATTTTTTATTAATTATAATTTTAATAATTAAATTTAAAATATTATAATTTTTTATTATTAACTATATCATATTTTTTATTTAATATATATTAATATTTTATTACTCTCGACTATAAATTATATATATTTAACTATGAAAATTACAAAAAAATATCATCTTTTACGTAAATATGATTTTAACTTTTTATTTTAAAAATATTATTATCATTATTTTTTAATTTTATTTTTATAATATTTATTATACTAAATATAATTATAAAATTAAATATTTATTTTATTTTTAAACATTCCAAAATAATTATAAAATAACCACATCTTTTTCTACGTAACTTCATGTACTTACGGATGCGATTCTTTTAACGATTGATGATTAATTCTACAAAGCCGTGCTCTCGCCCCATTGGTCCCCATCTTAATCCATCTCCAATTAATGACCAATCGAATGAGAACACATAATCAGCTCAATTGTGTCCTCCTCCGGTAACAAATAAAACTGAATTCTCAGTTTTTTGTAATTTTAAAATTTTAAAAATGATTCAGATTTTTATATGCATGAATGTTACAAAATTAATAATTAATTTTTATTTATCGAGTAAAATAAAAATACGTAATATAGTGTATGAAATATTCCACTCTCTCACTTGGAATTCTTTTGAAATTGTAAGCCTAAAATTTATCATGCTCCATGTGTCCCAATCCATGAATTGTATATAACTGGTAGCAGTAGTATTATTCTATGTTGTAATAGTGATAGTGGTATCGTCTTCCCATTAAAAAATCGAAGATAAACTTCATAATTTAGATTGGTATGGTTTGTGGAAAGATATATTTTTTTATAAAAAATATTTATTTGTATTAATATAAAAGATTTCGATATTAGCTTTTATCATGCTAAGTAGCAGAAGAAAACAACTCCTTTAAAATAAAAGTGAGGTTTATGATTTTTTTTTATATGATATAAGTTTTATGTGGTATAACTATTCATACAAAATTCAACTTTTTTACAAGAGTTGGCAACTTTGTTCATAAATTTTATAACATAAAACAATAATTTTGCAACATGGAAACTTGAGAAAATATTATGAGATTTTATGGAAAATTTGCAAATTTTATATAAAATATTGTAAATTTTATAAAAATATATATAAAAATCATAATGGTCATACTGGTATACCTTATTTTGAAGTGTACCAAAGAAGTCCCCAATAAATATTATTTTTTATTGTAATTTTAACATATAATATTGAATGAATAAAATATTTTTTATGATCTTTAAATTTTTGTGATTATAATCATAAGTAAATGAAAATTTTTCTTACTTAAAATAGCTTTCAACAAAATGAATTGATGATTGATTTTTATTGGAAAAAAAAATCTCCTCTTTCAAATAAATATCATATAATTAAATTAATTAGAGTAATGTATTAAAACATATCAATAATTTAACATGAAAAATCTCAAACTGTTAAAAAAATTACAAACATGAAAAGATTTATTATATCATCAAAAATTAAAAGATAAGAGGTGTAAATGTTTCCAACTATAACTTCGCAATTTTTCACTCACTATCCCTATATCTTTCATAAACCTCTATAATAATTCCTATATAATCCCTAAAGCCATTCACCTCACATCTTTCCATACCATGGAAAATTTTATTTTCTGAAAAATAAAAAATAAGTAAGTCATTTGATTGATTATTATCTAACAAATTGAAAAAAAATGAACTTTGTAAAAAATTTTACTTCTTATAAAATATGAAAAATTACTTATCTATCTCTACATAGGTAAGTTCTTATTTATGCACTTTTTATAAATATAAAGATAAAATTATTTTTACTAAATTTAATTAATAATAATTAAAATTTTTAATTTATATTATAATAATATTAATGATATAATAGTAATTTTATTAGTATTTTTCAAAAAATTTAAAATTAAATTAAATTAAATATAAAAAATTATTTCTTAAAAACTGTTATTTTGTTAGTATCAACTAAATAATTTTTAATATTTTTCAGAAAGTGCACATAATAAGTTACATTTTAAAAAATTCAACTTCCAATTAAAACTTATTTCTAGTATAAACTAAAGGGCTTATTATATTTAAAAATACTTATTTAATAAGAAGTCATACTTCAACTCTAATATGAAATTTTAATTTACATAAAAATTTGATGATTAATAATAATTTGAATTTGAATTTGATTTCTGATAAGTACAGTGGCGTAACCTTCAGAAAGGTCTATTCCGTCTTGTAGTTGTTAACGTCTTGTTCCTAAACCTCCGTATATTTCAATTTGCCAAGAGGAAACGAAATAACCATGCCGGACTTTTTGTGTTATAATTGGAGCCCAAATCAGCCCATTTCATGGCCAACTAGGAACTATGAATAATAGGTTTTGACTAGGAGCAATAATCTTCAAATAATGCATATCTAAATTCTATCCATTTTAGTTGAGGTTGGTGCTTATTTTGTTGCCACACTCAAACCAAATATCATCATCGTTTATCAAAGAAGCGTATCGGAGCAATACTCGTTACATTTCTTCCATTTATAGTTCACATATCTCACACATGAGGTTAAATTGGAAGACATCGAAAAAGGAAAAAAAAAAATAGTGATAAAAAAGCGGTAAAGGATAAAAGAGGTAAGGGCAAATAATTTTATGTCCGACAAAACTCAAATTTTTTTAAGTAGTGATTAGTAATACTTGATATTATTTTAATTCTTTTTATTATGTTTAGGATTAGAATTTAAAAGTAAAATTTTATGTGTTCAATGACTTAGTACTTGTATTATTATAAAAAAAATCTTATTTATTATCAACAAATAAACATGACATTTCTCAAAATATTGTTGCAATTAGTTTTTTTATAAACTTTTATGTCTTTTTGGAACTTTTAAATTGCAGGTAGTTATTATTCGTTTTCTTATCTCTTAGAATTATTTAAATTCTTAAAAGAAATTCATTTGATCACTAAATTATGTCTTAATATTTGTCTTTTTTTTAATTGTAGGAACGATAATTTGCTTAGTGTATAAAAATAAAATTTTGAATTCGAACTTCAAATATGATGAAAATTAATATTTTAAAATAATATCAAATATTATTTTATTTTTAAAATATCAACTCTTCGACATCTATTGTTGATAAAAAAAATTATTTAGAGTTCTATCAGAAATGCTAGTAATACATAGTCAAAGGTTTATCATCTATATACTCTAAGAACAACTTATCTAATTAATATGAAACTTGAAATATCAATAACATTTACAAAAGGAGTGGTTATGTATGAGATAATTAGAACTTTTGATTATTTTAAAAAAAGCAGTTTAACACAAATTATATTAAGTGAGTAAGGATTGCAAATTCATTAAAAATGTAATTATCATATTTTGTCCCAATGTGTCATATTATATGATCTGCAGGTTGATGATTTAATTCCTCCCATTGTTAAGTCAATGATGGTGATCAATTTTTCCAATGGGAGGGTGTGTTTTAAAGGCTACTTATCAAAGACATTGCGTGTTAAAATGCTTGTTCTTGCCATGCAAAGGAGGGAAAAGCGAACACTGCAACTAATTATTATTTATGGTTGCGGCTGATGACTCGTGAACTTTGAAGATGAAGAAGTTATGTGGCCTACAATAGCTACCCCATATCCTCATCAGATCGATCCTCTAGAATACCTAATTTCTCTCGATAAATTATACATATTAACAAAAATTGAGAGCAAGACAGTGATTAAAAGTCATGACATATAATTAATTTCTTGGACGTTTGTAATAACATTTATAAATTATCTAATTTTTTTAATTACCGACTGTGCAATTGAAGTGAGGAAAATTTAATATAATCTTATTTTATAAGTGTGTTATATATGTACTTCTTTTAATACATAATAGGATTTACAAAACTATAAATTTCATAATATGTGGAAGAAGTGATTTTAAAATAATTTTAAAAGAGTGTATATAATAGAACTCAACGAAAGATATATATATATATATGAATAATTGAACACAGAATTTTACGGATCGAAAAATCAAAGTTGAATGATAAAGTCTAAACCTTCTTGATTTATAGACCTTACAGCTTGTAGAATTGATGCATCTCCTGACTTATTTTCTGCAATTATTCTTGTTATAAGTTTGTTAATTCCAATGATAATTAAGAAAAACCTCATCTTCGATTAATTTATTTTTTTGTTGCATATTTATAATTTCTTCATGATAGGGTCTTTATGGTTATAAATGTGTACATGGGCCGGGCCGGACGGGTTTTCGGGACGAGCCACCGAGCCAAATCATATAAAATTAAAGAGTCCGAACCCGACTCAGTCTGAATTTTAAATTAAAAAGGATCGAAAGCCCGATAAACACAATTTTTTTTATTTTTAATAAAAAATAAATTTTAAAATAAAAAATATATATTTAAAGAGATCATGTGATATTTAAATATATAAAATATTTAATATGTTAAATTAATATTTTTTATATTAAAAATAATCAGATATAATTATATTTTTTAATATATAATTATATTATTAAAAATAAATTATTATAATCGGGCCGGGCCTATCGAATTTTTTTGCCTTGACCCAAGCCTGGCCCAATTATTAATTAGGACCATAAAAAAATTCCATCGGGCCTATCGGGTTAAAAAAAAGAGCTCAAATACCCTATTTTTTCGAGTCGGGTGATGTACACCTCTAACTGGTTAGTCTTATGTCTTAGTGAATTCAACTAGTGTAAGATATTAAAAGAAAAAAAAATATTAGAATTTTTAATAACAAAATTAAGAGATTAAATAATTATAATTTTTAAAAATAATTTTAATTTATTGTTATTTATAAAATTTTGATTCCTTAATTTTCTCATTAAGAATTATAACTTTTTATTTTATTTTTTAAAGTGCATTTTGCATTTTAGAAGATTTCAATATGTTTGGTTTAATGTCCATCACTCTAAGAAAAGGTTGCAAATAAATAGATTAAGATGAGTTTGTATTTTTTATTGGAAATAAATAATTATTATTAATTTATTTATGATTTAACATAAAATTTTAATTTATGATAAAATATAAAATTTTAAATAGATCAATCTATTTATCAATCAAATTGTTATTATCTTTACTGATATTATTTTTCTATCACTATTTTATATTTATTGCTATAATTTTAAAACCATTCATACTATTAGAATTTTCAAATTATATTTCACTTCACCTTTAAATTTTTCATTTTTCTTTATCATTGGGAATATATATATATATATAAAGTAACATGTCAAGTGAAAAGTAAATGAAAGAAGTATGATTCACTCCTTTATGGTTAAATCTGATAGTTATAATTTATTTTTCTTATTGTATAAAAATATTTCTCTTACTATACACATATATATAGAAATTTGTAATCTCTACTTTTTTATTTAAACTAAAAAAATTATGTCACCAATTTAATAATAATAAAATAATAAAATATATTATAATTAATTTGCTACGACCACCAATTACTTCTATTAACAGGTGTATCTCAACTAATTTCATTATTTTTCTCATTTTTACAATAAATATATTTATTAATGAAAATAGTTGGTGGTGATGACAAATTAACTATATATCCATTTTTTTAATATTATATTCCTTAAAATTATTTTGAAACTAAATGCAATTGCTAGAATATCATAATATTAAAATATATTTATAAAACTTATTTAATCTAAAATTAATATTACAATAAAATTAAAAATATTTAAACTAGTAAAATATATGGATAAACAACAACATTGGATATTGCTATTTTCATGAATTTTTTAAAAATTAATTAATATTTTTATATTTAATTTTTACATAATATTAAATTAAGATTAATACAAGTTATTGTACTTTAGTTTACTTTAAAAGAGAATAAATATCATTATATATATAAGAATATTAAGATATTTTATTTAAAATAAATATTTTTAAAATATTTAAATTTATATTAAATAATAAAAATATTTTAATATAATATTTTTATTTTATAACAGTGGTCGGTAAGTATTATAAAATTTTGCTTCATAATCAATCATAACAATGTGAAATAAAAATTTAAGTTTGACTTGAATAAATTAACGATGTTGAAGCTATTAGACATACAACGTAGGATGGAAAAAAATAATAAAATAAAGAGTAATTTGAATTTTTAAGAGAGAATCGAAAGAATCAAATATCATTTTGTTTGGTAACAAAAATATGTCATTTCTTGTCCGGACGACGAGGAAGCTGCGCGGTTTCATTGCTAGTCAAAATTCTTCACATTAATGGTCGGTTGGCGGCGAACAATGATTTTTGTGCAGGCTAATTGCCAAAATAAGCATGTGGGGTGGCCTGAATAGAAAATAGGCCACCCAACCAGTACTGACGGGCCGGGAATCCTGACCTGGAATTAGGGTCCGGATTCAACGGTCATATCATATAGCCGTTGAGAACTCGTACAATCGTGCCATTTAAATATTCCATTCAAATGCTACTGACAGGAGCACACTGTGCGAAACAAATAAACAAATATTATTACTCTTAAACAAATATTTATTACTCTTTCCACTTGAAAAGTGAAAAGGGGTACTCAATTAAAGTATTATAAAAGTAATAATAATAAAATAAAAATAAAAATAAAACTTTGATACATTATTAATATAATAATATATTAATATATTATTAAATTTAAATACATAAAATATTTTTTAAATTAAATTATAGACATTATATAATAATATATTATAATCAAATTTGATAATATATTATAATAAATCATAAATTGAATTTTTATCAATTTTGTTAATGATTAAAAATTTTGTATCAATTTGATTCATTTAAAATTAAAAATATATAAATTTTAATTTTTCTAGAAATGAAATAAAATTTTAATCCTTAAATTATTATACGAAAGAATTATAATTTGAAATCTTAATTTAAAAAAATAAATTAACATAAATTTTAATAAAAAATAAAATTGATGAAAATTCAATCTCACAAAAAAGATAATAAATTTTTGGTATAAGAAAAATGCTTGGAAAGCTTATCATATATTCTCCCTTCTCTCTTTTAATAAACCGCAAAATTTATCAATTTCATAATTAATAGAAATGAAATGGGTAGAAGTAAATTCGAGTAAATAAATAGAACATTACGAAAATTATTAGTTAAGACTAACAAATTTAATATTTTTTTTTCAATCTCTTATTTTTATTCTCCCGCATATTTTACATTCAAATCGATTCCAGAATCCTGAATTTTTCCTTGATAAATGAGAGAATAAGAACAAGGAAGTGGGGCAGAGTGTATTCCAACAAAACATACCTGACATGAATGTAAAACATGTGGAAGTATTTATACTACAGAATCATGCTCAGTTGTCGTAGGCAGGAGATTAAGTTAAAAGATTATTAATTAATTTAAGGTTAATTGTTTTATCTGGTAGTATAATCTTGCTCAGTTGTCGTAGGAGATTAAGCTAAAAGATTGATAATTAATTTAAGATTAATTGTTTTATCTGGTGGTGTTGGGGGAGTTCATTGCAGAGGGCACAATAGGGACAGCGGCGTGCTTTTGTCGCTAATTCTTAAGGTAATACTGCCAAATTATACACTAAACCGTCCATGCCGACTTCCAAGTTCCAAACAGAAAAGTTTCATCCACTTTTGTTAACACTAACCCTTTGCTTTGTACACTAATCTTACCTTTCTCCTAAATCCATATAAATATAATGCTTTTGATTTTCATTCAAATATTTTAAGTTATTCTCCAACACAAAACTCACATATCTCTTTGTAATTTATTTAACTGAATTTTTAGATTAAATAATTTAAAATTTGAGAGTGTGTTATATAAATCATCAAAACTTACTAAATAATTTTAGTTGAAGAGATTCATACTCCTCGTTTTTTTCCCCTTTCATATTATTGATCTCGTGTATACGTGAGCTTTATTTCAAGTAATATCTTACATTATTTACAAATTTTGTATCTTTCATTGTATATAGAATTTAGTTCTTGATTCTTGTATAAATTAATTTAATAGTTTAATTATTTTTATTATTATAAAAATGATCTTGTGTAAAAAAAAGTATTTTTTGGATTACAAATAAATTTATTGAAATTATCGAAAAAAGCTAAGAAAATTTTCTTACGTTTTTCTCAATTCCCCCCCCCCTTTTTCCTTTCAAATAAGTTCTTTTAGTTGAGATTATTTTGTTAAATGCATGGTCAAATTAGTGTAAGAGCAATCCCATGGCATATTCTAAATCCTTTCAAATTTTCACATATCAATTTTCTTTAATGTAAGAAATAAAAATATAATATTATATTTTAAGATTCACCATTTTAATATAAAAATTATATAATTTTTTCCTTAAATTTATACTCCTCTAATTTGAAAAAAAAAATTGAAAGAATCCATCTTCATTAGTATGTAACAAGGCTTTATCAAGAAATCTAGGTAAATAAGTGCGAATCTGCTAACTAGAAATTGCAGAAAGAGACTTTTAGTTGCATCGCAAATATTTAAATTGCGTTTGTTAAATTAATGAAAAATATATCATCAAAAATGATATTGTCGACCTTTAACGGATGTAACGTAACAAAGAATCTCCCATTTGCATGCCAAGTTGTCAACTATGCACGTTCCGTTGGATCCGGTACCACTAACGAATTTATACAAGATAAAAATGAAATATCATAAACTCATTTTTTTTTTAATTATAATTAAATAATTATAAATTTAAAAATTATTTTTGTTTATTATTATTTATTAAATTTTAAATTCTTAATATTCTTACCCAATATCGAGATGTCTCAGTTCCCTCGCCAACCCGATTCATGTTAATCTGGTCTAATCCTTAAAATTAGTCCACAATATCACTATTAACTCACAGGTCATCAGCTCGCAGCCGCTTTTGGCTGAAAAGACTGAAATGTCCAATTCTGTGACCATCTAGTTATACCTCAGTGTAGGCCACACACTACCCACTTTTTCAAACCAACCCCCGCATTGCATCACACGGCCCTCATTTCATTACAAGTACGCTCCCTCCGACGCGCCCACTATATATGCCCTTCTCCTCATAGCTTCCTCTGAGAAAAAGCTCGCAGCTCTTATCAAACAGTGAAACCAGCGTACAAGGTAAGTTTCTCTCAAAGAAATCAACAATGGCTTCTTTCGCGACCAGCTCCACCCGCAACTGGAGTTTCTCTCTCAAAGTTGTCTTCATCTCTACTGGAGTTCTCTCAATGGCAATAGCTTTTAAGCTCTCACTTCCTGTGCTCTCAGATTTCCTTTTCTCGGAAGCTCCTTCTGTGTGGAACGTCGTCCTCACATGGCTAAGACCTCCTTACCTTTACATCCTCATGAACACAATCATCATCAGCCTCTTCGCCTCTTCCAAGCTCCAACAACACAATCTCCACCATAGTGCTCCCTCTCCAGAGGCGCTTCTTGTTCCAGTTCCACCGGTCACGAATCTCGCACCGGAGCCCGTAAAGATCCCCGATGATTTACACCCGGAGTACGCCGTCTACACCGCGCCAGGCCCGGTGATATTTCCACCGGTTGAAAGTATTCTGCCGGAGCCGGTGAATATCTCCGGAGATTTACGGATGGACTATGCGTCCTACGATGGCATCGTTTCAAATGGTTGCGCTTACGGTTCGAATGCTCCGGATAAGCCTTCGGAGTTTCAACAGCCGGTGGTTTCGAATATCGTGAAAACTCCCAGCAATAATAAAATCAGTGGCGAATCCGGCGATGCTATTCTCACGCCGAATTCCAACCGAACAAGCTTCCAAAGGAAGGATTCGTTGGACTTCGCGTTTCCTAACGAGAACGAGAAACCGCCGGTTTCCACCAGATTCAGTCACCGGAGAGCCGTTAAAGCCAGTCCCGAAGGTATTTCAAAAACTAAAATTTTAGAAGATATCCTAACTTTTGATATTCAAATTTAAAAAATTGGATTTTGATTTTACCGTTTCCATTTTCAGGTGGGAAAGGCGCGTTGAGGGTCTCGAAACCGAAACGGCAGGACACGCTGGAGAGCACGTGGAAGACGATAACGGAGGGCCGTGCGATGCCGTTAACGAGGCACTTGAAGAAGTCTGACACCTGGGAGTCTCATTTACGCCGTAACACCCCGTTAACCGACCAGAACGGCGGAACTCCTCCGAACCCGAAGCTCGGGAAGAAGTCGGAGACCTTCAGCGGGCGAAACACAACCTCGGCGAGTCCGTCGCCGGGATCGGGGAAGCTGAGGAAAGAGCCGTCGTTGGGTCAGGACGAATTGAACCGGCGAGTCGAAGCGTTTATTAGGAAGTTCAACGAGGAAATGAGGTTGCAGAGGCAAGAGTCTTTGAGGCAGTACCAGGAGATGATCAGTCGCGGTGCTCACTGAAGAGCTGTTGGGTCATACTTTTTGGAAGCTCTCCAACTAAAAGTGAAGCTGGCATTTCCTCTTTGTTGGCCTCCATGTTGAAAAAGACTACATTTTGGAGATACTTACTGGTTGGATTTTTCCAGGAGGAAAATGCTGCAAGTTTCAACAATGTTTGTAAAGCAATGATGGATCTAAGCTTTACTTTATTCTATTTTAATCTGCATTCTGAAATAGCTTATATATTAGTTTTGAACTGGCAAAGAAAATGTTATTGTTATATTGGGTACAGTAATTTTCTTGAGATGGAATATTGATGAATTTCACCATCAAAGCCAATTTTAATTTTCAGTGATATTTTTGCTTATATTCGATTCCAATCTTTCATATGTTAGGAAACTCCAGGCATCTAGTGTGAATTCATTTGTGTTCTTGTACATGTTTCCTTTTATTATAGACGTAATTTCATATTGTCCATGTAAGAGTGAATCGAAGATGTGATTTTGTCGAAAGTAACAGAAAACAAGATTTGGCCACTACCCAAGATGATGGAGCGGCTAAACATCATAAACAGAGTCCGATATTCTGCTTTGGTGGGAGTTTGAAGAAGTTTCCATTGTAGGCTTTCCAGCATTGACGGTGATTATCCCTCAAGTGCTATTACATTTCTGGTTAGTTTCAACGCAATGATGTCATTACCATGTTCAAAATTGAGGATCAAGTTTAGTGGTGTGATCTTATCTTCTACTGTTGCCATTCCTGGATATTTGTCAATATTTTGGGTTAGAGGGATTGAATTGATAGTTGACTTTTAATGCGTTGGGTGAGAAGCCCAGTTTTTTTGTCTCAGCAATCAATATTTGCATGATATACGCGAACTTATGATGAGTTATACGATAAGGAGGAAGGATTGCTTGGATATGTAAAATTCAAGGACATCCCAATCCTACAGTAATTCATAACTAATTAGTTTGTAACTATCTTGTTTATTACTAGCAATTATGCATTTTAACTACTCATACAATAAGAATAGTTCACAATAATCTTATTTTTTCAGAAGGGAAAGCCCATACAATATTATAGAGTCTGATCCTCTGTCACAGACCAAAGTCTCATGGAAAATAATAATTTTGTAATTTCTAAATGCCTAAGTTCATATATTTTTTAGGTTGATTGTGTATAGTCATGTAAATTACATATATTTAGAAGTGTGTGATTCATGTATAGTGCAAATGTTAAGGAGTCACTCTAGTAACCATATATAATCCATTGTATTCAAAGTTTGTGTGCAGAGTGAAACCAAGAAAAATGACTAAAATATAAAGATATTTGAAATATGCTTTCCATAATTTTATATGCAGTTGTTCCAACAAAGTCATTACGAATCAGTCACACTGTATGATCACGCCCAAAGAAAAGGCCAAACAAATCCAGCGAAACAGAAATGGCATGGAAAAGCTTCAAGATTATGGTATGCACTGAATCTCTTGCGCTGGTATTTCTGTATCAACTATTAGATGTTTGATATGTCCTCAAGGGGTTTTTCAAAACAGCAGATAAAGTATCACTGCATAGAAAGAGCCTATCAGAAACAGAAATTAATAGAAATCTGGCGGATGATAAACAGCTCAAGATGCAGGTGATAGTTTACCCACAAATTACCATTTGGTTAGCAGGTAAAGTGATTGCTATTGGAACTACTAGTAAATGATTAGACTACGATACTGCAGAGTTAGAATGACGACCAATGAGTTCATGGTCTTATTTGGCAACTAACTGATAATTGTTTAGCTGATAATTGTAATAGTTAGTTGATTCAATTAACTATTAGTTAATAACTAATTGTGTTAGTTAATTTAACCAACTGATTGTAATAGTTGTTTGAATAAAAACGTTTGATAAATTAGATATTTATATGTAAAATAAAAAATAAGAGTATGAGTATATTTTATGAATTATTTGAATATTTTTTAATTTTAATATTCTAAATTTTATA
This sequence comes from Sindora glabra, assembly GCA_020226215.1. NCBI lineage: Eukaryota > Viridiplantae > Streptophyta > Magnoliopsida > Fabales > Fabaceae > Sindora > Sindora glabra. The sequence continues at coordinate 52,140,406 of CM035229.1, forward strand.
TATTATTTATAATTTTATATAATTTAAAGATTTTTTTAATTTTTTATAATTTTAGAGATAAAATTTTTAATTTTATCATTTTATATTAATAGTAAATCATTCGAAAAATTATATTGGGAATGTAGATAGTATAGATTTCTCACTCTTGAAAGTCATAGCAAATTCAGATAATAGAATTTGCAATTTACATTGGAAATTTTTCCATAAGTTGTTGATTTTATATATATATATATATTTGTCTTTTTAATCTTTTTGGTTGTCATATATCTCTCGCAAAATGCAGAGAAATGCTAAAGTAATAAGGAGGATAATTTGGGAAATGTGCATTTTTATTAAATAAGCTTAGTAAAAAGGAGCAGCATTTTTCATTTTGACTGATTGAAGCCAAAAATGCCATTTGAAACAGTTGTTTACTAAACAGTTAAATCAGCTAATTTTATAAGTTAATCAGTTAAATTTAGTCAAACTAGTTAAAAGCTAATTGATCAATTATTTGCTAAACATGTCCCATCCTTGTTTGATTATTCAAAGTTCAAGAATTACCTCAAGAGGATTGATTTGCACTGAGAACGCATCGAATGATCCTCGAGACATCATGGTCTAACAAGAGGTATCAAGGAATTAATATGAAACCAATAAACCAAGTAAAAACCTATAATGCCCTAGCAAAAGTAGTTATAAAGAAACATAGCAGAAATATGTCAGATTCAGAGCATTCCACTTTGATTGAATGGAATGATAATTTCTCATTTTGAATCTGTACAAATAAAAAAGGAATCTTTCTACAACCACAAAAATTTATTTTATTGATATAAATATAAATTAATATAAGATAAAAAAAAAAAGAACAAATCAATAAATCAAGTAAGTGGATTTATGACCAGGACATTGAGAAATATCCAAAAAAGCATTTAGGAAATCGCTCTAATTCTATATTTGTTTGTTTGGTTTGAAGAAAGGAAGGATCTTAATAAAGAATCAATCTTTCTTTTATAGTTGTTGAATCTCTCTTTTGTGTATGTCAGAACTAAGTCAGCTGCCTCTAACCAAGGATCCTGTCAGGAGCTCATTTCTTTCTCTTTATTCACAAAATATTAATGCTTGTGCAAGCTGAAAGCGACCTATTAAACGAATCAAATAAAGGTCACTAAGAAATCTGTGTTACTTTCCCAGCAAGTGATGATAGAGTCACGAGATTCCTTGTGATTTAGATCTTTTGCCGACATTAAATGAAAATGTTAATGTAGCCTCCAAGAAATGCTCTTGAACTGATCAATGCAAGTTTCTAAAATTGATGAAAGAAGCCTTTAACAAACTAAGATGGGGCAGCTAGACTGAAAGTAAGGCAGGCCAAACATGTTTGCACACCTACTTGTGAAATTTCCACTGTAAATTTATCTTAGCATGCAAATGTAAACTTTATATAAGAGAAGCAAAGCCAATCTAAGTTCTAGCATACCAAACATAATAGATGGAAAGTTTAAGGTGCTACCCTTGGATTGAAAATTCAAAACTGTCAAAAATCAACAATATAAGCGCTGAACAAAAGATGAAAGAGAACATTTGGACAAGGAAATTCTTTCAGCTGGCTAACTTAACAAACTAAAAGAATTAGTTTTGCGGTGCAAGACATGTTGGTTGTATAGTGATGACAAATTTTAGAATGTCTGTTTTCGTCTTAGCCATAACTCTTAAGATCCCAATCTTATTTCTAGATTATCAGCATTGCTGAATGTCATTGCTCCTTTTTTATTATTCTTGCGGACTCAATTTTTCCTCGTTTCTGCTATTATCAAAGCCAAATGCCCCTGCCAATATCCCATCCCATCCCAACAATTCAAGCAACTGAAGATGAAATAATGTACTGGGAGTGCAAAACAGTAGTAAACATAACCAAGTCTCAAAATAACATTGTACAACAACGTTTCCTTGTTGACCTCCATTTGCAGAAGCTGGAAACTTGTGTTCAATTCTTCTAAACTGTAAAAAGGGTACATAGTAAGAGCTACTGTTGCACTCTCATCAATTTCTTGTTTGGTGGCTATTACATATTCAATGAGGAATGATAGTTTGATGGAATATATACATGAAAGAAGTCTTGGACTTTCCTGGGAAAATGGGAAAAAAAATACATAAAAGAGACATAGAAAGCTCTCTTCTCAGACACATACACACACACACCCCCCTGCAACTTCTGCTGTGACAATGAAGACATTCCTAGCGTACAAAATTTGTTTTTTCTGTTCAAATTTACAATCGAGTGATCATCAACTGCTTCGTATGAATCCTATTCCTTTTTTTTTCTTTTCCGGATATCAACTACAGACTAAATAAAAAAGGGGTCTTCCTCTAATCCGGTCTGCTTTCAAACTCAGCATTTTATCCACGGGGATTTATGATGAAGAGCCCTGTAAGAATACGAGGAAAGAATAATCCTAGTGCAGTATGAACTACTCATTATGTAAAAACAAATTGGTTTTATATTGCAAATCCAATACATCCATATATATAGAACTATAAATTACTCTAGCTGCTAACTAATTTTATTGGATTTATTAATACCTCAACTGCTGGTGGAAGATTTTCTGGAGCCTTTCTAGTTCCGATCAGCAGCTTGCCACTCGGTTCAATGCGAGAAAATGTTACTGAAAGCAAAAATTATGCTTTCTTATTAAGTAGAAGGCCAAATTAATGTTGCTTTTCTGGGAAACTTGGGATTTCAATTACCAATATCACCAGGCAGCCACTGCATAGAGATCATATAATGTTTAAGCCCTTCCAACACATACATCCTGCTGTTGGCATTGATCCAAAAGCGGTAATTCAACTGCCAATCCCTCCCTGTTGCATCCTCAACTGTAATTGGAATTCCTTGTGGCTGAGAAATTACTGGAAAGAAATACTGGTTCACACGCATACATACTACTTAGTAACACCCGAAGACATAAAATTTAGAAATTAAGTTACAGTGTTAACATCCTGGAATATCTCAATGAATTAAGAAATCATATACAATAGTTAGACGTTTTCTGGCAACGTTGAATCAGTTGTTGATATTGTTGTATCCTCATATTCAATAAAGATCATAAGCATGAGACTAGAATCTTAAAAATTGTGAGGAAAACAAAATGAAGACAAACATGACGATGATCAAGGGAAGCAATATCTGAGGAAGTGATTCAGATAAGAAATTAAGAAAAAGTTCTAAGTGGGCAGCCTCATGCAGAATAATCAATAGGCACAGATTATTAACTTGCGGAGTGTAAGAACTCACCTCAGCACATTTCTTTGGTAAGACTAGACGTGCATTCTTTCGATCAGCGTCACTAAAAGTGATCACCTTTTCAAATAAGGGAATCACTGCAAAATTGGAGCTCAAATATTGTTAACGAATTCAGTATCGATAGGGTGTTAACTCAAATATCTTGTATAGAAACAAAAAGAACTCAAAAACTGTAAGTAAACTTCAAAATGCCCATTGATTTGTCATGGTAGATATCAATATCACGTAATATATATACCAAGCAGTAAAATAAATTGAAGGGTCAAAGTTGCCACAATTTTACAACACACACACACATATATATAAACAACCTCGCATTCGGTCTTCGGAGTTTGAATTTGATTCAGCCCCGGGATAAGAGTCCCCCCTTGTTGCCTTCGATTTCTGCAAATATTGAGGATTAGAATTTAATATTTTTATTGATTTTTGTGGTCTTGCCGTGACACTGAAGATTTAAGTAATACTTTTATTTATATTTTGTTAAGTCAGAAAATCATTTCTTTAATCATAGATTCCTTTTATTTTGGTAGAATATATCTTTCATAGAAATATAATTATAAATCAATAAGATGGTAAAAAATATTCTATATGCTCCATACTAAATATAAAGAATTTGATGGAAGACAATTTCTACTTTTTCTAGAGAGGAAGTTGTTTTAGGTATGAAAACAATATATTACCCCTCCATCTATACAGGAATGTATGAGATTTTTTAATGAAAAATGTTTTCCAAAAACTAAACAGGCACTTGGAATCTCTCCCATAATTTTAACTTGTTAAAATACAAGAGGTGCAAGTATCAAGAAAGAACAATATTTATTCTTACCTTCATAGTGTTTTTTGCATCACAATTGACGCAGCTAACTCCTCCCTCATCCAATTCGATAATATTCTTTGCTGACACAATGCATCCACAGTGCAGCATCTGAGAAACAAAACTCCATTAGAACTGAAATCATTCAATACTTGTGACTGCAAAATAAGAGGCAAAATAGTTTTTTAATGTACCCTTCTGCAATACACACAGTCCCTCCAACCAGAAAATGTCAAGTGAAATGTCTCACAAAAGCGTCCCTCTTCATAAGCAGTTCTGAAATTTCAAAAATTAACCGCAATTTGAATATCAAATTCATCTAAGCCAATTCAACACAATAAGAAATAAAGAAAGGAGGAAGAAGAAATATATATATATATATATATATATATATAAAAGCTCACCCGCAATTGTCACAAAGCGGCGCAAAACCGCCCCATGTGAGCTGCCATCCTTGTCTGAAGGTTGGTGTCAAAGAGCTGCAATTGTAGCAGAGATACAAATTGCTCGAAGAGGACGAAGCCATTTCAGAGACAGACTCAACACAGACATAAACAAATTCCTTAGCTATATAGACAAGAATTAGAATCGATATATTTGAAGAAACTCGTGATTTACATTGAATTTTGCCCAGAAACCGTCCTTCTGACACTTCAAAAACAACTCAACATGCGCTCATGCATGCAGCTTCGCATTAACAGTCATAAAGTCTGTTCCTTAAAACAAGTAAACCTATTGATTTCGGTGGTTTGCATGTAACGTGCCTAATTATTAAAGCCACCATACCTGATAGTACATAGAAATCTTAAGTTCAAACCTCCTCGAATCATACTTGAAAAGAGAAAAAAAAAAAAAGGAAGTATTTTCTTATCTAAGACCACTTTTCTTAAGAAAATTACAAAATGTTGAAACAAAAAGTGGACCCCAGAATTCTATCTGTCTCAAATCACGACGTTGTTTGTGTCTGAGAGGCTGTCTCTCATATGGGATTTTTCCTCTGCGCATTCTGTATCTCTGCTACAAACTGCAATGCTTCAACAATTGTAATTTGTTGTGTGCCCACGAGATGCATGCAATGAAAGTAAAGCTTTTGAATATGCGACAGTTTCTGCTTCTGCATGTTACAGCTTTCTTCCACCTGCTGTTTGATTATTAGGTCTTCTTTCACTCAAGATTAACTGCCGATATGAAATTGCTTTGGAGTTACAAAGAAATTGACTGCAGTTTCACCTTTCCAGCTAGCTTGACTAAGTCTATTCTTGCTGCCTTTTCTGTGGGCATATACAATCTGCTTAACTAATTAAAATATATAGAAGGGTATATTAAATCAGAGAAATGTCTTTGAAAGGAGTGTCTTTTTATAAGAAAAATTAATCATATTCATTAGATTTCTTATTGAAGAGAGAGAGGATTAAAACACTGAGTTATATGAATTTCTTTTAGCATTTGACTTTTAATTATATTTTAATCTTAACCATTAAATGTAAAATTTAATAGTTACAATTTTCTTCCCATCTCTCATATAAAAATATTCCTTTCACTTAATATATCCATGTATATAACATATCAAGTAAAAATACTACTCTACTCTTATGTGAAAGTGAGAAGAGCAAATAGTAATTATTAAAGTTAGAAATTGATATTAATAATCATGATTAAAATATAAATAATGCTCCTTGCATTATTTTACTCTTACCTTATATGTGGCATATCAAGTGAGAATGTTACTTTACTCTTACATAAAATTGAGAAGAATAAATAGTAGATATCAAAGTTGGGAGTGGAAATTAATAGTCATAATTAAACTATAAACCATGCTATTTGCACTGCTCAATATTCAACCCCCCTCCTCATTCTCTTCTATTCCATAAAAAGTAGGTTAATTTTACTTAATCTTTTATAAGCATGAAAAGATCTTCTTTTTCTCATATGAAAAGAAGAGTGAGAGAAAATGAGTATTAGAAAATACAAGTAGTTTTATCCTATTTTTTTAAATTATGATGTAACCTTCAATTGTCTTTTAATATTGAAAACTAATATAAAATTTAATGGTCACGGTTTATTCTGATTACTCTTGTATAATAGTATTTGCCGACTATATATATATATATATATATATATATATGTATAAGTATATGTATAGAACGGTACTTAATGCGTGATATCGTATCCACGATAAAATGAAAAGGAGCAAAGATCACCGCCGTTTAAGATGAAATTACAAATTGGTAATGGTGCCTCCATCAAACTCATAATCCCCTAATTAAGATGAAATGATGTTCTGCCATCTTAAACGTCCATATGTATACTGATATTTATAGTTACAGCTCACTTCCTTTCTATGCAACAGTAAGAAAAGATGGGAACCAAAGTTTGTAAAATGGTCATAAAAATTTCATCCAAGTTTATATGTTATAAATTATAGATTTGATTTAGACTAATAAAATAAAGAAAAAAATGTAAAATACCCTTTTAATTTTAGGATGATTGGAATTTGTCCTTTTTACTTAGAAATTTTAGAAATTACTTTCCTTAAACTTTACAAAATTAAAATCCAATGTCAACTTAATTAATTATTTTATCAAATTATATTATTATTATTAAAATTTTTAAATATTTTATTATTTAATTAAATCTCTATATATCTAATTTAATTCCTATTAATTATGTAACATACAAATTACATGTGGAAAAATAAAAAAAATTAACATATTATAATATTGTAATTTTTATTTAAAAAGAATATAAAAAATTTTCTAATTTAATAAAATAATAAATTAAATTGACAATAATGTTAATTCTAAGTTTTATAAAATTTACAGAGGCTATTTTCAAATTTTCAAAAAAAAGGAGCAAAATTTAATCATCCTAAAATTTGAACGAGTGTTTTGCAATTTTTCCTAAAATAAAGGTAACATACCTTTAAAGATGGCAAGAAAAAACTTACTAAATATTTATTTTCAATCTCTCACTAATTTAATTTGTTTCAACCCCAGTTATTTAATTTCATCCAATCGAGTGATTCCATTAACTAGCTATTATATAGAGATCACGGAAATGTCGACCTGACCACCATCTTTCCAATGTGGTAACGTTCAACGACACAATTTCAGTTTCTCTGCCTGACGCCTGGTCAACATAGAGACCAAAATAAATATTTGGTCAAAAAATTATTAAGAAATTGACAAATTCATCTTTAAATATAGAGTTTATATTAATTTAAGGAAAGAAGAATATAAATTATGCTTTCAATTTTAAGATAGGCATGGTTAATGTGAGAATTAGTGGTTTTATGATCATATAAAAGATTGTTATAATTGAAATTAATTCCTATTAATTATTGTAACTAATATTTATTAAGATTGTAGTTAAATTCTATTTATTAATTATAAAGTTAAATTTTATTAGTTATATATAATTAAATCCTATTAGGTATAGAGTTAAATTCTATGAGGTATATGGTTAAATCTTATTAGTCATTATCTATTATGTTTATTCATTTACTCATTAATTTATTAAATAATCATGATTATAATTGTGTAACTCTCATATTAAGTTGGATTGATATTCATTAACTAAAACTAATGGGTATTCTTTATATTTCTCTCATTGGAGAAATGAGTAATTTTACCAATTAAAGGATTACTTGAAATAATTGAATGAGGTTTCTTAATTTAAGAAAGAAAAGAAATTGAAGAGTTATGATTCCTTGACGAGTTGAATCATTTGAAGTTTTGTATAAAGGGCTTTTGATCCCTCTCTCCATTTACCACAAGTTAAATATAAATTAAATAAAAGAGATTCCCATTATCTAATACTAATATTAAATAATAAGAAAAAGAAGGAGAGGGAAAACCAATGTGCTAATTTGTTCTATCATTGTTCTTCTTTGTATTCTTGTTGCATGCTCTCAATCCTTATAATTTAAGATATATCATCTTAGAGATGGGAAGATATTGAGATCATTGTTTATTCTCCTTGTGAATTATAATATGCCTAAGATTTAGGGATATATTCTCAAATATTTTTCTAACATTTAATATTAGAACAGGTTTTGGCATAAGTTTATAATTCTATTAAATTTCATTTGTGCAATGTTGTGGTTACTATGGGTCAATTTAATTATGACAAAATGATCTAAATCATATGATAATATGAAAGTTTATTTTTCACAAATTAATTTTATTTGTACTATATTATATATACTCTTAGTCGATTTGGTTTCACAAAAGTGAACAAAGTCATATAACAATATAAAAAATTATTTTTGTACAAATTATAAAATTAATTTTATACCTTGCATAAAATCTTGTTTATGTAATATGATGAAAATATACTATTGGTCGATATAGTTTCACTGATTTGATCCAAATCTATAGCCATATAAATGTTTTTGCATAAATTATAAATGTAATTTTATACATAAAATCTTATTTGTGTAAACAATAATGTTATATTATTGGTTGATTTAATTTTATTAAAGTAATCTAAATCATATGATAATATGAAAGTTTATTTTAGCACAAATTATAAATGTGATTTTACACCTTGCATAAAATCTTATTTGTGTAATACGATAGTAAATAGTATTGGGTGATTTGATTTTCAGCAAAGTGATCCAAATTATACAAAATTATAACTTTTTTTATTATTGCACAAATAGTACAAATTATGACTATACAAATAATTTTACATCTAAAGGTGTATTTATTTTTATGGTCATATAAATTTGAGTTGTTACCCAAATGTTTTTAACATCTAATACAAGTTATGTTTCAAGTCAATTAAAGAAATTTGACTTTTAGATTTATGTAATGTTTTGGATTTATTGATCAATTTGAATGTCATCAAAGTAGATCAAATTACATGACATATGGAATTGTTTAATTGCTTAAATAATAAAGGTCATAACTATTAAGGTAATTATATCCAAAGATATAAAACATTATGTATAATGCTAAAATGTATAAAAATATTCTCACTTGTAATTTTCAAAATGAATAAAGACTATTATTTTTAGATTATGTTTATTAGATGTCATATCTAACCCAAAAAATTTGTGTGATAATCTGTTAAATTATTTTTGGAATTATCACATAAATTTTTCTAATATATGTGTGTAAGCTATGACTTTAAGTTCTCTTTTCGTACATATGTTTAATATTTCTAAATTAAGTGGTTATAACTTTAGTATTTGGAAAGAAAAACTACAAATTACATTAGGGTGTTCAGACTTGAATTTATGTCTTTGGATATGTACTAAATTTATAAGTTATCCAAAATAGTTCAAAGTTTATAAATTTTATTATTCTAATCATTAAAGTATAATTATAGAAATTGATATGACAAAATTCCTTGAAAATGGAATAGATAATGGGAGCCATGAACCTAAAAAAGTTATGCTATCCCCAAATAATGGATCAACGAGTGTTGATTAGAATAAAATTATGAAAAATCAAATGAGGTATCATGCTATAAGGAAAACAATGACATTACTATGCATTCCATAAAAGAAAGTATACATAATCAAGAAAATGTGAATCACTTAAAATCATTAAAGAGACTTGAAATATTGAGGAAATCTGCAATTTCAAATGATTACATTGTGTACTTAGAGGAACATGAATTTGCAAATTATTCAATGACATTTTCATAAGTCATAAAAGCTAAAGAGTCTATTGAATGGATGGAAGTTATGAAAAATTAAATGATTTCCATGAATAGTAATAAAATTTAGGATTAGTCATATTACACTACAAGAATTTTGGATTTTTTTGGATTTTAGTGATGAATTTTTAATAACAAACTTTAATATAGAAAACATGCCGCAAAATTAATTTCCAATCCAATTTTGAAAATTAAAAAATTATTTTTTAATGATAGAATTGGCAATGATACATATTCCTAATGTTACTAATTTTGTCATTAAGTAATGTGAAAAGTTTACTCATAAAATTAGTGATAGAGTAAAAAATATATTATTAATTTATTGATAAATTTAGCAATGCATAATTATACAAATTTTTGAAAATCCATTGATGGAGAATTTAAATTTTTGTAAAAAATTATAATAGATTTAGCGATGTAACAAAAATAATTTGATAGTCAATCTATTGCCAATTTAAACATACTATTTCATTAAGTTCAATTCAGGGATGAAAATATTTGTTATTAATTTTATCACAAATCTTTGAATATAACAACCACATGACAATAGCTTCTTATTTTAGGAAATACCATTTTCTTCCTTTCCACCTTTCTAATTTTTACCTATGCACCTCAATTACCTTTACCATAATTCTCCAATCTCTTCAATACTTCTACCACTTTTGAAAGCTTCCTTATTATGCCTTCTCCTTTTTTTGGAATATTTTAAAACTTTAAATGTGGATTGAATTATTTAGGGTTTGATGAAGGGGAACATGAATTTTTATGTAATTGGAATTTCTATTTTGATTCAATTTGATACTATGATGATTTAAGATTGATTAATATATGCAATGTATACATTAATTTTTTACTTTCATGATTGCATTAATTTTGTTAATGGTACAATTAATCTATTCTTGAATGAGTATATATATATATGATGCTCAGTTGTAAAGCTAGAATTATAATAGTTGAGATTTTAATATTTTAAAAATATACTTCCCTCATATATTGAAACATAATTTTATTTGAAAAATAGTTGATGAATTGTTGAATAACATATATATATGATGCAAAATAAATATGGATATGCCTAAACATAAGTAGTAGGTGTACAATTGGATAGGTCCTAAATGTTTAAAAATAACAATTTAATTCATTAATGAAGTAAACAAGTTCATTGCATATGCTTGTATTCAAGAGATTTTTTTGAAAAATTAAAAAATTAGATGTCCATATACTAAGTATGAATGTAGTAAGATTTTTATGCGTAATATTATGGTTAAACATCTTTATAAGAAAAGATTTAAATCTAATTATTAGTGGTAGACATCACATAGAAAACAAATGTCTTAGTTCAAAACTAGAACGTAGCAATCTAAAATGGAGAAAGGCGAGTAATAAGTTTAAAAAACTAAGTAATAGGTATGAAAAATGGTAATGGATGCTGCATATATGAATTTCAGAGAAAATTTTAACATAAATATAGAAGAATCTTTTAATCCTAATGCTTAAAGGTTTTACAATATACGGGTTAACATATAACAACTTTTGCATGAAAATTATAGTAACCATATTGTGTTATCCTTTACAATTAGGCTATCGAATCTAAAATTAGAATATAACTTTTCAAAGTAATGCTATAATGAAATTTGCCTATTAATAAGAGAATGCATACCTAAAGATTTTTACAAAATAAAGAAACTGATTTTTGAAATTAAGCTTTGGGTATAAGAAGATAGATTGTTATGCCAATGGTTATTTGCTTTATTACAAACAATATGCAAATAAAAGGGAATATGATTTCTGTAACCATCCTCATTACACATCCCAAAGATCTAATTGAGGATGATATAAGGATATTTTTAATAAAAAAAATTATGGTCCAAAGGTTATAAATATTAAAGTTTATTATTAGTTTAATGAAATGACATCATAAAAACTCTTATGAGTCAGAGATTCTATTTCACCCATCAAATGGGGAAACATGGAAACATTTTAACCACACTCATCTTTAATTTGCCAATAATCTTTGAAATGTAAGACAAAGTCTGCATACAAATGATTTTACTCTTTTTATCCAATCTGGCTAAACCTATTCATGTTAGCTTATGATTGTAACCCTTTACAATCTCCCTCCATGGACATATATGAAATAAGAGTACATGTTCCTTAGTTTGATTATCTCGAGCCTTAGTAATCAGAAGGCTAACATTATTATCTACTTAAAACTACTAATAAAAAAATTATGAATGTTATGAGATGATAATGTACCTATATATGATGTATATTTAAAATAAAATTACCTCATGAGCTACATTATTATGGGCCATCATGACTTTCCTACATACAAAATATTATCTAATTGGCAGACATATGAGAGGCTAGCACACCTCATTTGTGCGGAGTTTTCTAAGGCATTCACATTAAAATATGGTTAGAAGAATTTATTCTTTGATTTCCATAAATGTAAGTTACATCTAGATCACCCCATTTTGGAGGAATATAGATGCTCTCAGGAAAAATAAAGTAGACAAACCATATCCACCTATAAGAATTAATTATGAAGATATTTGGGAAAAGATATATATATATATATATATATATATATATATATATTTAAGGTTATGGATGAATTACATGCAATACATACTAAAGCATACAGAGAAACTATAATTGGATAAAGTAAAACATCTTTTGGGAGCTACCCTACTGTAGAAAAATCTTATTCGTCACAATTTAGATGTCATGCATATTGAAAAGAATATGTTCAATATAATAATAGATATGATTAATAAAATAAAGGATAACATGAATTTTATAATGGACTTAGTTAAGTTATTTAAATGCAATAAACTTCAACTAGTTTAACAAAACAATAAGAAGATATTGAAACATAAAGTGCAATACACATTAAATACAAAGTGAAAAAAAGCAGTGATTAAATGGATAAAAAAATTAAAAACCTTTTAAACAATTATGCTTAGCTAGATGTGCAAATTAGTAAGAATGTAAGATGATGGAAATAAAGAGCCATAATTATTATATATTCATAAAATGATTACTTCCTATTGCATTTAAAATGTTGTTAAAACCTATTTGGAATGAGCTAACTAAGTTAAGTTTATTTTTCAAAGACTTGTGCTTAAGCACCTTATTAGAAGAACAGTTGTTACAAATTAATGAAATATCCATATCATCATTTGCAAGTTAGAACGAATATTTTCTCTAGTCTTTTTTTTATTTAATGGAATATTTTATAGTGCATTTATTATACAAAGCTTTCATAGAAGGCCTTGTCTAATATTATTGGATTTACCATTTGAAAGGTTAATTCATTAATTGAGTCATCCATTTAATTATTACTCTAAACTATTGACAATTAATTTATCTTATTGATTGGTAAGTTCTCTATAAAAAAGTTTATTTATGAAGCATACCTTACTGAAGAGATATTTACATTCTTTTTGCATTACTTTGAACCCTAAGTGCAATCCTGAAGGATTATAGTTCCTAAGAAAGACGATGATGGGAATGTGGAAAATTCTAAAGGTGTTTATTTTATATTCAATTATCCTAATTATCTAGCAGAGGAAATAAGATTTGATATTTATCAAACCAAGAATACTCTGTAGCTATAATGTGTGCATTGTTAAACTATGATATGGTGTAACTATATGAAAAATAAGTGCTTAATAGAATGATCTCAATGAATGTAATGATATATTTGACAAATCTTTAAGAAGGACTAATAATATGGCATGAGTTACAACCTATTTCAACAAATGTTGAGACATATGCTCCTAACCATAATTGATGAAGAGGTGAACACATATATTGAGAAATGAACTCTTTTCATAGCTTCACAACTATGTAAGTCAAGTCATATCCTTCTTAATTAGAGTTTTGTGCACCTTAGACACGGGTTCTGTCAATATCAATAATATAAACTTGTTTCATGACTAGATTCAAATTGTAGAGAATGTAATACTGATGAAAAAAATACTTAACATAGCATGAGACCCGAATAGAAAAGTATGCACATAGCTTATGTATTTTATCAATGATTATAAATTTCACATGGAATAATAAAGTAAGCATAAATCCATCTCTAACTTCATTGTATGCATTAAGAAATCTGATAATGGATAATTAAAAAATAACTATTATGATAAATATCAAAAGGCCATCGAGTTAGATTATAATAGATTTTCAACAAAAAAGGTAGTGATGTTCAACTGTAGATGGTTTAGCCCTATTCTTAATAGGGGAACAAGATGGCATAAACAATAAAACATCATTAAGGTTAGGGTATAATAAGTTTGATCCCTTCATCTTTGTTTAATAAAGTTATGTAGGTGTATTACACTCCATACTTAGGTCATGAAAAGGATCATAATGATTGGTTAGTCGTTATTAAAACCAAAGCAATAAGTGTTGTTAATACTTCATTAACAAACGATGATGTTATAGATGCCTTCTAAGATGATCAGCAATACATCCAATTGCAATCATGTATTGATAATGAAGAGTTACATTTATTAGGGGATAAATCGAGATATCTTAAAGTTGTATTCATTGGTGATATTGTATATAATGACTTAGATTACATCCACAATGAAGAATTTTAGGAGAATAAGGAAAATAAAAAGGATTGAGAAAAATAAGACAATAGAGAAAAGAATGATAAAGATAAAGAAGAATCCAATACGATAATAGAATGTTTTCACCATAGATTATTTTATCTTTACATAGATTAATGTTTTCATATATATGCTTAAGTAATTATTGCAAATGCTACTAATTCTATATTGTTTTCATTTGTTATAGGTTACTAAGTTTTCACGAGGTTTAAATTTGGTGAGAGGTTCAATATTTCACCATGATATTTTAAAAAGTTTGGCATTTAAAAGCTACCATTGGACAATAAACTACCACCTTTGGGCTATATTGTTCGTCATAATATGAAGTATATAAAACAAATTTCTTCAACAAAGATAGTTCATCTAAATGTTATAGAATTTAATAGAATCGTATAATTTATCAAAATCATGCTGTGAAATAAAGAGTCCTTCATTGATAAGGTCTATTTTTACAAGCTTAATTGTGCTATTAAGGTTCTATGTAAGTTTCAAGACCTTTTATACAAAGTTCCCTCTTTTGTAACCTTAAAAAAAAAAATCCTAAAACTTACATGGGATCTTAATAGTAGAATCAAACTTGCAATAATAGACCTTAATAATGAAGGTTTCATAAGGCACTATAATTCATTTTGTAGCATGATTTTGATGGACTCCTTAATTTTGTTGAATTCTTTAATAAATGAAGTTTGAAAAAGAAAAAACTTAAATGCTTAAAAGATTAAGGAATAAGCAAAAATCTGTTTTACATAAGAGTAAAAGACATCTAAAAGGGTTAAATAAAAACAATTAGG
This sequence comes from Sindora glabra, assembly GCA_020226215.1. NCBI lineage: Eukaryota > Viridiplantae > Streptophyta > Magnoliopsida > Fabales > Fabaceae > Sindora > Sindora glabra. Next base: position 52,155,586 of record CM035229.1, read on the forward strand.
AATTCCTAAATTCTACTTATTAGAGTTTTTATCATTTTTTAGAAATATTAGATTCAATTTTTGGTTTATATATAAGTTTTGCTAGTTATATTACAATTTTTACATTAAATGACTAGATGGTTGATATTTAATATCACAAAATTCAATTTTGGATATGATTTTAATTTAATCGAGTGTTGTTGTTGAATTGTATGTTGATACGTAGAATATTTACATATTTATTTTCCATTGTATGATGCATTTTTGGATGTTATCTTTTTTAATTTAATAAATTTAGTTGTATTTTGTGAATGAGTCTTGAATTTGAAATCAAATCAAATCTTTTAGATAATGCTGTATTTTGACCCTGTTTCAGGTTTTAGACTATATCTGGAGTTCTAGATGTTGGATTGGGTTGTTCTATATATGGTTACAAAGCTAATAAAAATCCCTACAACTTTCATGTTCAAAGAAAAGCCCAGTTCGGAATCTAAGGATCTCAAATTCTGCTTAGAAGATGAAACAGTGGTTCTGACGGAATCTGACCTTTGGTTACTAATCTGATCATAACTCGGGATAGAAATGTCAAAATTAGGAGTTCTTTGTGGAATTTGAAAGTTAAGATCTGGCTCTACAACTCCTATGTTGACAGGAAGATGTAAATCTATCATTCTCATGGTGAAAAGTTACCAACAAGTCAGAAGAATTATTGCTGCGAAAATCAGGAAGGGTAGCTAAAGACCATGAGTGGTAGCTAAAGAATGTGATTGGTAGCTAATGGTCAAGATTTATGACTTGCAGCTGATTCATTCACCTATAAATAGGTAGAAGTGGAGAGCATTTGCAGCATTCATTGATTCATGCATATTAAATAGTAGTTTAGTTCATGCATTTTTAGTTCTTGTATGCCTCCTACATGGAAGGCTAGGTTTTCCTTCTACATGAAAGGTTTTACCTCCTACATGGATGGATAGCATTTTCATTTTCATGCATTTGTAATTGTATCCTTGTGTTTGTATCATGAATGTGATGATGTTTCTATTTTATTTTGAGTTTGTTTTTAATTTCATTATGTTCTAATTTTTCATCTTCCTAAGGTGATGACGTAACTTGATAATAACGGATTGAATTCTAATCTATTAAAACTAATTTTGATTTTATTTCTTAGATTGAGTTTTAATTATTGCTCTTAATGCTTTCAATTGATTGGCCACCTTTTGAATGAACTCAATATGTGTGTTGAGACCAGAAGGAGATACATGTGTGTGGAACCTATAATTAAAATCATAAATTACATATGAAATAGGAATATATTCATATGGTTTATGTAGTCTTAATGAGTTCCATAAATCCTAATGCATGATTAGTTGTTTTAATTCACATAGGAATATAGTGGATTAGCAATTAATTATAGAATTACTTGACCTTGGAAGAGGCTGGTAATTAATTTAGGGAAACTCGATTATCAATTAAGGGAGTTAAAATTGGATTAGTGTAGATAGATGATTCAATCCGAAATTGTTAAGTGAAGTCTGATCCCTAGGTCTTTTAATCATCTTCATCCTTACTCCAATTGCACTCATATTTATTTTAAATATTTTCTGCATAGATCTTTATTTAATTACTTCATTCTCCTACTAATCGATTTGCCAAATAGTGTTAGGATTATGAATTTTGGTACTTAGTGAAACAATCCTCGAGGGAACGATACTTACTTATCACTTTATTACTTGTTTACGATAGTGTGCACTTGCGCTAATTGATAAATCATTTTACACGTAACATATGTATGTAAGGGTGTTTATTATATGGGTTACCATAAAAAGAGGTAATAAATCATCAATATTTCCTATATTAATGATGGAATTTACGACTAATTTATGAATAATGATGCTAATAAGTTTCCAAAATTTCATATAATAATGACAGATTTAGTGATAAAAAATTTATTAGTAATTACTTGATTTTAGATTCTATCATAAAACTTGAATTTAACAATAGAAATGGTAATAGATGAAATTATAGATGGATTTCTTCATTGTCATATCCTTATTTATCAACAAAAAATTTATCAATAATGACTTAATTTAGCGATGGACATAAGCATTGCTAATTCCATCCATCGCCCATTTCATTTTTCATTAGTTTTCAAAATTAATAATGAAAACTAGCAATGGATTTTTTTTGTCCATCACTAATTGAATTACTGACATGCTATATATTGATATATATTGACAATATTCTATCTGTTGCAAATTATGTCATAATTTTTTCTAATGGATTTTCTAACATAAGAGATGGATTTTTCCATCACTAAAAAGTATTTTTTTTTGTAATGTTACTTGATGGGGTTATTTGATGTATATGAGTATTCAAAATAAAAAAGGATTCTAAAGGAAATATTGACCATTGCATTGTCTTAGTAAAGATTTATTTAGAGAAAAATAATCCATTAAAGTATTTTGTGAACAATTCTACTATTGTTTTCTTATCTAAGAACAAGTGCTTAAGTAAATCAAAGTTCATAAAGTTAAAATATCTTGTTATTCATAAAAAGTTAGAAAGAAGAAAGTGTCTATCAAGCATATTAATATAAAATCAATGGTGGCAAATCCCATGATTATAGTATTTAAGCTTCAAGTTTATATTGATCTTGTATTGTCTATTGGATTAATTAGTAATGTATAATTTTATAAAAAGCTCATTCTAGTTTTATCCTATCATATCCAAGTGCATATTATATGGAATAAAAGTTGATGCTTTGTGTTTTGATATTAAAGTTAGACCATAATATAAACATTATAGAAAGGTTTAAGTAAAACATGAAAGAAAAACATTCTTCACTTGAACAAAAAATGTAGATAGGTTCATATCCTTCCTGATTACGACATTTCTAAATGGAATACCGCATTATAATGCTTGGAAGGAATTATATCTTTATTAGGTATAAAACCGCTATGATCCATATTGGTAATAGACTTAAAAAAGTATAACTAATCATTAAAGTTTTCATGTGATTATTTGGCCAAGTGGGAAAATGTAAGAATTAGTGGCTTTTATAACCATACAAAAGAATCTCATAATTGGAGTTAATTCTTATTAATGATTGTAACCATTGTAGATTAAAATTATGGTTAAATTCTTTTAGTTATATGATTAAATTCTATTAAGCATGTGGTTAAATTATATTAAGTATATGTTTAAATCCTATCAATCACTACCTATAAATTTTATTGAATTACTCATTAATTTACTAAATAATCATAATTATAATTATATAACTCATATATAATGGTGAATTAATGCTAATTAACTAAAGCTAATGGGTATTCTTCATATTTCTCTCATAGGAGAAATGAATAACTTTATCACTTGAATGATTACTTGAAATAATAGAATAAGGTTTCTTAATTTAGTGGAGGATGTTGAAAAGTCTTGACTTTTTAGTAGGTTGAGTTATTTAAAGCTCTATATAAAGGGTTTTTAGTCCTTCCCTCCATTCATCACCACCTTCATTACAAGTTAGATATAAACTAGATAAAAGATTTCCCATTACCTAATACTAACATTAAAGTAATAAGTAGAGTAAGGAGAGGGAAAACTAAGATGTCAAGTTGTTCCAATCTTATTTTTCCTTGTATTCTTTTTAAGTTTGTTACAAGCTTTTAATCTTTATGTTGCAAGGTATATCTTCTCAACATATGGTCTAAAGATAAGAAGATATTGAGGTAATTACTAACTTTGTTTCCTTATAATAGTTACATTATTTGATTATATTTATGGATTATGACATGCTTAAGATTTAGGGATACATTTTCAAAAAAAATTTCAAACATTTAATACTTATAGCTATTAAATTTTACATTTATCTATCAAATTTATTCATAAGTGGTAAATTGCACTTAAAATCCATTTTGTGAGTGATTTGAGGTAGAAAATGTGCTTGGTTTAAGGTTTTATACACTTCGTTGAAAAGCATTTTCTATCAGAAGATATCATTTATGTGTATACTAATAAAAAAGTGACATGTCACTTATATTTATAATTAAGAAAAATGATATCTAGTACCATAGTAATAAAGGAAATTAAATTTTTCTTTAAAATGTAGGAAGTTACTTTTTTCAAATTCTTCATATTTAACATTAAACAAATAAAGCATTTTATCTTATTTTAACATTTTATAACTATATGTTATAACTTTATAAAAGAAATTTCCTTCATTTTAACATTGTATAACTATAAGATGTAATGTTATCAAAATTTGCTTGACATTCCCATAAATATATTCACAAGTTTAATGTTATACCTTAAACTAGTATTTAACATCTTAGTATTTTTAAATGCCTTAAAATATTCGTTTAGATAATGAAGATGATTGAATTATATTTATTTAGCCAATATTTTATTTGAAAGGGTATTTGAATGATTATTATAGCTATTATCTCACAAAGTTGAAAATATTTGACTAGTATGGGCATATTTAAAATTTTAATCATTATGTGTATTACTTGACAAGGAAATTTAGATACTCAAATCCCTACTTAAAAATATAAAGTTATATTTATACTTATTTTCCTTGTTAAATTATTAAATTTTTAAGATATCTTAAAATTTAAGGGAAAAATAAGAGGAGAATAAACATGATAAAAATAAAGAAAACTATAAAGGTTTTAACTTGAAGGGAATAAATAATTGGAGAAATTGGCCAAGGTTAATTATAATTATACTTATACTACACTAGATACACTACATTATTCCTTGAATCTTCCTTTTAAAAAGTCAAAAAAATTGGTGGACAAGATCATAAGAGAGTGGGCTTATCCCACACGCAAAGGATTGAATTAGGGCCCTTAACTTCATTTATTTCTTTTTCTCTCTCTTTCCCATTTTGGAAACTAGTTTTCTCTCTCTCTTATTTCTCTTTCTTTCCCACCTTTTCTCTTGTTAGCAATTATTATTACCATGCTCGGTGCTTTTTACCATTAATGCTGACAATGCTCATGCAATAGCTAGTTCTTGCTGCATTTCGGCCGCTCTATCACACAAAGAGGTTGTTAGATACATTTAATAAGAGCTGGTGAGCTATGGCCAACGGATTTACTACTTTTAACAATTATGCATTGCCTGAGATCCTTCATGTGCCTCTCTTAGCTCTAATAACTCCTGAAGTGGATAAGAGCTATGAATTTAAAGTCCATTTGTAAAGATGTAAGATACCATTCTCTTGGTGCTTCACCATAAGTTTTAGCACTTGTATATAGCTTCTAACTACTATTTCATATAAAGAATGAGATTCTTCCTAGAATTGGACCTATATCAATTCATACTTCTTAGGAATTTATTCAATAACAAGGGTTAAGGTCAGCTATTGAAACGATGGGGAATAAGTTTCATCATTGAGAAGGAAATAGCTTGGATCACTAACTAAGGACCCTAAATGATTACTTAATGATAAAAGGGGGAACATAACTCTTAATAGTCAAAGAAAATCCTTTCATTCCAAATTAAAGAATTCGGAATGAATCAAATCTCCCTAGTGGCCTTGAGAGGTTAAGGTAAGTTGATCATAACCTAAACATCCTTATTTTTCATCTAGGATAGGCTTCAAATGGAAAACATCCTTCATATGTTTTTTTGAAATATATGATGATACTCATAAAAAATATAATTTTTATATTCTGGAATGCTAAAATAATATCATGTGAATATTTACGGAGTGTTACACTCTTATATTATAAATAAATTATGTATGGTTCCAAAAAGAAAACCTTTAATTATGAGAATCTCTAATTTTTTAATGGTAAATTTTGAAAATATAAAAAAGTGATGATATAGGATAGTAGAGTGGTATGAATAAAGTCTATTAAAAGTATCATATGTTAGTATTTTACTTTTACAAGCTTGATTCCTAAAAATCACTATAATGGCAATTAGTTTTAGAAAATATAAGGAAATGATGATCTAGAATGTTAGTATATCATGATATGAATTTAGAATTGAGATAGGAGGAAGAAAATAAGGAGTACTTAAATATTTATAAATTATCTTTGTAAATTATGATAAATTATGAGTAAAAAGATAAAGGAAAGTTGAACCTAGATATTTTGAAGTGGATGAAGTAAATGGCCTTTATTAGGTGATTATATATCTCACCTTAAATTAATGCTTTAATATTACTTCATTTACATGTCATATCTTATAATCTTTTTTCTAAATGATATAGATTATATCTACATCCCCTATGAATTCTTAAAGTATAATTATCTATTATGAATTATTTTTAAACCTAACCTTGTGGCTATGTATGAGTAATATAGAAATGATGTCTATGATAAGTTAGCGATTATCAATTTGAGTGTATATTGATTAACCATGCTTAGAAGGCATGACGGAGTTATTTTCTACTATTGAATGATTATGATTGGATTGTGATGATAAAGAATATAAATTGTGTTGTGTTAGATTTACATCATTATGTGTATGTTGAAAATATGTTGAAAATATAATGTGAATTGCATTAAGATGTGAACGAATATTGTTTCCATGAAAGAGAACATGGTGGTGTTATTATATATATTTATATATGCTTTAATATTTCCTTGTGATAATGAACTAGTAGCTTCGGGTTGAAATTGAACTTATGATGTGTAAAGCTTGAACTCTAGTGTTTAAACTATATTGTGAATTATGCTATGAATGGTGTTGAGATGAGAAATGTGACAAGGATAGTGTTAGGAAAAACAAAAGGAAAATTTTCAATAATAAGATAGATAGAGTATAAGGTTAGCTCATAAGAAATGAAGGTAGAAAGTTTATGAAAGATATAAGGTTAATTTGAAAGTAAAAAGGTGGATGTATGTATATTATTATAAACTATGAATTTTGAATTATGTTATGACATTAAAATTTACTTATTTTGAATGCTTTTGTTTGTTGTAATTGTAATGACTTAGTTGTAATTGAGTATTATTGGCTATTTGAAAATTTGATAATTACTCGAAATGGGTTATATGTGATATGGTAACAATATTATGTAAAATGGAATGGTTGAGGCTATTATGATTTACAATATAAAATAGAAAATTTGAGTTATGTGCAAGTATATATATTAACCTAAGGATTAGTATCACATGTTACAAATTCCAAGACTTGGTTTGCAGTTGTTTTTTATTTTAATACTTAATTAGCATTTAATCATCTTATGTAATTGATTTTATGCATGGATGTGGTAGATAAATGCTCACTGAGTTTTCGTAACTCATTCCTTTTATTTTTAATATTTTCAAATAGAAAAGAATGCAGGAGATCATCATTGTATCCATAGAAAATCAAAGACTGTCATATTAATGGATTAATAGTTAGATTAGGAGAGTTATTTATCTATGTAATTAATGTGATGGGGTGGTGTATTTTATGTGTATTATGTGTTGTTGTCGTACTTGTAGAATTTATAGGTTTTATATTTTAGAGCATGTAACGTTTGAAGAGTGTCTAAAAATTGGAAAGACTCTATTTATTTTTTATAAAAATCTAAAATATAATTTGACTTATCACAAAAATAGAGATATTTTTGCTAGATAGAATTGACATAGTTAGTATTGAGACTGATTAAAAGTAGGTAGCAAGATCTATACTGGTCATAATTGAGTTTGAGTTATAACATTTAATATTATAAAATTTATTTCCAAACTTGACTTTTCCATAAAACTTTATGGAAAAGTCAAATTTTATGGCTCAAATTTGAATGATTCAACTTGTTTATTATTTTTTCAATTTTTTATCATTTTAAGGTATTTTGATTATATGGCATGATTCATTTGTTTAATGTGAGTACAAAAGTGCATTATTATAATCTTCATATTTTTATCTCCATGTTAGAATAATATGGAATTTATACTCTCCTTGAAATTACATGAAAAGACTTCATATGAATATAATTTACTATTTATAAATAATTTCAGTAAATGATTAAAAAATTTATAATTATATTTGAAAATGTTAAAGGCAGCTACATTAAAATTGAAAGGCAATTTATATTTTATCTTTAATTTAATTTTTAACTTTATATCTGCATCCAAGGAGGCAGTGCATCTTAAAACCTTTTAATATTTATATATAATATGAATATGCATATTTGTTATAAAAAATTATTAATTTCTTTCACTTAGCCCTAAATAAATAGTAAAATGTATTATATGTTTGATTAACATTTATTTACTTAATAAAATAACATTCTAAGTAAGAAAAACAATATGATTATAAATTTATTTATTAAATAATTTGGATATAATATGATATTATAAGTGATTTATTTAGTTTGAATTGAACTTTTATCTCTAATTAATTCTAACTTGTAATTTTATTTTTATATTTTTTATTATTATATCATAAAGTTTTCTTTCATTTATAATTAATTTCATATAATTATTAATTTGAATATTTTTATTTACAATTTTTTTCATTATGACAATGTTTGTTACTCTTTTTTTTTTTTCTCTATCTTTTTCCCTTTCATTCACTTAGTCACTTTTCTTTAATGATTGATTGAATTAGGATGATAGAGATCTTTTGGATCTACAATTACTCATAAAACCTATTCAGAAGTGGTAAATTAGCTAAAGCCTACCTCTATAGTTTGAAAAGAGATATAGATATTTTTTAGATCCATAACAAAGAAAATTTGTATATATTTAGTATGACACAAAGAAATTACATTATATATAATTGAATGAAATGAAACTGAATAAAAATTTTACTTGATAGACATGTATTATGAAATAAAAATGTCTATTCATAAAATGATTAAATCATCTTTCTATTGATAAAGTGATAAAATGGCTAGTCTATCATTTTTTAATGGATATATAATAAAAATTGCCTTTTTTTCTATTACGCTAATAATAAAATTCATTAAGGAGAAACAAAGACCCACTTATTAGGGCTGAGGCTAGCCTACACTACATAAACCTATAAAAGACCATTAAGCATATTATTTTATGTGTTGCCTAGAGGTGTTATTATTAACTACTAAATTTATTTCATAAGGACAAATATCTTGCATAACAATAACTAAATCATTGATTGGCCTGCACCATATTAACTATTAGTTAAGACTTTGACATTAGTTTGCAGGACCAAAACACCATGCTTTTAACAACTGAGGATGATTAAGCAAATCCCATAGGATAATGGTCACCTTTATTCCTTGGGGTATGTAGCTAGTTGAGAGGTAAGGTTTAACCTTCCAAATTTTGCTTAAAAAGGTACAACATCTAGATTCCACTCTGAAGAAATTATTTTTTTATATTTCACACTTGATGCATTAGCTTAATCTAGGGAAAAACATTCATTAGGCTCTTTTGTTAAGTTATAGATTCTTCCTAAAGATGATAAATGTCTACTGGTTATACAAGAGGGAGGATATGCTCAATACTCCATATTTGAATCAAGTATAGGGCTTCTTGGATCTTTATTTTTTTTGTTGAAATAAAACATGGTTTATAATAAACTAGATAGTATACATGATGATTATAGTTGGATAGACCAAATTAGTTAACAAATTTGATTGACAACATCTTACAAGACTATATTTAACCATTCTTTAGCATTAAAAGGTTGAAGTAAATTTGATCTAGGAGATAGCTTGGAGCTAAACTAGAGAGCTCTAACAAATGAGAACTAGAGAAATAAATGGCTACTAGTTTAAAAGGACTCATGATAAAAGACACATGGTAGATTAATTTAAAGGGTACGTTATCTGATAGCATCCATGGTAAGGCTCTTGATAGCTTCAAAATAAAATTAATAACATTATCAAAAAAAAAAGAATAGCTAGAGTTTAGTCTAAGGGAACTTAGTTTGAGAGCTTCTAGGGAAATATTTCTCATGAAATATCTTATATCCTTTTTGAATTGTGTAAGCACCCTACAAAGAGGTTATCCAAGCTAACTAATTAGGATAGTTAGTATGGGAAACTAGGCATCAAAGGATCTAGATGCTCTTGAGCATGTTAAAAGTAGTCATAACTTTATTTTCATCCATTCTAAATCTATCCACTATCATTAGATCCTAAATATAATGTTATAGATCCAACAATTCTCTTCTAAAATTAACTCCTAAGGGGTATGGAAGTTTTATTTACTACTTGCCACTAGAGTTTATCAATGATAAGCTCACCATCACTTTGGACTACTTTTTATTGCAATGAACTTGAACTATTAATGTTTGTAATATTCTCCAAATTCCCTTTGCCACATCTAGAAATAATTATTTAACTAATCATGCTAGGATTAGAAATAACCTACCATCCTTACTTAGCTAACATGGCTTCATTAAAGCAATAAAGGTTAAGAAATCCAAATCCACCCTGGTGAATTGGAGCTTTCATTCTTTTCCAAAACAATAGATGCATCTTACATTAGTCTTCAGCCTCACCCCTATTAGAATCACCTAATATAGGTTTCCATTTTTTGAATGCATGCTTTTTAGAATTTTATGATTGTCATATGATATGCTAGTTAAATTTAAAGTACTGTTTTACTTAGAATCAAGGAGCCCTATTAAGATATAACTTTTTCCTTCCATCCTTGAAATCTTTTAGGGACTTTTTTTAATACCAAATTATCAATTTCCTTGTTATTTCTAACATTAGTGATGAAAGTTCTTTAATATTTTCTAATTTTAAGGACAACTCTTTGTAGATAGTAAAAAAGAGTAAAGGTTAAAATAAATTTATATTAATTTAAGTTATATTTAATATATAATTTAATTTTACATCCATTTTAATTAGGCTTACCCAAGTAACCCAAATCTTGTAATTTGGACTTTTAGAAGCATAGGTCAAAGTCATGAATATAGGTCAACCCATATGCATATTGGATAATTATATGACTTAAAAAGCTCCTCTAAAGTTTATAAAAAGCCTAAGGGTTCACCATAAAGGACATAAGAAGAGAAGTTAGAAAAATAAGAGTTCTGCAAGCAAAAAGAGAAAACTTTTAAGTGCTTACCTGTGCAATTTTCTTCAAACCCTCTAAGATAGAAGACATAAAGCTTTTGTAAACAATGAGAATAGAACTCTCAAGTGCTTCTAGCAAAAAAGTCTTCTAACTTTTTTAAAAAAGAAGAAAAAGATAAAAAATGTAAATCTCTTATTGCTAACAAGATATTATATGGAGTGCATCTATAAAAAATGTTTTAAGTTTTCAAGAAGACCAATAGAGCCTTCAAGAGAACATTTTCAAGTCTTCAAATCTGGGTTGAAGAAAGAGATCAAGTTTAAGGCATTCTCCATTAACTTAAAAGCTAATAAGTTAATTAAAGAAGTGAAAGAGAGAGAAAATCAGAGAAGTGAAAGAGAGAGAATTCCCATAAATTGAAGAATTAAATTTTGCAATTTATTTACAAATATTAGCATAATTAATACATAAAATTTATGTACACAAATTTCTATCACCCCAAGAGTTATAACCAAAGGTCCTTTTTAATCATAATGAATGAAAGGATTAAATCATTACATTAACTTCTGTGTGTTAATAGTCAAGCTTAATTATCCTTCAAATTCCCTATGAATATGGTTAATTTTGGAACAAGTAATTGACTTTAAAAAATAGGGTAAGATCATTCATATAGAAAAAATGGCTAACCATAGAAGCCTTATGACAAACTCTAATACCTTGTATTTTCTGCTCCCTCTTAGTCTTACAAATTATGGCAAAGAAAAACATTAGCACATAAAGAAACCTATATGAAGATAAGGGATCACCTTGTTTGACACCTCTGCTAGGATAAATTATATTTATTTACTTTCGATTTGCTAGATCTTTATAAGTCATAGTAGCCATATACTACATAAGGAGTTAAATCCAATGCTGAAGAAACTTCATATATTCAAGCATCTTCCTCAAAAACTCTTAACTAATCCTATTATAAGCTTTGTGGTTAAACACCATCCAACCATGCTTCCATCATTTAGTATGACTTATATAATGCAAAATCTTAATAACTATATAAATGTTAATCATTATAAGTTAACCTTTAAGAAAAATTCGATAAGGAAAGATCAAATCATTTAAGATTTTATATGTAGTCTTAAAGCCAATATCAAAATGGCTCTCTTTAAAGGCTTTTATGATTGAAAGTGTAGATTTCCTAGGAAAAATTAAGCTCTTAAGGTTGGATTTAGTGACTAATATGTTAAAGGAAGTGCAAATTATTTGAGAATAGCTTAAAATTGCTAAGATCGCTAAAAATCCCATCCATATAAAAGGAAAATGGATCTAGAATTCCAAGTGAGAGACAAGATGCTCCTTAAGGTCTTACTAATGAGAGGACTTATGAGATTTGGTAGAAAAAGGAAACTTACACCTTATTACCTAAAGCTATTTCCTTCCTTAGGCGAGTTAGGGTTATAACCTATCATTTAGACTTGCTAGATGACTTATATGCTATCCATCCTATTTTCCATATTTCCATACTTTGAAAATACATACCAAATGGCTCCCATGTCATTAGAAAGGACCCATCCCAATAAGATGCTAAACTATTGTATAAGAAGCAAATTGTTAAAATTTTAATCACCAATTCCAAAAACTAAGATAGAAGGAAGTACCATTCATAAAAGTCCTATAGGAAAGGTACAAAATAGAATAGGCTACTTAGGAGATAGAGAAAGATATGAAACAAAAATATCCTTACTTGTTTGGTAAGCCTTATGGCTTAAACCTTGTTATTTTGTAGAATAGATTATCCTACACACCACTTTTGAGAATTTAGGATGAATTCTTTTAAAAAAGATAGTATTATTTTGCCTTCAAGAATTTAAAATTTTTATATTTATATAATTGATTGATTTGTATAAATTAAATGTGATTATTTTGCTTGAATGATGAATTTTAAACCATGAGTGACATATTTGAATGTTATGGATGAATTATTAAAGATAATAATATTTAATATTTTAGTAAATGGTGAAATGGGAGTTTTGTGAAAATTAAATAAGGAAAAATAAGCAAAATAATGAGGTTTGAAGTTTTAAGTTATTATAAATAAGTATGTGAATGTATAAGAGATTTAGGAAATATTTTTTAAAATACCCTAAACATTATTTCCCATTTTATAATCATCTTCATCATTTTCTTTTCATTTTCTTAAAACCCCATAACTTCAACTCTCAAAATTCTTTTAACTTGTTCTACCATCCTCTCACTAAATTGGCAAGATTAAGTTCAATTTCTTTCAAATTTTTTATCTAATCAAGGAAAGAATATTATCATTACTATAATTCCTCTTCAACTTTAATTGATTTGATAAGAATTAATGCTATTTTGGTTTCAAAGAGGATTTAGAACCTTAACTAAAGAACTTTTGATTTTAATATGATTAGCAGTAAGCAACATCAAATTTAATCTCATAGTATTTTTTTCAATACTAAATGAGTAAATATTCTATCTTAAATCCATTGATTTTGTTGAGAAATTGTGTTTTGTCTATGTTTTGAATTTGGAAAAATTAAGTTTAATTCCTTTCAAAATTTTTATCTAATCAAGTTAAGAATATTATCATTATTATAATTCCTCTTCAACTTTAATTGATTTGATAAGAATTAATGCTATTTTGGTTTCAAAGAGGATTTAGAACCTTAACTAAAGAAATTTTGATTTTAATATGATTAGCACTAAGCAACATCAAATTTAATCTCATAGTATTTTTTTCAATACTAAATGAGTGAATATTCTATCTTAAATCCATTAATTTTGTTGAGAAATTGTGTTTTGTCTATGTTTTGAATTTGGCAAGATTAAGTTTAATTGCTTTCAAAATTTTTATCTAATCAAGTTAAGAATATTATCATTATTATAATTCCTCTTCAACTTTAATTGATTTGATAAGAATTAATGCTATTTTGGTTTCAAAGAGGATTTAGAACCTTAACTAAAGAACTTTTGATTTTAATGTGATTAGCACTAAGCAACATCAAATTTAATCTTATAGTATTTTGTTCAATACTAAATGAGTGAATATTCTATTTTAAATCCATTGATTTTGTTGAGAAATTGTGTTTTGTCTATGTTTTGAATTTTATAGGATTTTGTTAAAATATAATGATTTGTAAGATTTGAATTGAATTTAATGTTAAAGAATGGTTATATGGATTGTTAGATAGATATATTAATGATTAGGTGATGATTCGATGGGTAATGAATAAGTAGGAATGCATTAAATGCTACATAAACAATGAAAAACTTTTTGGAAAATGCATGACATTCATATGTAAAGTGCTTTGCGAAGTAATTCTTATGTTTAAAGTACACTAGGTTGGAAAGTGATTCATGAAGCACTTCATTACTTAAAAATGCTTAAATATGATACTAGAAGCCTCAAAGTACTTCTTAGGCCCAAACTCCTTTAAGACTAAGAAATGATTTAGAAGGCACTTCATTTCTTCCAAATGTTATTGAAAGGGTCGAAGTACTTCATGAATCACTTTGCTTGCCATGTTTCATGTCCTAATAACCAAATTAACGCTTGATTCTCAAATGCATAATTAATTATGAAATTGTTATATGAACATACTATTAAATATTTTTCCTACCTTCAAGCATGTGTAAGGCTAATTTACCATATGCATTAATAATGTAATTGATGCATGCTTATGGAATGAAAATGAATACACTTAGGCAAATGTGAATAAAGATGAACTATGTATAACCATGTAAAGAGGCATTGTCATGTTACTACTTATAAATCATATTATGAAATGAATTGCAATCATATGATAAGATGAATGATTTATAATGTGAATTATGCCATAAGTGGCAATGATGATGCGAGATGGAGGTGGATATTAAAACATTGAATATGGTGTATTGATTGTATGGATAAGGTTAGCTCAGTAAGGATAACGTTGGAGATTTTATAAGATAAGATTGACTAGGAAGCACAAGGAAGAAATTTATTTATTTGATATATCTATTGTTATTATGATTGATATGTATTGGAAATTTCTTTTGCCTTAAATAATCGGTGATACCCCTATAGGTAATTGGCTACACAATGGTTATGGAAACGATAAATGGATAAGTATTTGTTGATTAAAGCTTTATATGATATGAAAGCTTGAAATGTTTATTGATTATTTTTTCATTCTTATTTATTTTTTAAATTAATTTATATAGAATGTTAGGTAAAATATTCCTAACTAAGTTTCATACTTATTATTTTATAGGTTTAATATTTTAGATACATAACAGGACTTTCTTGCACCACTACCACAGTAAGCAAGAGATCCTTTTTCAAAGACTTAACATCCATCTTTTAGTGGATTGGAAACAAAGTATAGAATTTTAGCACATTTGTATTTGTATGATAGTGGAATAAGTAATATAATAGGCCAAATTGTTTTTATGACTAGGTTATTAATATTAGTCTATAATTTGTATAGTTAGGGTAACTAGTGCTCAAATATTAGAGTTAAAAACCTAACCTAACTATTCTTTGACAAACCAATTATTATGTAATGAAATTCTCAAAAATGAATGAAATATGGATGTTTCTTGCTAAATAAGTGTAAGATAAGGTTAGAACCTTTGTTATATTTATCAATGTATGGAGATAAGCTAATAAGATTTTTGGAAGAACAATCTTATGTCAATTATAGCCAAGTCGGGTTGTGATAGTAGCAAATCCAAATTCTTGCCTAGAACAAAAAAAGTTGTAAGAAATTTGTCCAAAGAGCTTGCTTAACAATCTATTGCTTCTATTAAAAAAGTTAAACTTTTTAGGAAGTTAAATTTTTTATTACATTAAATAATACATTTTGAATTTGTTATCCAAGAGAAAAATTTTAAATCATTAGCAAACATGATTATAGATGAAAAATTGGGAAACTTGTGCTTGCAAAGATTATTGGTGTAATGCAAACAACTAGCTAATAAAAGTTAGGTGATTAGAATCTAACACACATATGAAAAAGGAAATAAGTATGCAAATTGATTAGCAAATCATAGAATGTCATGTGAGCTAAAAATTTATATTTTGACAAGGCCTCCCAGTTCTCTCTAGATCTTTTTGTTAGCTAATATTAGTGAGCTTTTTATCTTTAGAGTTATTTCTAAGTAGTTTTTCTCTTTTGTTTTGAGATTTTTACCCCCTTTCATTTACTCCTAAAAAAAACACATTTTGAAACTTGTAAATGATGCTTTATTCATATTTCTACATGCAATTACTATATTTTCTCTCTCTAATTTATCTTTAGTTATTTATGCTTTTTCTCTCTCTACTTTATCATTTCTTTTTCTTTCACTGTATTAACTTTTTATTTTCATTTTAATTATTTTTTATCTTCAATATTTTTACTTATTTTGTTAATAATTTTTCTTTTTCATTTTATTTATTTAATTTAAACAAATTTAACAAAATTTTTCTTCAAATAGTGACATCTAAAGCATATATGAAATAGCCTTAAAAATAATGCATGAAAAATTAATTTTTTGCATTTTTTTCACTTTATTTTATTAGTTAATATACCTTTAAAGATATATAATCTTTCCATTTGCATTATTATAATGTATGTTTTTGTTAAAATTATTTTATTTAATTATATGCTCATTTTGCATCATTAATTAATATAAGTTTATTTTAAGTGAGTTTGATAATTTTTGAAAAATTTTCTTAATACATTATCACTTATTAAATTATTCTTATAATGTAAAATTATACAATAAATATTTAAGTTGAAAATAAGAAAATAAATAAAATGAAAAATTTTTAAATAAAAGAAATTATCATTAAAAAATCTATGTAATATCTTTGCTTTGTAAAAAAAATTGAAATCATAAATATTTTTATGTAATAGTTAGTGCATTTTTTAATTTAAAATATGAAACTACTATAAATAAAATAATACAAAAATATACTTATAATGAAAATTATAAATATATCTACCATTGTAGAAAATAAAGTTTTATAAAATTTATGTTAGCATGTATATTATGATTATAATAATTTCATGAACATATATAATAGTATTATAACTCGATGGGATATATGTGTATGTATGTGTGTATTTATAACATACATGTTAGAATATTTGTATATAATGAAAGATAATTATGTTTTTATTTATTATAATCCTTTTTAGGCTATGATTGATTTAAAATTCGATCCACTAGTTTCCACTAGCATTTCTTACTATAATGCTTTTTGAACATTCCAACAAGTTACTTTAAATACTATTAGTAAGTGCTAGAATTTATATTTCAAATTAATGATAGTCTTTATAATTAGATCCATATGTAAAAAGAGTCAAACTTATTTATAATTTTTAGTACCCCAAAAATGGAAAAAAAAAAGCTAGCCTAACTTATACCTTTGAAGCAAAATCATTACTAATTGGATTAGATATCTAACTAATAATTACTATAGAAAAAATTCCTTTAAGGAATGATTTAAGGGTCACATATCTATTTATAAACAAAATACTCATATGTTGGCCTTATTCAAGTGAGAAAAGTTTTGAAAGATTTATCCTTGCTACAGTGGTGGTGTATTAACTTGTGAATTTATAAAATAAAATATAAAGGAATAAGTTTAAGGCTTAGTAAGTAAACATTTTAGAAAAGCAAGATAACTTATAACAACTAAGCCTTACTGATCTAGTTACCCTTTTTTGGTCCTATCTTATAATTTTCTACAATCCAATAACATATCATTAAGAAAAATTACAATATTCACATAATTATAACAAATTCTTACTTCCATAATTCACAACTTAATTATAACAATGCAATTTCTATCTACCTTTTTTCCTCAGAAGTCTACTTTATCCTTCCAAATCGTCCTTATTCCTTACAATTAAATGGAAACAAGTAAATTTTCTTGTGATTTCTATCTACCTCTTTTTCTCACAAGTCTATCTTTATCCTTCTAAATCATCTTAATTCCTTACAAGTATTTATCAAATCTATATAATCAATAATTTATCTTATCACATTTCACAATTTTATTCACAATAACATTAATCATGTTTTACCCAAAATCATATATAACTATACACTTATATGAGGGAAGTACAGCTCTATTATAGCCTTTCCAAGTCATTGGTTGCACAATTACATCCTAAATATCTAACCATAAATGATTCCATGACAAAAGTATATATTTTTATCCTATGAATTGATTCAAAACTTTCAACAAGTTTCTATCAAGCCTACATTTATTGACGAATCAATTCAAGTTGCTTAATTTTAGTTTTGAAAGGCTTGAATTAATTCATGAATCAATGTAATGCAAGGTAGATTACTCTTTGACCATTAATAAGTCGATTTGTTAAATGATTCAATTTTTCTAAAATTTGATATTGTAAAAGTTAAATCAATTTAAGGTTATAATTTTTGCATTATGTTCCTAATGAATTAATTTATCAATCGATTCACATATGCTATTATATTTTTTCTTGCAAGAAAATTAACTATTTATTCATGAAGATATTCATTGAAAATCTATCCTTTATGCCATTCCAAGCTATTCAAACACCATAAAATAGAAAAGCAACATTATATATACCAAATCCATGAAGAAATTTGCATAAAACAATGCTTTATACCATTTCACACCAATCTTAGCAAATATATACAAGAACTAACTTAACCATAGTTTAAATCATTCAAATCACACAAAAAGAAGTAGAATGTTTACTTAGAGATTTTCAAGGAGATAATGAAAGTAAGAATAAGGGTTAGCTTGCTCCTAATAATCTAGAAATCAAGAGTTTTTAGGTTAGAGCACTAAAATTTCATTCAACTTAAAAAGAAACTCAATCATCGAAAGATCAAGAAAGAGAAATAGAAAAGAAATGTTAAAAAGATTAAGGTGTGAGGGTTTTCACCTTACTTAGAATGAAAAGAAATTGAGAAGAAGGGTTAGAATTCATTAGTTAAGAAAGAAAGAAGGAGGAAGAATATAACTTGTATTGAAGAATTGGGGAAATAGGCTAAAATTAGGGGTATAAGGATATAAGTTGTGGGACAAATGGGAAAATGAGCTCTCCAAGTTTCTTACACACTCCTATACTTATCATTAATAACATTTAACTTTAAATTATTTCTATGTATTTATTTATGAATTATATTTTCATAATAATACTTATTTATATTTCTATTTTGATTAATTACTCATTTTCTCATAACATATTTTAAATTTCATGGTTGTAATATTATTCAAATATATTTTATATTATTAATTAATTATTTGTATACATCCATATTATAAATCTTTATAGTAATCTGTGACATATATACCTAATATTATTATAATTATAATGCTCTCATGAACATATATTTTATGTTTTTGCTACTTTGCTTTACTATACTTTGATTTTACAATAAATATATTTTTTAATTTTTATATTACAAATTTACTACTAAAATATTTTATTTACTATACCATCCTTTCATATTTAAGTTAAAAAACATTAACTAAATAATAAGTAAAAATATTATATAACTTTTCTATTTTTACTAAACAATTGCAATAGTTTATCAAATATCACCTATATGATTTTAACAATTTTTTTATGATTAAAGCTTTTAGTATATTAATGACATGGATATTTTATTTAGGAGTGGACTTTAGTATACTACTAAGAAATTGATATAGATTTACACCAATAAATTAATAGTGTAGATTTAATATGCATACTTTAACTAACAAGAACAATTTAATAATTAGAATTTATGAAATGGCCTTTCAAAAGACAAATCAGTATATAAACAAGTTATTTTAAAAGAAGAGCATATAATTGAATATAAAAAAAGGTTGTCAAGTATTTAATTTGATATCACTGTGCTATTATAATGATGACCTTAAATTGAAATTTATCTTCAAAAAAATTGTATGATTTTTATTTTTATACAAAAAAGGTTTATTTTAATGTTTATAACATTTATTTTTATGAGAATAAATTTTGGATATATAAATTTATTAATGCAATAATATCCAGTAGAGATTTTGGTATTTTTTAGTGGTGTAACTTATGTTTAACTCTCTATAAAAGTACATATTTATACTTTATACAATACAATTTTTTCCTATAAAGTAAGCATGCATTATTACATATAAAGAACTTTCTTGTATAACGCGAAAAAATTTTCAATCTTATAGTAAAAGTACTATCTCTACTTGTATTTTAACAAATAAATTGCTTTAACATTATAGTTGAATAGTACTAAAATTTAAAAGGTAATTGTCTTACTTATTAAAATACAAGTGAAGTAATATTGAAATTTTCAATACTATAATAGGATTAAAAATATTTCTACATAATGCATATGTAAAATTAAACATCATATGAGTTATTAAATTATTTTCTATCACTCATAAATTTTTATTTATTTTATTTTCTTAAATCTAGATTTTTTTAGAAAAAAGTAGTTTCAATAAAGTAAAATTATATTATAGGTTCCTATAGTTTCATACCTTCTTTAAATGGGTCCTTATAGTTTAAAAAATTCAAATTAGATGCCTATTTTCTTTAAATTTTTAGTTATGTCCTTGCCATAAACCTTTCATTAATTTTGTTTAGACTAGCCAATGAAATGGTGATTGGGCCTTAGTTATGCCTACTTGGACATGCTAATATAACTGCTACTGAGCGTGTACTGCTATTGAGGCATAAAATGAGCTAGTAAATTTCACGTGGCCTTAAATTGATATTATTTGTCACAAGAAGTTACATAATTAAGGTTTGAAATAGGAAAGATCTTATTGTCGTGAGAAGCATAGAAACATAGGTTTATAATACCAATAATAGTGCACAACAACACTGTTTATGTGGTTGTGGAGAGCAAATGCTTTTGCAAACCTTGAGGACATGAAACAATACTAGGTAATAATTCTTCCAATACTAGAATTACAAGGTGATAAAAAGGTTATTTCTTTTGATATTGATATTTATTCTATTCTTGTTGTTTTAAAAGGGATTTTTGTATTTCAAAACTCACAATCTTATGAATGGTTTGAATAAGTGGACTCCCATTTTAAAGATAAAGCAAAAAAGATTATTTTGAAGCAAGAAGTAATCATTTCTTTCTTAGAAAATATAGTGAAAAACTTGAAAATGTGCTTGGCCTATGTTTTGTTGTAGCTATTAATGGTTACGATGTGATTGTTGCATTTTCATAGGGAAGCATAATTTGAGGTTTGGGTATTTTAGGAAAAAAGCTTAGTAAGTTACTAAATTCCTATCAGTTTTGTACCCGTGAAAATAGTTATAAAAAAATCTCATCAATATGACATGAAATTATTATGAAGAATGTTAAAGAATTTCCTGCCTTATGTTCTTGTTGTTATAATTTTATTATTGTTGTGTTAACAATATTCATAAGTTAATTCCTATTCTCTTAAAAATAGCAAGCTTTTAAAAAATACATTTGTATTGAAAGAAAGCCATATTATTGTTACTATCATTTGGATGTATTTAGGTGCCATCCCTAATTTTGTTAAAAGATAAAATTATAAGAGAACTCTAAGCATTAATAGATAAAATAATGTTTTTATTGCTATTACTTTGTTAAAAGGAAGCAATTTTATAGAATTTATTTTTATTGTACTAGTTGTGAAGCAAAAAATTAGAGAAAAAGCAAGAGGGATGATAACACCCTTATTTTTATTACTAGTTATTTTTATTATGCCAATTTAAGTTATTACTCATTAAAAAGAAAGAAGACAACATTATAGAATACTTAGTTGAACACAAAGTTAAAATAACCAAAGTTGTTGCTGATATAAGACAAGGAAGAAAACATTATAATAGGAGTTTTAGCTAAATAAGCATGCTTTTATCACATTTAACCAGTACAACATCAACAAACAAAACACCTTAGCCTACTAACATGAAGAAAAGAAAACATCAATTCTAAAATCATTATTATAAGTTTTACATAATAAAAGTGCTCACTTATATAAAGAAACAAAATTATGTCCTATCATTTCCTAACATCACTATGATGTGTTTCAAATAGCTAAAAAGATAATAGGCTAAAAAAGTTAGAAGTGAGGTAACTAATGCCTTATCACTAGCTAGTAGTAGGTGGTTGCGATATGTTTATGGACTTTTGTATTTCACTGATGCTCATTATTACCTTCTTTTTCACTTTTAACTTGCCTCGTTAATGTTAAACCTTTAACAACATTGTTTACTAGTGTTACCATAACCCCCATTATCCTTAACTAATTATAACCTTATTGCCTTTTCCTAATTGCTTTTAACTAGATGTACCATTCTCAATACTTTTGTTAAGTTTTTTGCCCTTAATAGTGCAGGTTCTTGATATTTCAAGCTTATTTTTACTTTTTTTAACTTATAAGCAAGCTTAAGTTCATCAAGATCCTTTCTTCTGAGTCTCTTGGATCTACTTGGTGGTCTTTTAGGTCTTAGAGGCAAGATAAGGCCTTTAGTTAAGTTAGACTATAAATCTTTTTCATTTATAAGCTGAATAATAGGTTTATAACAAGACTTCTAAGTGATTAGGAGGTAGAAGTTACCGATGTAGCTGCCTCATTCCCCATAAAAAATATATATGCACAAGCATTCCTACAAAGTAAGCTATTCAACCCTTAAAAATTGTAGCTACAATGCTTACTTTACAAATTGACTACAAATTTGTATGTATAATTTCCAACCTTAAACTTGTAACCTTCAATCAACTTAAAATTCTATTTGCCTAATTCTTCTATCTCTTTATCTAGCCTTTTTAATGGTTTAAGAGTTATGTTCTTTTTGTATGACTTACCTTTGACTTTTTCCTCAACAAACTTAGATATCTAATAACCTTTAATCCATTCCAACATTAGGATGATTGGTTTGTTTTTTACTTCCAATATTCTTTTATTAAAAGCCTTCAAGGTGTTATTCATTATCATGTCTTTATAGGTAACAAAGGAGAAATGTGATCGAGCCTATTGCTTGAGGTCAATTTCTATTATATGGTTATAAGCCTCGGCCTTCACTTTCTTTAACTCCTTTATTTTCTAGTCCTATAACATTCTATAAGTTACCTTAGTAGTAGCTAACACTCAGTTTCTCAATATAATTCCTCCACTATATTTCTTTTTGCCATTGGCATAAATATGCCTCATATAATACTTGTTACCTAACCAATTCTAAGTTTAGCTAGGGTAATAAATTTTTTTAATTATTTGTACTCAACTTACATCATTTTGTCATTAACCCATTCCACTGCAAGAATAAGCCCTTACGATTTTAGAAAAAGAAAAGATTAATAAGCATTATTTAATGAAAAATAAATATATATATGATGGCAAATTATAATAAGATAGGTCACCTTTAGTTAGTTAAAAATAAATACCTATTTCCTTTCTCTAATATATTCTAGTAGAATTATTAGGAAACAAAGTGAAGTTTTTTTTCTTTTGTCTCAAATTCAACAATAGCAATTGCTAAGGGAAAATATTAGTCATTTGGGTCCCTATGAATAATAATCAATAACTCCCCCCATATATGTCTTTCAAATGATAACCATCAAGGTCAATAATTGGTTTACAAATAGATAAAAACCCTTGCTTTATAGTATTCAAGCATATGTAAAGTGTGAGAAATTTGGGATATTCTTCCAAGCTCACTTTATCTAATAATAACTTCATTGTTAAACTAAGAGTGACTTTCAACAACTCATCACTGTAAACCTAAAGTTTTGAATATTGCTTCTCGTACTTCCCATGCATTCTTTCTAGTACCTTTCTCCTATCATCATTTGAATTATTTTGGCAATTTTTATTCTTGGGTTATCAAATGTTTTCTCTATAATCTTTTTAGCTACCTGATCAAAAGAGCCTAAATGCCTTTTAATTTTTTTAACACATGTATGCTTATTGTGTAAAGTCTTCAACTCATATATATCCCCTCTTCAACTTTACTTATAAAATAAAGCTAACTATAATTTTCAACTATACTTTTAATCTTACACCTTATCTTGTCATTAGGTTTCATTACAATGTCCATTTTGTTAAGAAAACACCATTCCTTCATAGCTTTCCTAAATTCTCCAATAAATGTAAATTCTAGCCCTTTTTTCTATTAGAAATTTGCACTCATTTCTATAGGATTATATTTTGAATACTTTAGATATAAAGGTTCATCAATCTCACCCTTTAAATTCAAATCAACACTACTTAGTGAGTCAATTTTGTAGTCACTCTCCAATGGTTTAACAATAGGATAAAATTATGGTAGTCTTGCTTAGAAGCCCTATTTTCCAACCTTTGTAGTTATGTAGCCTCTTTTTCAATTTGTTTCCTCCTATTTTCTTCACACCTACCATTTTTATCATTTCCAAACAGTAAAGAATCCTCTACATGTATGTCCATATTATTTTTAAAGTGGTTATCATCATTTTTGCCATTTGCATTGTCATCCAAGATAATGTTCTCCATACTACTATCTATATTACTTTCTTTATATTCTACTTTAGCATTCTCACTATTATTTACATCTTCTATTACTACTTAAACAAAGTTATAAGTTCCAATCTTACTATCCCTATAACTAACATTAACACTGCCTTTAATAATAGGTTCTATTTCTATTGACGTAATAATATTTCCATAATTATATCTAAGGGTGGAAATAAGTCAGGATATTTATCAAAGGCCTACAACTTAGCTTACTTTTAGCTTAGCCTCTTTATCTAAATAGGTCAAGTCAAGACTAATAAATAAGTCTATTTAGATAAACAAATAAAACCTATTTTTTGTAGGCTCAACTTTTAAGCCTTCTATTTAAATATTTAATATGTTAGTATATAATATAGTATAACATCATATAATATATACATATGCATATACATTTATAAAATGTACATTTGTATAATATTAATATGATTTTAATACATACAAATAAAAATATAGATCTAATTTAATTATTAGTTTATTTTTTTGCCTTGAAGATTTTTGTTTGTTAACCAATTTAAAGGTTTATTTATGTAAGTAAGCTTTTAAATAAGCTAATAAGCTAAGTTATGCTTTCTAAATAAGTCAAACTAACCTTGAATTTTGATCTTGTATAGGCTAATATAACAAGCCTAGACCAATAACTTACAAAGTAAGCTTAATCTATTTAAGGTAAAGCCTAACTCGATCTAACTTATTTCTTCCCCTATCATGCCTATGAAAAATAAATGCATCAATAATTTTCGAGTTCCTCTGTAAAGCAATCCTGGCCAAAGCAAATGAATCATTGTTATCTTTTATCTTAATTAAGCTACTTAATTAATACTCATTTATAGCATACTATATCTTCATTGTTCTTTTGTACCTCAAACACTTTAGTGCAATAGTTATTCTTAAAAGGACCACTCCTCTAATTTGCTATTTTTTAGATTATATTTCCTACCACTAACAAAATATGACATGTTAGTCTCAATTAACTCCCTTATGATGAATTATAACTTAAAATGTAGCCTTTCTTGTAAAGTGTGACTTCAATGCTACAATTTATTTTACAAGTAAAATGAATGTTATTAGAATTAGGTAGTAGGTTCATTTAACTATAAAACTTTTTCTAAGTTAGCACTTCATCAAATACTCACCCCACGACTTATATACAAAAAGTATCCTTATTCAATAATTTTAGAAAATAAAAATATTTTTACATAATTGTGAAATAAAAGTTATATAAGGATTGGTTTTGCTTACGATTTTGACATTGTTAACTTCTAAGATTACATAACTAATAAACAATCAATAGTGAACAAAACCTATAAAAAGTGATGCAACTTTTATGGCTATATCTTGGTTGAAAACATGAATAAACAATACAAAAGTTAAGACATGAAAATCACCTTCATCCCATTGCATCTTTTATCTCATCTCCACCATATGATTTTCTTTTCAACTTCAATGCACATGAGCTACTCAAGGATAATGAATTTTTGAAGGAATCTTGACCCAAAGTGTGAGATAGACAACAACTAAGGCTGTCTTATTTTCTTTTTGTTTAAGGCTTTAATGCATTTGCTATTTGATAACAAAGGATACAATCAAGACTATGTGGCATCAAATGCTCAGTGGCAACTAAGTTGACATGTCCAAGTAGGCATATTTAAGGCCTAATCATCATTAAATGTGTACATGGGCTAGGTTTTCAAATTTCATGCTGCTTTTCATAGATAATTGCATGAAATACAATGACATGAGCCCAAGCTTGGCTTGTTTAATTTTTAAACAATTTGGTCCAGCTTAACCTAATTAAAATTATATATGGTTCAAGACTTAGCCTGAAAACCCAATTGCTTTTATTTTCATTATTATTTTAAGAAAAAAGTAATTTTTATATTAAAATACACATTTAAATAAATAATAGGATATTTAAATATATAAATTATTTAATTATATCAAATTAAGTATTTTTACATTAAAATTAATTAAATATAACTTTTTCATGATATATAATTGCATTAATAAAATTTTTTTTATATAATTAAGAGGGTTAGGTTAACTTTGTTCATATAATTATGACCAATCCTAACCTATAAATTAATCAAGTTATGAGAAAGAAGTTCAATTAATAATTGAACCATTTAAAAGAACTAAAATCATATATTTTTTAGGGTAGGGCCAATCAAGCCAAGCTTCGTTGGCCATATTAAACAAAATTAATAAAAGGTTTACATTAGGAACCCAATTAGAAATTTAATAAAAGTATATGTATTCAATTAAAAATTTTTAAATTATGGGGATTCATTTAAAAAAATTTAAAACTATGAAGATTAATAATATAATTTTACCTTTTAATTACATTTTGATAGAATATATCTGCTTTGGAAGTTGTTTAAAAATGTTTAACTTGTTTTATAATTTATTCCTACAAAATGTATGAATTAATAACAATATTAATGCAATTGTATCTAACAGTTGACAAATGGGTGATTTTGGTTAAACGAGACAAGTAAAGGCAGTGAATAAGAAACTTTAGGACCAATTCACAATTTTAAAAAAACTATTAACAATAGCTTATCAATGCATTTGGCAAGTTATAAAGTTGAATCTGAGCCATTGAATGAGTAGCATAGATCTACACCACTATACTAGTGGTACACCACAATCTGTCCCTTTTATTAAATGCATTTATTAAGAAGGAAAATAGGTTACATATAATGTACAAGCCACTTCAAATAAATTGTTTTATTTTTAATTTTTATTGAAATTAATGTTGTATATTTAGGGTAATTCCTATGGTCTAGGTTATAAGAGTCACCACTATACTTTTAAACTAATCCTAAGACATGTAAATTTGATGGGATTAGGGTTTTGATCTCTTGTATTTTAGGATCTTTTTTAATTCAAGTTTTTATTTTGATTTTAATATTTGCATGTATTTTTTCTTCATAAAAGAGAAGATTCTTACGAAGAATTTGAAGAATGCGGGTACACATATATATCATTTTGTTTTTAATTGCCGTGAGTTACTTTCTAATGGTGTATATTATACAATTTATAATAATTTTTAGATAATATTTATTTATTAAACATGATATATATGTATACATTAATTTTATGATAAAAAAAAAATCTATGTATCGCATGGGAACTGAGCTAATTAATATACACACTTGCAGTAAAAATTCAGCATTTTTAATAGCACAACAATACGTGAGGTTATTTTTAAAATTTTCCCTTTTTACATTGCTTAGATGGCTTATTATTTTTACTGATAGATCTCCAAAAATGACAAGAAGTGAGATTGTATCAGTGAGGGGGCTTGCGAACTCTCCATTTTAGTTTACTAATTTCGTTGCTTTTTGCAAGCCTTAGCAATATTTACTTTATCTATTTCCGTGCGATGTTTACCATTTTTTCAATGCCCACTCACTTCAAAGGCAAAGTAGACGTTGTAATTTCATTATGGATGGGAATATAATGGCGGGAAAAACATACAGATGAACAAAAGAAAATTGATAATTCGGTATTCAAGTAAGATTTCCATAGGGTGTTTAACGGGTTCGGAATTCGAGGGTTAAATATATCGATTTGCGAAGTTTTTGTGTATCAAATTAAAAACATTAAATCCATTAAAAGATAGATCTAAACTAAATGTGGTAAGTTACAAATCAAAATAAATCGAGTCGATCCTTAAATTTAAATAAATTTGAATTAATTTTTCTTAAAATTCTTTATATTAAATAATTAAATAACATTTATGTTTTTTTTTAAAAGATTGTAGTCTATAATTATTTTTATATCTTAATTCAATATAAAATATGATTTAGTTATTAAAAAAATTAAATATAACAAAAATAATAAAATTAATGAATATAAAAATAAATATAAAAATATAATAAATAATAAAATATAAAATATAAAATTTAATTTAAAAAAAAAAGTAAAACAGGTTGAGCCGCTCAAAAAGCAAACCTTAGCAAATTAAATCCACACAGATTTTGACTCGGCGTGATTTATCCATTAAGTACCCCTAGATTTATGCTTACTATTTATATAGTCCTCACTGATGATGATATTTAGATGGAAAGTATTTTAACGCTTATTAAAAAAAATTGCAACTTTTTGGTACACACATATATAGATTATACAGTGCAATATCCTATAATTTTTCTTTTAAGAAAAATTATTCAAAATTTATAAAAGAAATTTATAACTTCATCAATTGAACTTAAAAAGTAAAAGTTAAAAAACATGTAAACTACTCTCTCCAAGTTTGGAGTAGTTCGATTTTACTTTCTTTAATTTTAAAAATTTTAAAATTACTTCTTTAAATTTTAAAAAATTTAAAAATAACATATTTTTTATTTAATTAATTATTTTATTAAATTATATAATTTTTATAAAATTTTTAAATAAAAATAAAAATATTATAAAATATTAATTTATTTTGTTATTTTTTGAATAATAATTTCTCATCTTATATGTAAGTATTTAATTAAAATTTTTTATATATAATTCAATTTCTTTAAATTATCTAATATAAAAATTACATGCAAAAAAATTAAAAAATTAATATATTATAATATTTTAATTATTATTTAAAAATTTTATGAAAAAAGTATATAATTTGATAAAATAGTTAATTAAGTAGATAATGAACATTAATTTCTAATTTTGTAAAGTTTAAAAGGATATTTTCAAATTTTTAAAGTTGAAAGTAATAAAATATAAAAACCTTAAAATCAAAGAGGTAACTTACATTTTTCCCAAAGTTAAAACACACGAGTTTTCATAGAATTTAGATAACTTGCAAAGAAGGAGTTTTAATTGTTTATAACAAACTTGTATAATTATGTACACGAACATTTTTTGGACATCGATGGAGACATAATCTTTCTCTCTATTACTTTAAAGGATTTGAATTCAAGATTTTAGTAAAGATAATCCCAATGTTCTTTTAATACAAAAGACTGGGTTTCTAAATTTGTGATTAATCCAAATAATCTGTTCATTTAGACATTCATCTTCAATTGAAGTATAAAACTTCCCTATCTATTTTTTTTTGTGTATTTATTTTATTTCAAAATTCAGAATTTTATTATGATTCAGTTTTTCTATTTGCATGGCAGCTTCAAGATATGCACAACATGGAAGTGTAATTGCCACCTCATATGAAAAAATTTGAAATTTCTGGGCGAAAAGGCTACCCACAATGACAACGAACAATGTTCGTGATTTGAATTTGATCGACAAGCACAGAGAATGCAAACAAACGTGTCTGTTTTTCCTTAACAGAGACATAACAAAGGCCAGAGTACAATAACAGCCATTTTACTAAATATTGTCTCTGTTTTTGACATTTGCTCTCTCCCGCCTCCGAGTCTGAGGAGGTTTGTTTTGTTTTTCCACGACCTCCTCCTCGTGCTCTTCAATCTCATGACTTGCGTTTTCAGTGATGGAAACCCGCGCACCTCGTCGATTTGGCAAATGCCCTTTCGGACTTTGTTTTTGGAGAATATTTTGATGCAGTAAGGAGGAGAGAAACGAATTCATTCTTTGCAGACCCTAGCTTCTCTGCGTCCAAGGCATTTTCTGAAAAAACATAGTTCGGTGGGTTCGGGGTTCAACAAGGGAAAATGCATTTCCAACGTTAAATCCCAAAAGGCTTTTGAAAATTTGTATATCGGTCGAATTTGATGAAAAGGAGGTGAATTTTGAGTTGGGAATGTGAATTTGACGGAAAAGTTTTGAAATTTGTGTGAATCTTGGGGGTTGCGAGGAATTTTTCAAACATCATGTTATCACATTCGCCATCGGCGCTAGCGAGGAGTTCGCTGGAAGAAATGCTGGAGTCTCTCCGGCAGAGAGATGGAGAAGGGAAGCCAAAGGACTTGCCACCGGCATTGCCTGCTCGGCCAACCTCGAGAACTAGGCTTCCCTCGGCGAGGCGTTCATTGCGTAATATGAGGGTTGGTGACGATCGTAATTCAGCAGATTGCTTGCAGAGAAGATTGAATGCAATAATAGATGAGGCCAATACGAAAGAGTCAGAAGTGGAGCACAGGAGAAAACGGAGTTTTGAAAGTAAGAAGATGAAGAGTATGAAGGAATCGCCTTACGTGGTGGCGATGGTGGAGAAGGGGAGTGAAAAACCGCCAGAGGATCCGGCTTTAGAATCCACTGCTTCTGATGCTTCATCGGGGAAGGAATTGGATTGGAATGACAATATTAGCTATTTCATGGATAAGGTAACTTGGGATTGGAACTGGAGGAAATATTATAATAATGATTAAGTTGTAGTTAACATATAGATATACGATTTTTCTATGACAGGGTTTATGATTGAGGTTCTAAGAGTGAATGGTAGTATATATTATACATTTTGTTATCAGCAATGGACCTCTAGGTTTACCTGGAACTGTGCTTGATATTCATTTAATTATAGCCAATGTAGATTAGCCATACTTGAGTCAGTTTGACAGGCTCATTTGTTATTTTAAAAGACAACGAATTACCTTGTTATATATTCGCCAAGACTTCTATTCAGAGCTTTTATTTGTTCACTGTTTGAGTCAGTACCATTTTTGTTTTTCTGCAATTTATATTCAGGCATAGGTGCTTTGACATGTGTGTTCCATTCAGTTTTCCTTTCTGTTCTTTGTTGCTTCCCTGGAGCCTCGCTATTTGATGTAGGCAGCCAAGTGGGAAGTGCTGTGGCTATATTTTGACATTTTAGAAGGCTAGTTGACCAGTTGATTAAAGATTTCATAGTGGAATGTTATTTGAGAAGCTTAAACCTCTATTTGCCTTGTTTTTTATTTTATTTGAAGTTGTATAGAAGTGTCATATTTGTTCTCTTGTTGATTTGTCATTTCTATAATTTTCCACATTGCTAATGGCACACACGAATGTGGTAAGTTTTCTCTGTTTTTGGTTGTTTCCCAGAAACTTCGTGTTTGGAGTAAGCAACCAACTGGACAGTGGGGGCTAGGAAAAATACAGTCAACGTCAGGAGAGGATGCTTTCGTTTCACTCTCAGATGGAAATGTAAGTTGTAAACTTTCTGTGGTTTTGAAAGAGAGCATATAATCTTGGGTAAGCAAAGTGATCAATTGTTTGTGCTGTTGAGTTGTTACTGTAGGTTATGAAAGTGGCCAGATCAGAACTCCTCCCTGCTAATCCAGATATTTTAGAGGGGGTGGATGATCTTATACAGCTTAGTTATCTGAACGAGCCTTCAGTTCTTCACAATCTTCGGACTAGATATTCTCGTGATATGGTCTATGTATGTGTATAGCTCTAGCTTATTCTTCTACATGGGTTGTCATCTGTCCCTTCTCATATGCTACTTGTACTTTTTGTATGTAGAGTAAAGCAGGGCCCGTGATAATTGCACTCAATCCCTTCAAGGATGTCCAGATTTATGGAGATGAATATGTCTCAGCATATAGGCAGAAATTAATGGATAGCCCTCATGTTTATGCTATTGCAGATGCAGCTTACAGTGAGATGATGAGAGGTAGATGAAGTCACCCTTCCTCTGACCTCCTTTGCAATTTCTATGTTGAACTTGTATGATATGTTTGTAAGTGTTTTCTGTTTGCTTGATATTTGCAGTTGATTTAAATCAATCCATTATCGTAAGGTCAGTGCCGTCTTAGATTTTGGACATTAGTAGAACTATTTTATTCAGAAATATTAAAATATTTTCTTGATCAGTAGTGTCAAACCTTCTTAGTAGGGACAAGATGGGATTACTTGTGTGGTTGTTAATAATTATGATTTGATTTTTTTATTACAGTGGTGAGAGTGGAGCTGGGAAGACAGAGACAGCAAAAATTGCTATGCAATACTTAGCTGCTCTTGGTGGTGGTAGTTGTGGGATAGAAAATGATGTTCTTCAGACAAGTTTTATATTAGAAGCTTTTGGGAATGCAAAAACATCAAGGAATGACAACTCTAGCAGATTTGTGGGTTTTCAGACTTTTTTTTTTTTTTTTCATTATCATGGATTTGGGAGTTGCTCTGTATTTTTCTTGCTCTAAAGGCTTATGATTATGTATGTCCATAAATTTTTGCAATGTTAATTGACTTAATTTTTCTGGAGGCTATGCAGCACTTTGTGGATACAATTTGAACACTGAGCATTTTGTTTGACATACATTTCTCATTTTGTCCAGGGGAAGTTGATTGAAATTCATTTCAGCACACTAGGAAAGATATGCGGGGCAAAAATTCAAACCTGTAAGCATGTTCAAGTGGAATGCTACTGCAATTGCGCTATGTTATAATTTCCATTAATTGAGATTGCTGACTTGACTTACTATCACATTTTTTTTTTGTCAACTGCCAATCCCTATTCACTCAATAGTTCTGCTAGAAAAGGTAACTTGTACTGCCCTTTCTTATTTTCGGTCTGAAGCTGTAATATTTGTTGTCTCTAATCTCTAGAACTTTATCTCTTAAGTGCAGTCAAGAGTTGTGCAATTGGCCAGTGGTGAGAGGTCATATCATATCTTCTACCAACTTTGTGCTGGTTCTTCATCTGTTCTTAAAGGTATTTTCTATGCAATATATCCAGGGGCAGATCTTGATTATACATTGTGGGGGCAATTGCCCCCACACAAAAAAAAAATTACACTTTCACTAATTGTAATTATTGCCCTCATAAATTTGTTCAATTCGTTAAAATAGGAAGATTTCACTCTAAGCAAAGGTGAGAAGATATGAAATTTGATTTATTACACACACTAAAATGTATACAACAACAACAAAACTTTATCCCATTAAGTGGGGTCAACTACATGGATCGCACGACGCCATTGGGCTCTATCAAAAGCCAATTCTTCGGTGATATTATTCACCAAGAGATCCCTTTTTATAACTTTCTTTAATGTCCTCTTAGGCCCCCCTCTGCACTTTTTTACATGGTTCAAGACCATGTGATCAACTCTTCTCACTGGTCACTGGTGCCTCCAATGGCCTTCTTTGCACATGACCAAATCACCTTAACCGATTTTCTGTCATCTTCTCCTCAATATGTGCCACGCCAATATACCCTCATATACAATCATTTCTTATCTTATCCTTTCTTGTATGAACACACATCCATCTTAACATTCTCATTTCTGCTATCCTCATTTTTTACTTTTGTTGTCCCTTTAGAGCCCAACATTTACTACCATAGAGCATAGCTGGTCGTATATCAGTCCGATAAAACTTCCCTTTGAGTTTAGTAGATACTTTACAATCACAAATTACTCCGATGCCTTTTTCCATTTTAACCATCGAGCTTGTATCTTGTGTGTGACATCTCCGTCAATTTCCCCATCGCTTTGTAAAAAAGATCTCAAGTATTTAAATTTAGATATTTGCAGTATGATGTGATCTCCAATTCTTATCACAAAATCATTTCTATCTTACTTCTTGTTAAACTTGCAATACATATACTCCGTCTTACTCCTACTCAAGCGAAACCTTTTGATTCCAACGCCTATCTCCAAAGTTCCAATTTATAATTAACCTTTTCCCGCGATTCCTCAATCAAAATTATATCATCTGCAAATAGCATACATTTAGGGATATTCTCCTGTATGTCTCTGGTAAGAACATCTAAGACTAAATTAAACAAATAAGGACTCAAAGTTGAACCCTGATGTATACCTATCCTTATAGTGAAGTCTTTTATCTCTCCTCCAAGAGTTCTTACACTTGTAGTTACTCCATCGTACATATCCTGTATAATCCGAATATATGCGACACAGCCTCCTTTCTTCTCCAAAGCCTTCCACAACACTTCTCTTGGTATCCGATCATAAGCTTTTTCTAGGTCAATGAAAACCATATGTAAGTCTCTTTCTTTACTTCGATACCTTTCCATCAACCCTCAAGATAAATAGCCTCTATTGTAGACCTTTTTGGCATAAATTCAAATTGGTTATCTGCAATCTTAGTCTCGTCTCTTAATCTATGCTCAATCACTTTTTCCCATAACTTCATAATATAGTTCATAAGTTTTATCCCTCGATAGTTTGCACAATTCTGAATATCTCCTTTGTTCTTGTATATAGGCACCAAAATACTCTTCCTCCATTCATTTGACATTTTCTTAGACCTCAAAATCTCATTAAATAACTTGGTGAGTTAAAAAATACCTTACTCTTCTAAACATTTACAAACTTCAATAGGAATACCATTCGGATCAACGGCTTTACCATTATCCATCTTCTTAAGAGTTTCTTTTACCTCCCCAACTCGAATCTTGCGATAATAAGCTGAATTCTATTCATCCTCTTGGGTTTCTAATCCTCCCATATCCCAAGTCACTCCTTGCTCATCATTAAAAAATTTATAAAAGTACTTCTCCCATCTTTCTTTGATATCTTTATCTGTGAGTAGAATTTGTTCTTCTTCGTCCTTAATACACTTTACTTGATCCAAGTCTCTTGATTTTCTTTTCTTATTTTTGGCAAGCTTGTAAATCTTTCGTTCTCCATTCTTTGTCCCTAAATCTCGGTAGAACTCCTCAAAAACTTTAGATCGTGCCTCGCTCACTGCCTTTTTGGTCTCCTTCCCAGCCATCCGATACCTTTCCCAATTCTCAGCATTGTCACACACATGCAAAGCCTTAAAACATTCCCTTTTGGTTTTGATTTTTTTCTGCACACTTTCATTCCACCACCAAGATTCTTTATCTCTCAGTCCAAAACCTTTTGATTCACTCAAAACTGTCTTAATAATTATCCTAATCCTTCTAGCCATCGCATCCCAAATATGATTGGCACTTCTTTGTGCTTTTCAATTACCTTCCTCCAATAATATTCTCTTAAAAGTCCTTTATTTCTCATCCTTGAACTGCCACCACTTAATCCTTGGATTTATAACTTGTTGTCTCTTCTTGTTACGGACTTTAAAAAGGACATCGAGGACCAAGACCCTATGCTGTGTAATAAGGCTCTCCCCCGAAATCACTTTGCAATCCTTACAGATTCTTCTATTTGAACTCTTTATAAAAAATAAATCAATTTGTAACCTTGAAGTTCTACTCTTATACGTGATTAAATGTTCCTTTCGCTTCTTAAAACAAGTGTTCGCAATTTTAAAATCATACGCCATCGAAAAATCAAGAATGAATTGTCCCTCCTCATTTAGTTCTCCATAACCAAAACCTCCATGTGCTCCCGAAAAATGCCTTGCCTCACTACCAACATGTCCATTTAAATCCCCTCCGATGAAAATCTTTTCTTCTTGTGGAAATCCTTGAACCAAACCTTCTAGGTTTTCCTAAAACTTCTCCTTCAAATGTGTTTCCGATCCTATTTGTGGTGCATAGGTACTAATAATATTGATGGTCTCCCGTGCAACTATTAATCTTAAAGATAAGATCCTATCTCCCGTCTTTTTTACATCCACCACATTTTTCTTCCAATTCTTATTTACAATAATACCAACTCCATTCTTTCCTCTAAATTTCCCTGTGTACCATAGTTTAAAACCTGTAGTGTCTAACTCCTTGGCTTTTTCTCCAACCCATTTAGTTTCTTGCAGACACAATGTTAATCCTTCTTCGAATCATAGTGTCTACAACCTCCAAAGATTTAGCTGTTAGCGTGTTGATATTCCAAGTATCAAACCTAATTATGTTCTCGTGGACTAACTTCTTTACCCACATCCGTCCATAAAAATGTGAGGACCCTTACTCATTTGACACTACATCCAGGCACTGATGCAGCGGCTCTAGCTCATTTGACACTGCACTTGAGCCATACAGCGCGTTACTTATGGGTAACGATCTAGCATTAGCACCAATAACTCATCGTGTGTAATCCATATAAGAGATTTCGACAAAGTTTTTACGTTGACTGTTGAAGACCTAACACAACCCTTTGGAAGAGAAATGCCCCTACTTGGGTTACAAGCTGGCGCTACCCAACTCGGCCAAAATATATATATATATATATATATATATATAACCACAAAAGAAGAAGAAGAAGGGGAGGAGGAGGAGGAGGAGGCGGGGGACAAAAGAAAGAAACAACAAAAGAAAAAAAGATATCTGATTCATCATACTGTCTAAAGAAACTTAGCAGGATCAAGACACACTAAAATGTATAAATGAGAAAAATTAA
Source organism: Sindora glabra (assembly GCA_020226215.1). Classification (NCBI taxonomy): domain Eukaryota; kingdom Viridiplantae; phylum Streptophyta; class Magnoliopsida; order Fabales; family Fabaceae; genus Sindora; species Sindora glabra. The sequence goes on from CM035229.1 coordinate 52,192,149, forward strand.
AATTAAAATTAAAATAGTATTTTATTTTTGTTTAAATATTTAATTGTTTTTTAGTAATTTAAATTTAAATTTTTACATGTATATATTGCCCCACAAACCAAAAATTCTAGATCTGCCACTGTTGTGTATCAATTGCAGGTGTGAATACTTATTTCATTATTGTCATATAACCATTCCCCGGCTAAGGTTTCCATTGTTACATTATATGTGTTATGCACAATGTGTAATGGTTCAAGCCTAGCGGTAACTTTTTTCTGTTCAAGAAGTTTTCAGCTTGGTGGCTTTTTGATTTTCTAATTTTTCTGTTCAACAGTCCAACTTATACTTATTTATCATTGTTTGGTTTATCAATTGAGACCTGCGTCTCTATTTCTTCTGTTTAGATATAACAGAGTATGATGCTACAGGAAGTCAGCTGTTGAAAATTAGTCATAGTTCAATTTTTTGACTATCATATCAGTGTTCTGGGACACGAGTTGCTTAATTAGTCAGTTACCATTCCTGAAATTGACCATTGCAATTATGATTTTAGAATTTAGAATTTGGTCTTTCTGCTGCTGTCATCAATGATGACCTCCTCTGACCCTTTAAAGTATGGGCACTAAAAAATATATAGTACACATTTTCAATAACAATTTCTGCTTATAAATGCATGTGTTAATTTTGTATATATGTTGTTTTCATGTAAAGAGAGACTGAATCTTAGAGTGGCCAGTGAATATAAATACCTTAATCAGAGTGGCTACACGACAATTGATGGAGTTGATGATGCTAAAAGATTTCATAAGCTGATGGTATATTTCTGCACAGTTCATTTGCTGAAAAATATCCTCTTCAAGTATGTTGGTGGCCTAAGAGTTTTGTCATTATTTTGTTTCTTTGTCACTTGCTTGTTCCCCAGAAAGCACTGGATGTCATTCAAATCTGCAAAGAGGATCAGGAGCTGATCTTTAGGGTGCTTGCTGCTATACTATGGTTGGGAAATATATCATTCCAAATAACTGACAATGAAAATCATGTTGAGGTGGTGGATGATGAAGGTATGATGCACAGCCACCTTGTTATGGAGTCTCTTGCTTGACTATGAGCACCTTTTGTTGGATTGAATTTTTTAAGCTAGCTGAGAGTATTTGAAACTTTGCTTGGGCATATACTATAAAGAACAAAATGCTTAGTCTTGTATGCATTAGTGAGAGCTTTCAGATTGGTTTAGATTGACCACAATGGCAAGATATGTGGATATATGTAAAGTCTCAGTCATAATTGAAAAGTGACTTTTATTATACCTGTCTTATGACAGCTTTGAGAAATGCTGCTCTATTGATGGGCTGCAGTTCTCAGGAGTTAATGTTAGCTTTATCTATTCATAAAATCCTAGCTGGCAAGGATTCTATTGCTAAAAGATTGACATTGTGGCAGGTCTGTTTTAACTTCAGCAATCTAATTTCTGCAGCTTTTAAATTGAAATATACAAATAACCAATGTTATTACTTGTTCCGTGTTCAGGCAATTGACACAAGAGATGCATTGGCAAAATTTATCTATGCAAGCTTGTTTGACTGGCTTGTAGAACAAGTTAACAAGTCACTTGAAGTTGGTAAACGACGTACTGGGAAATCCATAAGTATCCTTGATATCTATGGGTTTGAGTCATTCCAGGTATACAGTTTGTATTACTGTGTTTAATGATGCTTTAAAGAAGCTGATATATGTCCAAATACGTTTGATGTGTTTCCATTTTCAGAAAAACAGCTTCGAACAATTCTGTATAAATTATGCCAATGAGAGGCTTCAACAACATTTCAACCGGCATCTATTCAAACTTGAGCAGGAGGTGAGCATTTATGTTAAAATTAAGATTGCTAACATTTGGTTGTTCTTTAGAATTTTAGAAGACTTTGACTATCTTGTGAAGGGAGTAAATTTAAGACTTCAATGTATTATTAAAAATAGAGAGCATAGCTAACAAAAATAAGATATAAAACTAAAGATTTTCTGTATCAAGACATGTTACACCTTTTGAAGTACAAAATCAGTTCTTTCTGAATTCAAATGGCCCTGCTAAAACTTTCTACCTTACAGTTATGAAGTCTTGTAAACCGCAATTTTATATAGTTATGCAAATAGCATTAGTAATTTAATATATAGTTATTTTGCTTTGTTCATCTTATCACTATCACATTCTAAGCATGTGGGTTCGTTGGGTAGTCTTGAAATGCACATCAGATTAACACCAATATTGCCAATCACTTTTTTTTGACTCAGGACTACGAATTAGATGGCATTGATTGGACTAAAGTAGATTTCGTGGACAATCAAGAATGCCTGGATCTATTTGAGAAGGTACTTAGATGATTCAGTGCTTTCAGAATGTCTGGGCTTATTCCACTTTTCTGGGAAATGGACTTGTGTTATGGTTTTGGTTACATTCAATTCCACACTCCGCTTTCTTTCAAAGTAGATTATTTCTGAAAGATTTGTAATGCATTCAGGCCCTAGCATTAGCTGTAGTTTGAAGTATACTCTTTAGGATCATTGTAGTTACACTTACCAAGTAATCTTTTTGTGGCTTGTGACACATGCAGAAGCCTTTGGGGCTGTTCTCTTTGTTGGATGAGGAATCAAATTTTCCCAAGGGCACGGATCTAACATTTGCGAATAAACTTAAACAGCACCTGACTGCTAATCCTTGCTTTAAAGGGGACAGAGGTAGGGCTTTCGGTGTTCGTCACTATGCAGGGGAGGTTAGTTGCTGCTCAGTTTCTAAGGAGCTTTGAAGTTATCTGCTACAGAATGTAGTTAAATTATAACTTTCAGAATCAAATAGATTATTCACTTAGCTTGTTTTGGCTTTTTATTCATTTCCAAGTAACTGAAAGGAATCGCATATGGAGGACTTGAGTGTCATGTATCTGTGTAAATCTTGTTGATGCAAATATTATTAATTTATTAGACTGCAGAAACAGCAGTGCTAATGTCTAGTTAGGGGAAAGGCAAACGAGTCACAGCCATTTATTATGTGCTGATCTTTGGGCCTTTGAGTCTTTCTAGTACTACATTTACTTATGCTCTGAAGTTTTTTAATCAGTATCATCCAGAGCTTGAGCATGTAATCATGCTTTCGTTGGTGTTATAATTGTTCAATATTAAGTTGCTATAAAAAAGTCCTGCTTTTGGTTTTTGTTTTCCTTGCCTCTTGGATAACGGAGAATTTTGACCATGGAAGTTCTTTTGTGGTTATATGCTATTTTACTAATCTAGATCTCTCTATCAGGTTCTGTATGATCCAAGTGGCTTCCTGGAAAAGAACAGGGATCCACTGTCTTCCGGTTCCATTCAACTCCTGTTATCATGTAATTGCAAACTGCTGCAGTTATTTGCCTCCCAAATGCATAACCAGACTCAAAAACAGTTGAATTCCCCCCATATAGGCGCACCTGACTCACAAAAAAGGAGTGTTGGCACAAAGTTCAAGGTATTCTTGTAGCGATCCTTGGTTTGGTTTTCTACTATAGAAGTATAAAAAAATTATTGTTATATCTTACTACTGAAGATTTTAATGATATGTGAAAGATGATCATGTTACCATGATCATGTAATTGCAAACTGCTGCAGTTATTTGCCTCCCAAATGCAAAACCAGTCTCAGAAACAGTCAAATTTGCCCCAGATAGGGGCACTTGACTCACAAAAGCAGAGTGTTGGCACGAAGTTCAAGGTATTCTTGTAGTGATCCTTGATCTGGTTATCTACCATATAAGTTTAAAGAAATTGTTGTTATATCTTAATACTGAAGATTGTAATGATATGTGAAAGATGATCATAAATAAGGTAAATTTATCCTAAAATTACATTATTTTATAATGAAGAATATGGAGATTATGCAAGTATACTGAGAAATAAATTAAACGCTGCACATTGAAAAGTTAAACTAAATATATTGTACCTCTCGCTTCTGTTTAGGGTCAATTGTTCAAGTTGATGCATCAGTTGGAAAACACCACTCCTCACTTTATTCGTTGCATTAAGCCAAATCCTAAGCATCTTCCTGGCAAATATGATGAGGACCTTGTCTTACAACAGCTCATTTGTTGTGGTGTTTTAGAGGTTGTTAGAATATCAAGGGCAGGATATCCTACTCGAATGACACATCAAGATTTTGCCAAAAGGTAGTGGCAAAACCTCATTTAATTTTGCAGATTTATTGAGTGATGGGCTGGTTAATCTATGTGGTGTATATTTAGGTATGGATTTCTGCTTTCTGAGGCCAATGTGTCTCAGGATCCATTAAGCATGTTAGTTGCTGTTTTACAACAATTCAATATTGCTCCTGAGATGTATCAAGTTGGCTTCACCAAAGTGTATCTCCGATCAGGGCAGGTACATCGATGTATGCTGAGCTGGGATGGAAGAGTTACTTTCTTTTACATTTTCTTTTCTTGAACCATGTAGGATTGATATTGAAGGCATGCTTAATGCTTGTCAACTATAGTTGCACTTGGATTCCAGAGGCCTATATGTAGACTGCTTATAATTTTAACTAATGGATGCCTTTTTTTCTCTTTTGATCTATCTATACAAACTTGTTTACTCAGTAGAGTATAAAATTGGACGTTAGATTTAGAGCAATGAAACAGTGTAGGTTTATCTTGGTTGTTAGATTCATTCACTTGGAGGTTTATCTTGGTTATTATTACGTTCTTGTTAATTTTATAGATTGATGCATTGGAGGAAAGGAGAAAACAGGTTATGCGGGGAATACTTGGGATTCAAAAATGCTTCCGTGGTCATCTAGCTCGCCTTTCCTTCTATGAACTTAAGAATAGAGTGGCAACATTACAATCACGTAATGCAATTCTGTCTTTCAATATTAGTTTCATTTACATCAAGCCATTCCTCTTATTCTAGATTTTATGCACAATTTTATTCGTTTTTCTGCAGATTTTTGAAGCAATACGCTCTTCATAAGAGGATAAGATATTTATTTACAAATATCTCTCTGAATTGTATAGCTACTATTTTGTTAAAATATTTATCTTTGAAGACCTATGGTCATAAATTCTATAAATAACTTTGTGTGCCATAATATGTGGCTCAATTCTTGTTATTTTCATTTTTTTGCATCAGCCATACATTATTTGTTAATTTGCTGGAAGTTACTTCTACATTGCAGTTGTTCGTGGAGAAAATGCTAGACGGAAGTATGGGTTTATGCTTGAGTCTTATCTAGCCGTTGCTGCTAAAAAACTAGAGGAGACTCGGGCAATCATTCAGTTACAATCTGGTAAGTATAGACTGTATAGTTTTGTTTACTGTCAAGCTCAACCTTGAGCAGTGACAGTTGCTTGACAGTTTGCATGTCATTTTTTACCTTGTCATGCAGTCATTCGTCGGTGGCTGGCTCAGAAACATGCTAGCAACATGCGAAAGTTGAAGAAATCTTCTGAAAAGACAGAATCTGAGCAAAAGTTGAAGAAATCTTCTGAAAGCACAGAATCTGAGCAAAAGTCATGCATGAAGGTACCTTAACAGACCTTTGTTCCATTTTTTTTTAAATAGAATTACCAGGTATATTTTTTATTTGGCAAAGTGCACAATACTTGAATTTTATTTTTCAGAGATTCAACTTAGATAACTTTTTCTATTTGGTTCTCTGTCAGTTTCAGTATACATTTCAATGCTCATTTTTCCTATCTGTTTATAGTTATAGCAATTTGGAATAATTAGTGTGAAGCCATCTGTTTCAGATTATTTCCTACCCATTTATTCAACACTATTTCTGAGAAAAGTGACTATGAGGAGGTTGTTAAATTATGAAGATGAGTTAAAGTCGTGAATATGCTCCCACCCCCCCAAAAAAAAAGAAAAAGAAAAAAAAAAGGAAAAACAAAAATCTTTGTCATTAAAATTTGGGAAAATTACATACATGCAGGAGTGGATGCAGAAATTTTAAGTTGTGGAGGCAACATATATCAACTTAAATAAATTAAATATATATTTTTCATTATTCTAAATTTAATTACGTTTTAAATAAAATACAATAATATTTTAATTAAATATAGTTTTAATTATCTAGATCAGAATCAATAATTATTTTCTTTATTTAAAGATCAAACAATAGGATTTGGATTAAATTTTTAATTATTTTTATGAATTTAATATGTTTTAATTTTTAAAAAATATCAATTTCAAAAGTGCAATTACTTTTGATTGAGTAGATGTAGGATATCACACACACATAGGTACATCATCATAGATTAACAATATAATAATCGTCATATATATTTAGGGGATTGCTAACCTTCATATCCTTATCCGGAGATTAACAACCTCCGCTCTTTTAATTGGATTAAAAAATCATTCTTAATTTTAAAAAGTAACACAATTATTGAGGGCATTTAAATAACTTGAATGGAGAAATATAAATTTATAATATTAAGTCAATTTCACTTATTCTCTTTTATCTCCACAATAAATACATTCATTAATTTATAAAATTGTTGCTGGTGACAGATTAATTTTAATACCCTTTATTATTTTATTGTCATTAAATTAGTGGTATGTTTTTTTTAATCCAATTGAAAGAGTATATACTGCACTTATGCCTCATAAGGTTTAGTGTAATTATATTTATATTCTTTTATTTTTAGAAATATATACTAACCTTCCTTTTCCATATAAACTCATCTCCCTTCCCCTCTTTTAAATATACGCTCACTTCTACTTCAAAGAAGCAAGTGTATTTTTTTGAAAATAGATGGGTGAGTGTAAGTAGGTTAAACCTCAGAGGAGGTAAATGTAACTTGCCCTTAACATTTTAGATGTTTAGCATAGAATGAGACTTTAGTTTACCATATTGGGATCCCAAGGATTAAATATAAATTTTTGGGTTATTCTATGCAAAAATGAAGTATGAAATCACAGTATGAAGGGCTCTTTTTGTTAGATCTCACTACTAAGGGTATTTGTTCAATTTTCTATAATCATAGATTAAGCTGGAAACACAGGTTTTCATACGAATAGGCAAATGAATCTCCAGAGGTGCTAGGTCATGAGTTGCTGCTATTGCGAAATCTGGCTTCAGTGTTGATGTATTTTAGCAGTACAAGACACTATTCAGATATAGTACTCACACTATAAACAAATTAATCATATTAATGACTCAATTGGCATTAATCAAATTTCATGCTGCTGTGAGTTTTTACTACTCTCAAGATATTGAAGGACTCTCCTTGTTTTTCATTTCCTGAAAAATATGCTTAAGGTGGTTATTGTCTTCACTTTTGTGGTTCTTACACTGACCATATACCCCATAACCATGTAGTGATCTCTTCTGCAGAAGCTTGCAGAGGCACGTCTTTCTTATATTTCTTTTGGAAGAATATGTTTTAAATTATTATAGTATATTTTGTTTCATGATTTGTAAAAGCTCCCAACCACTCAAGATAACGAGGTCTTACCTTCTAATTAGGAGGATACACCCAAAGATCAGGTTCAGAATACAGCTTCAGCTCTAGAAGAGCTCCAATGGCGGGTAATCAAGGCTGAAGCATCTCTGGAGCAAAAGGAAGAGGAAAACACTGCATTGAGGGAACAGCTAAAGCAATTTGAGACAAGGTGGATTGAATATGAGACAAAGATGAAATCGATGGAGGAGATGTGGAAAAAACAGATGGCATCTTTACAAGTAAGTCTTCATTTCACATGAATATTAAGGTGGCTGAAATGCATGCGGTTAACCGATCCAATCAAACTAACCTCTTAACTACTTGATTCTTTTCTGATGTGAACCCTCTTGAGTGTGTCACTGCAATTCCCTCCGTCCCTTCCTTAACCATATAAGTGCACTTTGTATCACTCTTTTCTAAGAAGACTCGGTCCTGGAACTGTTAATTTCCAATGGACTCGTTTGATATTGAGATATCTGTAAGTTTTTTGCTGCTAATAAAAAGTGGTAATGCTGAGAGCACAATTTGTCTCTTCTGATGTTGTGATCTACCATGCATGAAGCTTTGAGATTTTCATCTAGATAATATTCTAATTGCTATTCAATGTAGATGAGTCTTGCTGCTGCTAGAAGGAGCCTTGCTAATGAAAATTTCACCAGCCAACCTGGAAGCCATGATGTTGGGTCACCTCACACCTGTGATTCTGATTCTGAACCCTTGGAACCTCATGCACCTGGTTGTAGCACACCTTTCCACTTTTCCAATACCCTCCCCGTCAATAGAGCAAGGAAAGAGGGCAGTTGTACCTTGGCTGCAGTCAACATTCTCATGAAGGAATTTGAGCAGCGAAAGCGGACCTTTGATGCTGATGCCAGAGCTTTGACTCTCAATAAACCAGGGCAATCTTCTAGCATGAATCCTGAGGAAGAACTTCGAAGGCTTAAACATAGGTTTGACGGATGGAAGAAAGATTACAAGATTAAATTAAAGGAAGCAAAAGGTAGGCCTCATAAAACAACAGGGCATGTAGAACTAGAAAAAGGTCGTAAAAAATGGTGGGGGAAGTTGAACACAAAAGCACAATAGAATTCAATATTTATAATTCTTTGGTGTAATATTGGAAAACTGATAGTTACATGGCATACTGAATGTTGTCATGAATTGATAGTGTCTCTTTAGAGTTGGTACTTCCATCTCTCTTGGGAATACCTGAACAGGTGTCTCAATTATAGTTGGTGGGGAGGAAGAAATTAAAAAATTGTATGTCTGCCACTCTTGTTACAAGGTGGAAATATCTTTAGGTTGTTAATACTGTTAGACTTGTAGGATTGCATAATCGAATTGATTCGTTTAGCTTCTCTTGTATATTCTGTTGTGACTGATGAAATATGAAACTGATTCCAAGAGATAATACAATGGTGGATATCTTCACAGAAATTTTCTTTGGTCGTAGCATTTCTGTAATTTTGCACTTCATTTGGTTTTTGATTAAATACTGGTCTTTAAAAGAACCAGCAGTGCCACTTGTACAATTAATCTTATATTACTTTGTAAGAGATGAATGAACTCTATTATTCTGCAAGACCTCCCTGCTCTCTCAAAAGCAAGGGCATTTGAGGTAGTTTAGTCTCTTTATCACTCATTCGGAGTTATATAGTTTGTCCCTGCAGTTGGTGTTTCAAACTACAGATAGAGACAGCTTCCAGCAAGCCTATTCCAGAGGACTATCAATTTGCTTGCTTGCTTTTACATTCCTATGCAACTTTCATTTTGTTTTGTTAATAAACTTCAAACAGATGAACAAAGGGTCTTCTGATATTAAATGAAGTTTATGAGAAGTACACTACTGAAACTATCATAGTAATCTGCAACCACATCATAATTCACACAAAAACTAACGAATTGCGTTTAAGATCCTGGGACAAACTTGGTGGCATAGACCCAGGCATTGTTAGCCACAGGATTGTCAAGGTGGTCCAACAGGTTCTCCAAAGGACCTTTGCCGGTGACAATGGCCTGAACAAAGAAACCGAACATGGAGAACATAGCCAGCCGGCCGTTCTTGATCTCCTTCACCTTGAGCTCAGCAAATGTGACCGGATCATCAGCGAGCCCAAGAGGGTCAAAGTACTGGCCGCCTGGGTAGAGGTCATTGCCATCTCCAACTCCCGGGAGGCCGTTGATGCGGAATCCCTCAACAAGACCCATAAGAACAACTTGGAAGCCTAGCACTGCCAGGATGCTTTGTGCGTGAACAAGGTTGGGGTTCCCCAAATAGTCAAGGCCACCTTCTGAGAATATCTGAGCTCCAGCTTTGAACCAGACTGGTTCTTTGAATTGCACTCTAACCCACTTCTGAAGCACCTCTGGAGTTATGCAGCCTAGTGCTCCAAGCATAGCCCAACGCCCATGGATCACCTTGTTTCCCATCACAATAAAGCATTATTAATGCTATTGATCTCATTTCAGAGTAGTAACTCAGACAGATTCAATAAAACATATATGCATTCGACTATTCTTGACCTTATTCTGGTAAGAACCCAAAAAAATAAAAAAGTATATGATTTTTAATAGCAAAGACTAATAAAATTTTAAAAATTCCCCAATACTCTGACTCAGTAGCCTGAAGATTATATACTGTTGAGTAGCACTGTGCACTGTAATCACTTATTAGTTCTTACAAACACCCATTCATTTACCTGACAGAATCTGATCTCAACTAAATCTCATCTATTCAACCCACTTGTTAAGATTCTACCAACTTTGTAAATAAGAATACTTGGAGTAAAAGTTAAGCACATTTATCTAGAAGCAAAATCAAACAGTGTCACTGTAATATCAGAGGCAAACGAAGCTTCTTCTTCTTCTCTCTCTCTCTCTCTCTGAGGTTGGTGGATGGGTATTGGTGAAAACCAACAAATTCTGGTCTGAAAAATACAAAAGAGAGCCTCTCTGTTGTAGGCTTGGAGCATCTAAGGATTTACCTCAAGAGCCCTGTTCCTGGCAAAAGCTTCCGGGTCAGCAGACAAACCAGCAGTGTCCCATCCATAATCACCTGGGAATTCTCCGGTCAGGTATGAAGGTGTCTGAGCTGAAAAGGGTCCCAAGTACTTCACTCTGTCTGGTCCATACCACAATTCATTTCCCTGCTCGTTCACAAATGCGAACACACTAGGCACAATCCACGAGACCAAAACTAAAATTCCAAGAGACAGCATTAGAGAAATAAGAACAGAAATTGAAAAGTACCATCGTATATTTCCCAGTTCCTATGGAGACAACATCTCTGAGAGAATTAGCATTTGTTCCCTTGGTTTGGCCTAGGAAAGGTGTCGGCTTAAGACCGGTGCCAGAGCTTGCAGTTGCTGCCATTAATGCTGATGCCATGACTTCCGAGCTTTGAGGCACCTTGGCCGAAGAAACCTTGAATGCTTACAAAAATCTTAGGAAATGGTTAGTGGAACTGTGTAGAAATGAAGGGCATGTAACATTATATGTAGGGGAAGAGAATCAAGCAGATGGGTGGTTTGGAACAGAGGAGTGCAAAATTATGGTGGCGATGGTGTGGTTTGTAGCGACCAATGGGAAGGCTTCGAAGGATTTGAAGTATCTCCGATTCATATCTTTTTATCCGCATTTTATCTTTGTCCTATTTATTTATGCATTTTTATGGACAAAAAATTTACATGTGTATATATATATATATATATTTAAGTTTGGGGGATAGAGTCCTCTAGTAGTGTAAAAGAAAGCAATAAGTCCACGCATACTTCCGTTTATGGCAAAATATATACATGTATATATTAGCTATCAATCACGGTAAAAATCGAGTCGGATCAAATTTGTATAAAATTTAAGATTAGATTTTTTTTATTTAGTTTTTTGTTTAGTCCAAGCCCCCCGTTGACTTTTTTATAACGCATTCTAAGCTTAAACTTAATTCTTTTTTCAGATAATGATGCCCAAGTTGGATCGATTTAAGTTTGCTTTTAAAAATTTTAATATATATAATATAATTGAAAGCTATAATCCATAAAGTATATTTATATTTATGTATATATCATATTTAATAGATATATAAATAAAAAAATACTATTAAAAATATCATCAAATATGGACATTAATTTTTATAATTAAAATTTATGCTACATAATATATGTAAAGTATATAAATATGACAAATTTAATAAATTTGTCCTAAATTAAATAAGAGCATTTTGTCATTGATATTTATCCAGTATTATTAGCAGTCCTCAATTATAATTCCATTTATACAAGTTACTCTCACAATCATTTGTTGATATGAAAGATAGACAATTTTGTCTAAATTGACCTATTAACTACTTATATGGAATGCTAAGTGCCAGCATGGAATAATGAGTTATAATTAGAGTGAAATAATGTCATTTCTATTCATTCTTGCTCGATAAAAAGCCTAATTGCACACTGGTCTATCACATTTCCTCTTCTTACATTTTTCGATAGCAAAGCATGAACCCTCACAATAATACTCAGGCTTGTTATTTTTAGAGATGATATTCATATAACTTCAATTGTAATAACCATTTGATGAAAAAAACTATCAGCATGAAGCTTCCATCGTTGAATCGAGCATGAATTGGTCTAGAATTGGGGTTTTGACACTCCTCTTGCATATTCCAACATTGGACTTTATAGATGTGGCAGAAAAACATTGTTACTAACATCAAAATCAACATTAACCTGGAGGCATTTTTATCAATGCTTATATGGGTCGAAGAAAAACATTAACTATGAATTTTTTTAATAAGGATGACTTGGAAAAGATGTTTACAAGGTTAATGACAAAAGTTTGGTTTTTGAAAAAAAATTTAAATTATACTAGGGATTGTTGTTCTTTTTTTTTTGGAGGGGGGGTTCTTTGTTTTTTGTTTTAAGGATTTTTTTTGGCCTTTTTCATTTATTTTCTTTTAATTATGTAATTGCAATAGTATCACTATCTCATTATATAATGTGAAAGCCATTTTAATGAAACTAAATTATGCAATTATGCTGTAATGTATGAAGTTTTTTTTTGTTTTAGTTTAAATATTTTAGAATAATAACTATAATGAAAATAGTGAAAATTAAAATGAAATCACCAAATATTGTTAAGTCTTGCAAATTATCATTTGCAAAATTAGATATAACCAAAAAAAAAAAACATACCTTGCAAATTATATGAAATCCACATAGACAAAAGTCCTACTAAACTTTTTGATGATTTATAGGTTCTGCAAATTATCATTTGAAAAGTTGTCTATAAGTATATAGACATCCTTTATTGCCAAATGCCAATAAACTTTGACTTTTAGTTCCTTGTAACTAAAACGTTACAACCTAATATTCAAGCATTATACTTTTAATTTCTTGTAACTAAAACATTTACAACCTAATATTTAAGCATTACAGGGGTAATAAACATTTACTACCAATAAAACATGATTAACAAAAGATAATAAAGCATTGAATTGCAATTGAGGCTACCAATAAGTATTTATTACCGATATTTTCAATTTGAATCCAAGTATAATTGATAAATCGACTATGTTTACACATAATTCCTTCATGCTATTACTTAATTCCAAGATATTAGGAAAATATATTCCAAAAATTGAGCTTTAAAAGATCAATGTTTATAGATCAATTCATAAAAGAAAAAAAACTAAAGAATTCAACTAACAAAAGGTTCCTTTTAGATATCAAAACATTAATGTGGTAATGAAATTAGTTGTAAACTATTATTCTTGGGAGAGTGGTAATAGATTTGTAATCACTTAGAAAGATTGATCATCTACATGTACAACATCCCTCTTCTTTTTCATTTTTTTTAATATTTGTGTTTTTATACTCCATTAGAGGATTCTTGCATTTTTTGGAACTGTGACTAACTTATTGACTTTGAATATTTTGTCTTCCCATACCTTCTTTTCAATTTGTATAGTTTTGGTGGTGGTTTTTCATCCTTCTTCTTTTGCTTCTTTGGATGTCTAATTGATCTATCATATTTGAATGGGTAGATTGGTTCAGTAGTTGATCTTCCCCAATATTCCCCTAGTAGTGCTAGGTTGATGAATGGTGCATATGTCCTAAATGCTGCCATGCTATAACCTGGATAAATCTACCCATGTTGCTTTCTTTAAAATGCCTATCGTGATGTAATACTAAGGTGAGATAATAAGCCATGTTGCATCGAATAAACAACTAGTAGATATTAAGAAAATTTTACACCTTAGCCAATCAAGTAAGATAAAAGAAAATATCTATGAATAAATTATATAGCCATAAAGAAGCATATTGGAACCAGAAACATTAATTGTAGTGCTTAGTTAACTTTGTTGTCATGCTTTCATGTCAACTAAATCAATAAGAATTAGAGATATACAAAAAGTTGAATTAAATTAAAGAAATCATCTTTGTGTTTCTTTTACTTCAATTTCTCCTTTTCTTTTTATTCAAAAGAAAAAAAATTCTATAATAATAATTTTGGTATTATACAAAATGAATGAGAACATAATATAGTTTAGAAAAGTGAATCACAATCAAATTGCCCATTTTAATGATGACAACTTCATATAAATCTTTGAAATGATTAGATTTTAAACTTAAAAGTGGAGAAAGATGAAAAAAAAAACAAGAAATAAAAAGACAATCTTTTAAACTAGCTTAAGGAGAAGTTTTCCAATAATAACAATGTGAAAAATTATAAATGTAGGCATTATTGTTAATTCAATCAAAAACAATAAAATAATTCTAATTTTTAAACATAATTTTTCCTCGTAGCCTTGCTTTCTCATGACTAGTTAAGCATGCATTGTCCATCAAGCATTTGTTTTTATTTTCTAATATTAAGTTCATTAATTCCACCATAGCTTACAAAGAGATGGAATTTACCAATGAGATGTTTATCATTCAAACCTTCAATGTTGTTTAGTTATTATTAATCAAGTATGATGTTTGGTTATAATAGGCTTTTATAAACTTTTGTTATCTTATTTCACATGGTCCAAGTTTGCTTATGGACCTAAGCCCCCATTTGGAACGAGAGAAGTAATGGGCAACAGAAATGGGAAGAAAGAAGTTGGGGCGTCCGTACGAAACTTCTCCCGTTTGGAACGGGTGACAAAAGTGAGAAAAGAAATAAATTTGAGGCAAAAAGGTAAAGTGGGTCCCACGTCTGCAGAGGTTCAGACTTCTCTCCAAAAATGGAGAGAAGTGGGGAGAAGTTCAGCTGAGTGCAAATTTTTTCCACAGCTGCCCTCGGAACCAGAGAGCAACCGGAAAGAGCCAACCACCACAAAGGACTTCGGCGCAGACACTATTCCATATCCTCTACTCGAAACACAAACCTTTGTTCTCCTCTGAAAACTCAAATCTATCGCGAACTCAAATCGAAGATAAAACCAAAAGACTACTAACCAGAAATACAGAACGAGAGGAAACCTAATTGAGAAATAGGTGAGAAATGCGAGGAGTGGAGCGCAGGCACTCGATCGAGGAATTGGAACCGGAAGCAGAAGGGAACGAGAAGAAAGAGCAGGACGAGGAAGAGGAAGAGAATAAGAGTGAGATAGAGGAGGCTCTGGTAGTAGAGGGGATCACGTGAGCAGCGGCGGCGGCGCGTCTCTGATGGAAGGAAATGAAAGGAGGAAGATGGGGGATTCAGTGTCGAGGAGATGGAGAGAATAGGAAGAGGAAGAAGGGCTCTGCGATGATGGATTTAGAAGGATAGAAAGAAGGAGAAAGTAAAGATCGAAAATTTTTATGTGCTAGTTTCAGGAGCCCAATTTTTGGGAAAGTTGACAATCCCTAAAGATAACGACGATTTCAAATCAAACCATGGGAAATTACCGAGGGTTCCAATAACCCCAGGTAATTTTTGCTTTTTAATATTAATATAACATTGAAAATTTTTCCATTTTTACCATTTATTTAGTTGTTGGATGAAATGAAAGAAAATAATATGGAAGGAAGGGAAAATATAAAATCATATATTTTTTAAAAGAATTATAGAATTTAGTATTAAAAGAATAAAGGCAAAATATAAAATCATATATTTTTTAAAATAATTATATTATTTGTATATAAATATATGTATTTTTTAATGATAGGATTTATTTTTAATTATTAAATTAAAAAATTTAATTAATGGATTTATTTTTAATTTAGTCTTTATTTTAGAAATTAAAATTGTTGTTTTCAAGAATAAAAATTTTTAAAATACACATTTGCATTCATATTTTACACATAAGGGTACAATAGTTATTTTATAAAAATACAACTTCTTTCTCTCCTAACTTCTCCCTTTCCAAACAAAAGAAATCATTTCTCTCCTAACTTCTCCTTTTCCAAACAACACAAAAGAAATTCTTCTTTCCTCTCACTTCTCTCTCCCCTAACTTCTTTCTCTTCTAATTTCTTTCTCCTCTCACTTCTCTCCTATCCAAACAAAGGCTAAATCTTTTTAAAACTCACTTTTAAGCGTCCAAAATTTGAACCCTTTTTCTTCCCTATTTTGTTATCTCTAATAAGAATCAATGATTTCTCTTAAGTAGTATATAGCCAATTAATTGCTTATGGAAAACTAAATATGCTTTATATACTTTGCTCATAGCTTTAAACTATTATGAATTTTATTATTCAAAAATAATTATAGAGAAGATCAATGTAAGGAAACAAACCTTGCAAAATGAAATCTTTGAAGTTCTTTGGAAAATATTATCTCATTTTCTAAATTGACATAATGAAATTTTAGGATCATTGTATCAAGTCAAAACATAAAATTCCTATTTCTTATCTTTGGAATTATTAGGTATTCTTAAAAGTGTCCTTTGTTTTATATGTTACTTATGCGCTACCATAAGTATTGTATCTTTGCTCATTATACTTCTACCCATAAACTAAACAATCAAATAATTAGGATATTACATATATCAATTAATAATTAATTTTTTTTGAAATACTACAAAAGAATTTCTAACTATTATAGGCCTTAACATTTCAAGCAACTAGCAATGTTAGAAAAATTTTCAAATATTACACAAGAAATTCTTATTTTTTTTAAATAATACACTCTTGGAAAATAACAATAAGAAATATTAATGGACATGACATAAACAAGGCCATTTGCATGTGTCCAACATAAAGGAACTATATTATTTCAAAAATTTAGTAGATATTGGACATTAGTTTTCAATGTAGAGCTCCCCAATACTCTATTTCCTTATAGATGGGACCATAAAAATGCCAATACAACTATATGGTCCACACAATATGCATGAAAATGCAAATAGTATATAGTAAAATACAAAATCAAAGATTGCTTTTAACTTGTTAAAGTTGAATTTGAATAACTACTATTTCTTTCACACTTTGCTACGAGCAAGATTTGTTGTTAATTTTTGAGATTCCCTTTTGCTTCACTACAGCTCTATGTTCACCGCATGAAAACATTATGCAAAAATAATGGATAGCATTGTGCAAAAAGAATGAACAGTAACTTGTTTGGGAATCAAGGTTTTTACCCTTCAATAATGTGGAGAAAGATGATAATTTGTTATAAACTGCAACTGCTCCTTCCTAGTTGGTGCTTAACATTCCATGTAAGTAGTTAATAAGCTAATTTACATAAAATCATCTATCTTCAAGCCAACCAATGATAGAAGGACTAACTTGTGCAAACGAAATTATAATCAAGTACTACTAATGATATTAGATAAATATCAAGGATGAAATTGCTAGCACCTATTTAACTCATGGATGAATTTATTAAATTTGTCTATAAATATAATAAAATATTTAAAAAAATTATAGTTTACCCATTTCAGATTTTACCTTTTATCACTTTATTTATTTATGATTTTAAAAGTTGCATGTAACTCACCTGTGATTTGAATCACTAGCACTTTCCCCACCTTAAATTATTTTTCCATCCAAAAAAAACTCACGAAGATCAAAATAATGTTATTTGACATACTCTTTTATAGAACTTTTTAGAAGAAATTTTCTCAAATTGAAATATTATCTCCCAAATTTGATAAAATATTGAATTTCCATTTTTATTTACCAAAAATTTGTCATATTTTTATTTGTACCATAGAAAAGAAGTTAGAAAAAGACTCAACAAAAATGAAACAATTGGTGTTGAACAAGCTCGAAAGTTTATTGAATCTTATAAAAACTGTCATTGAAAAAACCGACATTGGTAGTTTTAAATCTTCCCCATTGAGATGCAAATATCGCCAAATGATCAGTTTATACCATGAACAATCACATTTAGGTATTTTATCAAATTTGGGAGATAGAGTTTCAATTTAGGAAATTTTCTTTTGAAGAGTTCTGCAAAAGAAAATGTACAAAATGATGTCATTTTGATTTTCATTAATATTTTTGGATGAAAAATAATTCAAGTGAATAAAGTACTAACAATTCAAACTACAAATGAATAAGTACAATTTTTAAAATCAAAAGTGAGTAAAGTGATAAATGGTAAAATTTTATGTAGGTAAAGTATAATTTTCTAAATATTTAATTTATAGCTATGAAAGATGATTCAAATGAAAGTTTAAGTTTAATGCATTTATAGAATAGGATTTTTTTGGGTCAAAATCTGATCTTTGATTCTAATTTTTTTAATCAAAATCTCATTTATTTGAACTTGAATCCGAACCAAAAATTAGGCGGGATCGTATTTATCCATTCCTATGAGGTATAATAGGTTGGAGTGTAGTAGTGTCATCAACCGGGGTAAAGAAAAATAATAGGTGCACACATACTTCAAACGATAAAAAGTGACATATGAATTAACATATGAAATTTACAAGATCTTGTGTAAAGCGTGAAGAGAACATATTTTTCTTCCTGTTATAAGAAAACTTAGAGCTATTGTTTAGGGGAAAAAAATATAAACAAGTCTCTTAAAATTTGATTTAGTATTATATAACTCATTTCAAGTTTCAAAATCTATAAATAATCCTTTTAAAGTTAAAAAAAATAGCAATTCAATTTAAAAAAATAAAAAAATGCATCTAATAAATCACTCATAATTGTTATTAACTGTTTTTAACATGAATTTAATTGGTTTTTGAATGAGATTTCATTTTAAATAAATTATTAACAATATAATTAATTCTATAATATATTATGATATAACTGAAATAAGTATTTTGAATAAATTATTACTTGAACTCAACTAAATTGCATTTAGGGAGGTTAGATATATGTTTTTTTAATTTTTTTCAATACTTATTTGATTTTACTGCACCAAAAATAGTTAAAAGAAATCATAAGTGGCTCATTTCTATTTTTTTTAATTGAAAATTTAATATTTTTACTTTTTTTGAAAATTTCATAAAGTTTATTTGTAAATTTTGAAATTTCAAAGGATTATGTTACACTAAACTATACTTTAGATGGCTTATTTGTATTTTACCCTATTATTTACTATGTTTTAAATTAAATTTATACTTATTTTTATTTTTAATTAAATACACTTTGTTATATTTTACTAGATTTAATGAACGATAACGTAGAACTTTGGTATAATTTTTATTTGTATTTTAATGATAAATTATTTTAAAAAATTAAAATATTTTAAGACATTATATTTTTCTTTTAGAAAGAAAAGATAGGTCACTTGTCCCTCTCTTCATAAATCACCAATCCAATTGCAAAAAAAATTAAAAGAAATGAGAGTGATTTTTAATTAGTTAATAAGCACATAATTTATATATTTACTATCAATAAGAATCGAGACAAATATAAAGAGAGGTAATTAAAAAATAATTATTAAAAATTCTTATATTTATCTTAACCATCTTACTTTTTTCTCAATTTTTATTGACATTAATCAAACAAATTATGTGCTTACTAACTAATTCAAAATTTCATAAGATGTGATAGAAAATATATGATTAGCAATGAAAAATAAATATAAAATGTAATTTAAAACTTTTATACTATTGAGATATAATTAAAAATTATGAAAAATTAGTTGAAAGTATTTTATTTAAGTGACATTCAATATTCATTAAAAACTTTGAATTTTTTTCTACCTTTAAGATTTGATCTTTAATCCTTTCGTATATGTCTAACAATTTAATTATTTCTATTATTAAAAAAATTATGAAAAATTATAATAGATAGAATAATTAAACCTAATATATTATATTCTTAAAATAATTATAACTTACTTTCGTTACATATTTTAAAATTTAGTCGAGTTTAATTTGCTTATTGTAGGCCTTTTTCCTACACAAACAAAAAAACAAATCAAATCATTTCAATTATATAAAATAAACGGAGAAAAGAATAAATTAAAAATTTATAAATAATAGAGAGAATGAAAATTTTATATTTGGGAATGGTACACTTTTTTCAGCCATTATAAAAATTCTATTCTATATTTGTAAGCATTAAGAGGATTATGACTTCTTTTCTTTTATCGAAAATATAAAAATAATAAAAGATGATTAATATATTTAATATTAAATATAAAAATTTTGATAGAAAATAATTTTTTTAAAAATTATTTTTTACTATTACATTTTTAAATATCAATTTTATAAAATATAAATAAATTTTTTTCGAAAAATATCTTAAAGAAAAACATATGGGGTGTCCTCAACTTTACCTTAATTTTCCAAGAAATAACGGATTGGTCTCTGTTGATCTCTCCATTATTTTGAATTCTTCACTTCATTACTCCCTGCCCAACGGTCAAATGCCACGCTGTCCCAATTAATCATTATTTTATTTCTTCTATGCATCTTTCATCCTGACCATTTAAGAAGAATGATCCTCACCGTACATCGCACTCCCTATTAACATCCAATGGCCATTATGCATCACGATTAGCCAAATATAAACGACGATACATCGCTCATCTTCTTCCTTGGGAAGCCAATGAATGAGCCCGCGTTTCATAAGGAAGAGCAAGTCGTAGGACCCCGTGAAACCGGATGAAATGCAGAGTCTAAATCACTGAAATAGCTGAATTTGCGATAACATTTTCGAAATTTCGAAGATTCTTCTGGATCATGGACACTTCAAAGAAGGGGATTGTGATTAAGAAAGCAAATGATCACTGGGCTTTTCTGGTTAGTCCTTCAACTTTCATACATTACATGGATTTTTTTTTATTTTTTATTTTTTTGCATTTTGGATCTGCTGTGGTATCTATCGTTGACGTTTCTCTTTTCTTGGCTTCTAGATTGGACGAACTAATGGATCATTTTACTTTGTAGTCCGCTCACCATCTATTCTGAGCAATTTTTGGATTTTATGAATTTTTAAGGTTTTTCGTCATTTTCGGGAATTTTAGATTTTCTGTTGTTTTTTATCTTAAATTTTTAATGCTGAAAGCTGAAGATTCATCCTTTTTTAAGTTCGTTTCTTTTTGTCTGGTTGCTGAGAAAATTGGTGGCTGATAAAAATGTTCAAGCTGAAATTTGACTTTTTTTTTTCTTGTATTGTTGAAGCTGGAAGATTCAAAACTTCATAATATTTAAGTCTTTTACTTCCATTTTTTCCATTAGGCATGCTGGAATCTTGGGATTCATCAATCATTAGTTTAATTTTATTGTTACTGTGTTTATCCATGCCAGTATTATTGAGTTCATGTAGCAGTTCTGTCTAAAATATAAGACTGGCCTGGCAATTTTCGCTCACAAATCATGATTCATGGTTGTGTTTGGTGTGCTACAGGAACATATTGAAGCCCCTTTGTGGGCAGATCTGACTTTGGATGCTCAATCGTGTAATGAAGACGTGTGAGATTTCTACCTGATATTAATATAATATAGGTTGTGTTCTTCTAAGTACAGTGGTATGATATATAACCTTTTTACCCTTTGCTATACTGCAGAAATGATGATTGGTTCAACACAAGCCACCCGTAAGCATTCTTCCAGACGTTTTCAAAGTTACTGAGTTCGGCTATAGTTCTTATATTGTGGTATTTGAGTAAAACTTAAATAATTTTCAGGTTTCATCAGTGGTCTGCTCGCATGTTGAAGTCTAAGTTTTCTCATCCTGGCGAGGAGATAATCACTTCGGACCTAGACTATCAAGGACCACCTTCACCAATGCTTCCATCTTCAGTGACAAGATCAAGAGGCAAAGACTACAAGAGCAAGAACTGGAAAGCTGCCAATCTGAATACTTTGTTAGACAAGCAGCATACAACCAAGGGTTTAACTCGGACACTCTTTCAGAGAGATATCAACTTTGGTCAGGAAGTGAAACCCAAGTCTGTGATAACTAGTTCCAGTTCTGTGAGTAAGAAGATTGGAAAAAGCAATATAAGAAGCACAATTACATGCGATAATGCCCAGAAACAGAAAAAACTTACGGAGTTGTCAAATCAACTAGGTGATCAGAATAGTCGACTTTTGTCATTTAGGAGTATTAATCTTGGGAAAAGCCATCTGACAGGAGAAGCATCAAGAAGGGAGGTTGATGGTGATAGCAATCAATCGAAAGCCCATAAATCATCTTATGAGAAGTCTCGTGTTCACCCATATGTAAAAACTGGTTATCCAGCCACTAGTTCAAGTTCTGTAGATAAGAAGACTAGTGAAAGCAATACAAGAAGTACAATTACATTCGACAATGATGAGCAACATCAAAAGTTTTTGGAGGTGTCAAGTCATCCTTATGATCAGAGTATTGGATCGTTGTCATTTAGGGGTATTAATCTGAGGAAAAGCTGTGTTACAAAAGAGGCATCAAGAGTAGAGATTGATGTTGGTAGCAGGCCACTAAGGGCCCGTAACTCATCTTCTGGAAAGTCTAGCATTGGGTCATGTTCAAACCCCAGTTATGAAGTTAAGGTTGCATCTAAGCAGAAGAGAGAGAAATTCACGGATAACAAGGATGTAGCCAGGATGAATCTTGCAGCTGACAACAGAAACAAGCCTTCTAACGTATCCAGGACATCTATTGTTCCAGTGGAGGGAGCAAGATCTAGTAACACAAGAAGAAGAGGAAGCAGAGTCAATATTTCTAAACCAGCCCCCGCTACTGCGGCAAAACCAACGGTAAGAATGTAAATTGCCCATAGGTCAGACATCTGTTTGATTTTGTCATGAAATAAAGCTGATCTTTAGTCACTACACTAGCCTTCTGATGAAGCAACTTCCAACCTCCCCTATCTCAGTATGAGTTGAATGCATTTTGAGAAACGTCATAATCAGCATCCTTTCCATTTGTACCAAACTGCTTTCTCTTTTCTTTCATTATATTTTATATATTTTCTGTTGGCAATATTTGCTTTGTGGCCCTCACAAATTATATTCTCCATTAGTGTTTCAATATAAGATATATTGTCAGAGTCCTATGTGCACTTTCTTTCAGGTTCAATGGCAGAATATACGTTCAACAGCCTTGTCAGTAGGCAGGGTTAGTAAACAGATCTTGTCTATTGATGCTAAGGAGAAACTAAGAAGTAGCAAGATTAATAATTTGGCCGGCAAGGGTAAAGAGAATGATGTGAGTGTGGCAGTGCATCAGAAATGTAATGAAAGAGTTATTCCTGCTAGGGCCTCAGTCAAAGTTCAGAGTCAGAGAACCACAGAACAGAACCCCCAGCAGAATGATGACGGAGCCAGATCAGCTGCATTGAAAGTGCTGGTATGATACTTCTGATGTTACTTCTAATATTTGATGGAGAAAGAACAAGAGGGAATTTAAATGAAAAATAAATAGTCTAGCCCCTAAGCAGAGACTTTTCATAACTGATAGTGAAGATCTTAAATATTTTCCTTTCAATGGAAATTGGAAGTCAACTTTTGAACATTGTATATTCATATAGTAATGATCCTTCTCTTGTGGCATCTTAAGCCAATTTACCAACAGAGCGAGAGGGTTGATAAATCAGCGTTATGTGTTAAAGAAATTCCATATCTTATATAACATACAGTCAAATTCCCGATAGATACTTTGGTGATTTAGCCATAAATGAAATTGCCTGTGTTAAATTGTTAATTAACAATCAGTTTAGTATGCCTGATTGACTGACTCTTTCACTTTTCCTCTCTTACCGGTATCTATATGATTCAAAGTGATTTACATGGACGAAATGACCTTCATTGTTAAGTAAGCATCATGAATAGGAGATATTGATGGCCCTCGATGTCATTGCTTCTTGTTCCACTCGCTTAATCCCATTTCACTTGATCTTTAAGTGTATCTCATTTCTTAACTTTGTTCTATTCCTGTCCCCAACCCCCACTCTAGCTTAGTCCCATTTCACTCGGTCTTTATCTCATTTCTTAACTCCTTGTAGTTTCAGAATTAGATGTAGCATTCTCCTTTGAGTTTACCTTTCTCCTTTCATGCATCTCAGGGCTCTTCCAGCGTTCCTATTGGGATATAGCATGTCCTTTAGGTTATATGTAAGTGTAAACTTACTGTCTGAAACAGACACAGGTTAGACTTTCATATTGATGCCTCTCAAAGATTCACCCCTAATATTTCTATATTGCTTTTACGGGTAGCTTTGCAAGTTTTTTCACCTATCTTATATTTATTAAAAAAATACATTCACTTCTCTTAAATTTTAGTAAAATTACACGGACCTCCTTTTTAATTTTCAATAAAATGATGAGAAAATACTGTTATAGATTCAAATCAAATAATATATATCAATGTGACGAGAAAAATTACACTTCTCTTAAGTTTTAGTAAAATTACACGAACCTCTTTTTTAGTTTTCAATAAAATGATGAGAAAATATTATTATAGATCCAAATCAAATAATATATATATATCAATGTGAGATAATTTAAGTATTTTGTGATGATAAATATATATTTTAATTAAGCTCAAATAATTAAAATATAATTAGTGTACTATTAATTTTAACCATTTGAATGTAACCGAAGTATATCTTTGGAGGAAAAATATTTCAGTTATCATATATTGCTTGATTTAAATCCATATTCATGTTTTCTTATGATTTTATTGAAGAAGAGTTTAAATATAGTATTATTTTATGTTTTAAGGGAGATTTGTATAGATTTTGAAGTTAAATTAGAAGTTTTACTGAATTATTTTTCTCTATATTTATTTATTCTTCGTATTCATTTTCTTGAGGGGTAATATACTATATTGTTATTACAAAAGGCTTTGATGCTCGTATTAGTTTCTTATAGCCACGGTCTTGCTCCAAAATCAGCCTAGGAGTGAATTCAACTTCCTATAGACCGAGTTCATGTTATCAATTTTCCCTGTCTTGTATTTTTTTTTTTTTTTGGGTGGGGGGGGGGGAGTGTGATGTTAAAAGTGCTTTTAAAGATGGTTGTTAGAGCCTAATCCAAATTTCTTGGTGCAGGGACAAGTTAATGATCAATGTGAACCAAAGAACTCAACTAGTCTGCATAGAAGGATCTACCTTCGATGAAGGAGTGAAAGCTGCAATTTGACTCTTTGTACATAGATCATGGTATATGCCAACCTGGCATTGTTTCTTGAATCACCTGATGGACACACGGGTGAAAAAATATGTCACTTCATCCTGGAATTTTGGCGGAAAATTGAGGTTGCTGTTGGAAATGAAAATTCTCAACTAGTTTTCTTTATGATATCATTTTCTGGCTTTTGCGTGTGATGCATTAGTTAGATTATCCTCGTTGAGGACACGTCTTACCTACACATGGATTAGTGACAGAAACCTTTTAGAGTAATGGAAATTTGAGGTCTATAGTTTTATGTAATATGCTGAGATCTCAAGTATGATATTCAGAGTCTCCTAACAGCAACAGCAGTAGATCGTTGAAAGTGACGTGTGAGGAAATTGTGAAAGATATTTATCTATGGCGATTCAAAATTTTTATGGGTTCCACCCTCTTCAGAGGAAGAGCATTGAGACTTCCTGTCTGGAATCGCAGTGGCATGATACTCACACCTGGGGACTGAACCGGACGGATCTACGAGAATTGTAGACCGACCGTGAAATTAGGAATTTGAATCCTATTTATGAATCGTAGACTTGTGGATTGAATTCACAGATTTTTTTAAAAATAATTTTAAATTTAAAATAATAATTATAAATTTAAAAATAATATTTTTAATGCATTTTTAATTTAAAGTAATAATTTAAAGCTAAATAAATAATAAAACTTAATTAATTTTAAAATAAAATTATTAACATAAAAATAATATATTTAAATTGAAATGAATTAAAAAATAAATAATTATATTGGAAATGAATATTGAATTAATTAAATGAAGATTAATGTATTTATTTTGAAAGGCAAAAAAAGACAAATACTGCAGACCTATCCGCAAGCCCTTGTCACCGTTCAGACAAACTACAGATCCGGCAAATTGAATTGTTTTATATTCACATATTCACATTTAAATGAATTTATTTTTATTTTATTTTTAATCTATATATTTTTTTAGACTCACAGATCCATCGTAGATTCAATTCCGTTTTAACGGCTTTACCGTACGTTGACAGCCAACTTTTCAATACATGAACCAAGCATGGGGCGGGAGGGGGGAGTAGAAAAGTGGGAAAAGAGAAACCCATGCCCACACCCTAAAATCAACAACCAAATCCTATCCCTTTGAGCTAGCTTTATATTTCCAGAAGCCCAATCCAGTAGTAACTGTGGAACATTTTGGAAATTTCGGAAACCAGGCATGTACGGCGGAGGTGGCATCTGAAAGATTTTCTCCAGGTGGTGGGTGATTTTGTCAAATTGAGGAATGTAGCTCTTTGGATCGCCGTCTTTGATGATTGAGAGTGCCACGTCTCTGGTTGTGAAATGGATGCGTCCTCGTAGATACATGCTTGCTGATTTCCTTCCTTCTCGGCGCGATAGTCACCCCATTCCTTGTGGTCGCCGTACCTGGATATGTATTTCCGGTTAGCAGATAAGCTGCGAGAGGCTGGAAGTTGAAGTGAAAGAAGTGGGTTCTGTTTGATGGGGTTTGCACATCAAAGAATCTAGAGTCGTAGGTCTCGAATTTGTTCGGAAATCGCAGCCGACAACGGACATGCGGAGTGTCATCTTCGTGCAGTTCCTCGGATACTTGGTATATATTTCGGAGGGCATGCCTGAAAAAAGAGAAGTTCGTGGTGTATCTATTTACCTTTTTATACCCTGTAACTTATGGTGCAAATGTGTAGGACAGCATATCAGAAATCTATTACTCTGCTTAATTTAATTTCAATTGGATCTATTTAATTAAATAAATCAGGATATTATAAAAAAATTTTAATTAAATAAATTAATTTTTTTTATTTTAAATCTAACTTACAAATTTATTAGGTAAGTCCATTTAATACTTTTTTTATTTAAATTTATTTACTATAAAGATAATAATATATAAATTTTTTTAATAATAAATTAAATATTTTGAATATTTATTATATAATTTATGATAAATTAATTTATTTTTATTACATGTTATGGTAATTTAATATTATTTTATTTTTAATTAAATATTAAATATTTAAATTAATAATTTTATGATATGAATATATAAATTTATTTTTTATTAATTAATTTTTATATAAAATTTTATATTAATTTTAGTATTATTATTAACTTATTTAAAAAAATTTTATAATATATTTTGTAAGCCTTAAATTAATTTATTTAACAATTTATATTTAAAAATAAATTTTTAGATAAATTAATAATTCAAGCTAAATTTTTAAAATAGGTTAATGAAATTTAAAATAAAATTTTATATAAATTAAAAGGTTGAGTTCGAACTAATATTTTACGTTTGGTTAGGGGTGACAATTTTTGACACGACACGATAACACGACACAAGTTAAACGGGTTCGGGTCAGGTTTAATCGAGTTCGGGTCATAAACGGGTTGACCCCGTCTGACCCAAATAAATTTCATGTCGGGTTCGGGTCAACCCGTTTAACCCGTTTTAAACTCGTTTAAGTTACACGTGTTATTAAACGGGTCAACCCAACCCATCAACTCGTTTAACTCATTATAAAATATATAAATTTATTAATTATTAATTTATATAAAATAAAAAATTAATATAAACAGATTGATAAATGGGTTCAAGTCGGATTAAACGGATTGTGTTACTATTTTATAAGCATATTTTGTATATTCGAGTTATACGGATCGTATCGGTTTGACCCGTTTAATACACGGATCGTGTCGGATCAACCCGTTTATTAAATGGGTCGTGTTCGAATTGAGCATAAATAAATTCAAGTTATGCCTAACCCGATCCGAACTCGACTCGTGAACCCGAATTGCCGCCCCACCTAACCCGTACGGCCATATTATGCCTTGAAGGTGCTTTTACGGTCTTGCCGTTTTGTTTTTGCATTCAACTTTCTTCTGTTTTTGCTTTTGCTGGGTTGTTTGCTATTAACTGATTTGTTCGACTGACTTTTTATTAGCTTCCCTAGAAAGCTTCTTTTCCCGAACTCTTTCCCAAATTTAAGCTTCGAAACAAGACTTTCTCCTCAAACAAAGCTCTTCCGATCTCCAATGAAATTTCAAACAAAGCTCCTAACCTTTACATTTCGTCCTTTTGCATATTTCCCAGATTTGTTACCTTCCTTTGTCGACACTACTTCCTTTTGAATTTGCATACCATCGTCTCACCTTCTTTGCTTCCATTTTTTTCTCCCTTTGGCACCTCTCATTCTCGCTGCCATCACCTCTGGATCTCCCTTCTACAACTAGATTTTTGGCCTGCTCGGCTCTATGCTTCATCTCTGCGTAACGCCAGTGGGTGCTGTCTCCATCTGTAGAAAGCTTCAATCTTGGCCTTGGGATTATGGATCAGCTCCGTAATCTATGGATAATAAGTTGTCAACGTTTCTAGAGTAACTTCTTCACTCTCTAGATTCTAATTTCAATTAGGTACAATTTTTAGCATGCTTCACTCTCAAATCTCATTCCTGATTTCACTCTCTCAATAAACATTTTCATTCTATTTTGTGTTATTAAAGTTAAAAATTGTCTCTTACGCCTTTCTGCCTTTATCATTGGTTTATCCCCGTTGGCTTCTGAGCTTCGAGATTTTTGGTGTTTGAATTTAGTTATTGTTTTGTTGATGCTCTGTCTGTTAAATTCCATTCACAATCAGCTGCTTTGGCTGTTCACAAGGAGTTTCAGTTTTTGCCAGTTGAGTGAACTCAACTTGGAGTTTCCATTTTCCTTTTGCTTAATGAGATTTTCAAATGTTGAGATCTTTTCTTTGATACCTCATTGACACAATTATTTTCTGATTTACATTGTATTTATTTTAAAATCGGCGTGTATATATTTGATTCTGAGCTTAAACTTAGATTACGGATCTTTAGATTTTGCTGCTTATTTGACTGCAACTGGTCAGCATGTTGATATGTAAGGTATGTGATTTAAGTATAGATTTTGGAAGGTATATGATTTAACCATAGATGCTGGAAGCTATATTATTTAGAAAACCCAATTTGCTTGCATGTAACAACCATTTAGAAAACTCAATTTATTTGCCTGCTTTATTAGTTAAGTTTTGTACGATAAAGATTTCCACTTCCACATAAACTGGACGTGAGTTTTGAGCTCAAGGTGCACAAAATTCCTGCCAATGATCATGTGCATCTTCTGAATAATGAAACAATTTACCTTTTCGAAAGGTCTGTTATAATTGTTTATCGGAGCTGTTTCCCTGCCTAGAGAGAAACCTACTGTACTAGACAAGGTTAAAACTGAACCTGAATTTGATGAAGCATTGTGCGTGACATTATCTAACCTAAAAGGCGATGTAATTGCTTAATTCCTCCTCCTCCAGGGTAGGAGGTGGCTCTTAAGCTTTGCTTGATAATTACAATTATGGAACTTCATGATCTATGGGATGATTGTATGCTCAAGCTTCCAGTTTCCAATGCTGTTCATGACAAAGTTCGCAGTGAGAGGATGTAGCAAGCCCATTGATCTCGTATGCAATCGCACTGGAGGACTTGCTAAGAAAGTAAATTACCATTTTAGTCGACTCAGTGGAAATGTACTCAGAAGAGAGCGTGATTTGAGTTCTGAAGTGCATGACATGTCTATGATATATAATTAGTGGAATGTTAGAGATGTAACTTGTAGATCCCACTTGTGATT
This sequence comes from Sindora glabra, assembly GCA_020226215.1. NCBI lineage: Eukaryota > Viridiplantae > Streptophyta > Magnoliopsida > Fabales > Fabaceae > Sindora > Sindora glabra. The sequence continues at coordinate 52,221,704 of CM035229.1, forward strand.
AACCTTTTAGAATACATCATATTTTCAAAGCGAAACATGATTTTGTCATAATTATAGGAAATATTTCCCTCCTAATTTGTTAGTTTGCCTTCATGCTGAGAACATTCTTTTCAATTCAAGAGCAAGATAAAATCTTCATGTAAATTATACTTGCACATCTATTATTCATACAGACTGAAACATATCTTACTGGAAACTCTATCATCGTACTTAAAAGGCACAGAGGGAAAATTTTAGCACTCAAGATTTTGTCTTAATATTACAATGGCCCGACTAATAATTCCATTTTAAAAGCACTACGGATGATTCACACTATGATGATTTACATGGCTAGCAAAATCGGCGGAAATCAGAGTCAACATAATTCAGCCGTCATCGTCTTAAAGCTCCATAGCTTTTTCTCATCTGCAAACAAGAAAACCAGCTGTCAGTTACGAGGTGCCCTTGAGTTCTCCAAGATGTTTAGATATTATATTCTAGACACAACTTCTATCATGGACCATGGCTGTAGCATTTTACATTTTTTATTTTTTAAGTACGTTGATGGCGAAGAGGTTTGAACCTAGGCCCTAAATCCTACCAAAACCCCTCAGTACTAACCTGCCACTTAGAAGCTTCGTAGCATTTTACATTTTGCTAGAACTACATTTTGGATTGACAATCTCCTTATACATAAAAATGATGGCATGCAATTTAAAGGCTAAAAATAGTGCAGAACTCGAGTCAACGATTGATTTCCCTTTGAACAATAGGAAATCATACAGGACAAGACCATATAGTTATACCCAGAAAATAAGGACAGAACTGAGTTTTAAAAAAAAATAAAAATAAAAATCATACAGGAACCAAAGGAGCAAAATTATGAACAAAGGCCTCTTCTCCTTTCTATATTCTCTGAAAGACTAAAATGCTTACTCCTCACATATTGAACAAATTACAATATAGATGATCGAGTTACTTTCAAAGGGCAAATATCTGCTAAAACTACTTGTCTTACAGAATATGCCAACATCCCTATCAGAACATTGCATCAATGGAGGCAGAAAGTTAGATGTACACAACATCTCTCCCAAAGTTAACTTCTGTCTATTTTGATATGAAACACCTCAAGAATCCCATCAAGATCATGGGAATATGCACAGAGGATTTTGCTTCTCAAAATTTATTTAAATCCATCTGTTCCTTTTGGATGGAAACACTAGGGGGGGCACACGAGAGAAATGAGTAAGTAAATGGACCAGAACACCACACAGTATAAACATCTGCACAATCATATATTTTGTTTGGCACAGTAACATCTACTCTATTAGGAATTAAGTAAATAAATGAAAGAAGATACAAACCCGAGGTTGAGACTTTTTTAATCTTTTGCTGACATTGTAATCATCATCGTCATCATCGTCATCATCATCTTTGTTCATAAGCATTCTTTGAATTGCAGAGTTATCTGATTTCCTGCCTCGTTTAGAGGATTGGATAGATCCTCGACCTCTCCCCTTGGGCACAGCTCTTTTCTGTCCTGATAGCTTTGATTCATTTTCCTTTCCATAAAATGGATGCAGTAAAATTAGCTTATTTACAAAGGATTAAATAAGTTTCAACAACCAATTTTAATCCAAGATACAAGCATCAGACAGATTGCATGTATTATGGAGTAGCAAGTACAGAATTGAAGGGCCTTGTAGACGTTTGATAGTTAAATGAGGAAAAATATAGCTAAATATGGAAGAGGAGAATCAAAGACTGGGTGTTGGTCCCTACCGAACTGTCATCAATCTCCTCGTCTGCTGCATTTTTTCTAACATCATCACTTGAAGCAGGATCTGAATTAGCCCCATCATCAGAAATACTCTGCACAGCAGTTGTTGCAGCAACTGATGCGGACCTGCATTGACAAGAATACCTTTGATGTCTTGAACAAACATCACCTGGGACCCAGAGGACAGACCTCTTGTATTTTGGGAATCCAATAAGGAAACAATCCCCCCCCCCCCCCCCAAAATAATAATAATAATAATAATTTAAAACAAAAAAAGACAAAATCCCAGCACAATGACCATGAGCTTCAAAACATAGGAACAGAGAAATATGAGCCATCTCAAGGAAATTGTACAGGTTGCACTGCTGCTTAAAAATTTTAAGTTCTAGCCTAAAATTCCAAATACCAGCAAACATTGTGCACTTCTTTTCTCCTTGGTCTATCCAAAACCACCAAATTGAGTAACAAGAAGAACCAAGGTTGTAATTTGTTTTTTAAAGCATCATCCATAATCCAACATCTTATGATGATGTCCAAGGGTCTTACCCATATCTTTCCCATTGCTGTAGACTTTTTCACAAATTTCATTTATTAAACAATAAAAAAGAAAGGGCATAGTTTTGCATAAACATATACTGCAAAAATGAATTGCATGACAAGAAATGCAGAAAGATATGAGATTATTCATATATCTGAAACAGCAACCTTTGAGAATGGCGAAATCCTAAAGATGCATCAAGAGTTGTCTGCTTGAAGCCGCTAGAGCCTCTGCCCCTGCCCCTGCCCCTTCCCCTTCCTCTTGCAGAAGTTTTATTGGGTTCAGTAACATCACGAGATGTCCTAGAAGACCCCTTCCGACCTCTGGTACTTGGCTTCGAAGCAGATAGCTGCATAGCATCTTCATCATCACTAAAGGAAACTGCACTTCCAGTTGCAGCAGCACTTTTGCTTCGGAAACCCTATATGAGTCACAGAAAAACTAAGAATGCAAGTAATGGGAAGGATTGACAGCCTAAACTAATGCTGTATCACCAGTAATTCAATAGCAGGTAGCATATCAGCTGTTGAGGTTACCTCTAATGACTGAGTGCCAGCAGTAAATTGTGAGGCATCCTTTGAGCGTGCAGATCTTTCCTTGACACGTTCCTAGAGCAACATGTATCAAGAATTTAAATTAGAAGCAAACAAATTAGCTGGAGGTCTAGAGGACTTATACACAGTTTCTATGCCTAGATGTTCTCCAACTCTCCCTCCAAGAGGGCCCCAGTAATAGCAGTGATATTCCTCCTTGGGAAGATGGATTTTCTGTATACACAGGAGATTACTTGATTCCTAAATCAAAGAATAAACAATGATGAAGCTTTTAACCTCCAAGCACTCTCCAACTTTAAGAATTAAATCTTCTTCTTCAAACTTCAGGGCATCTGAATCCTTAGCGATTTTGTTCTGTAGAAGTGCAAAAGTAAGTCATCAACAGCTCAATCTATGGGAAGAGGAAGAAAGAGGCAAGCAATAGTATTAAAATGAACACGTTTCAAGATAGAAGTACCAGAGAAATGATGGATAAATGTGATACAGAATACTCACTCGCGTTTCTTCAAGATTATATTGCACACAAGAATAGAATGCCATTTTGTCATCCTTGTTCACAAAATTGTGTAAAGCAATGTCCAGATCATTCACTGGAAGTATCTCCATTTTCTGCAGGACCATCACAAGTTAAATTTGATTAAGAAAACAGACCCACAATTTAAGTTGAACTTATAATTAAATTTATAACATACTTCATCGCCTTTGTTGAAAACTCTATTCCATCTAGCAACTAGCCATTGTTCTCTAATTAAAAATGCATATAACTGGTAAATCAACTTTGCTGAATTACAAACAGTGTTAAATGAGAATTCATCAAATTGAAAATCATATTATTAGCTTTTGTTGAATGTTACTAGCAATATTCAAGAAAGGAAGATTGTCAAAAGAAATAAGCTAAAATTATAAGCAAGCCCCCTAAACTGCAGTACCTTTACCCAGAAACTCAGCAACGTAACCCCAAAACTTTTAGCTGTGTGGAATTTACCCCATTCTATCAGCTCTGTCAATTATGATAATGGAAACAATTTGTGTAATCCAAAAATGACTTATTCTGACCCTTGCAATGCCAAAAGAAAACAGCCACATCCTTTTCAACCTAGTAAAATATTGTAGTTTTTATTTAGGAAAAAATGCAAATGACCCCTTCAACTATAGAGTGGTTGGCTTTTGCCTCCCTAACTTTAAAAACATGGAAATCACCCCCTTCAGCTTTGCAAAACTTAAACTTGGAATTAACATATATCATCTACTTAATCAATCATTTTATCAAATTATGTAATTCTTTCATGAACTTTTTAAACAAGAATCATACAATTATAGTATGTTAGTTTATTTTGTCATTTTTTTGCACATAATTTCCCTCCTCAATAACAAGTATTTAATTAAAATTCAATATAATTTAATTTCTATCAATTATATAACATAGAAATTACGTGTGAACAAATGATGAAATAAATCAGTATGTTATAATCTTTTCATTCTTGTTTAGACACTACATGAAAAAAATCATGTAATTTAATAAAATGGTTAAATAAGTGGACGATGAACGCTATTCTAAGTTTTGTTAAATTTAAGGAAGTAATTTCCAAGTTTCTAAAGTTAATGGGGGCAATAACCACCCACCTCAAAGTTGAAAGGGATATTTTACGTTTTTCCCTTATATTTATGTAGCACCTTAACTTCCCCTCTGCCTCTTTTGCAAAAAAACTAAACCCTTGTTTTTTTTTTTTTACAATGACTTGGGTTGAAAATAATAAGGTCATTGTGGTTTGGCGCTAAAGTGTTAAAATAAGTCACATGCACATCAAATGACCTATTTCTATATTTAATCTGACAGAGTTAGGAGTACAATGTGGAGTTCATAGTACATGAGGAAAATTTGCACAAGACCTATATAGATGAAGGGATTTCCTTGTAATCTAGCCAAAGAGATACAGTGATACAGTGTACAGTCATATAAACCTATAGGGAGGCTCCTTGATCAATTAAAAAGAACCTCTACAAACCATATGAGAAAAAAGCAAAAAGATTAAAGAAATCGAAGGTTGCAGTACCAAATTATTTTCAGCAACTAAAGCCTCTATATTCTGTTGATTTAATTCTTCTGGACGAAGCCGCTCTGAATCATCAATCTTGCCTACAAGTTCAGAAAAAAGGGGGGGGGGGGGAAGAGGAGAGGGGCAAAGTTACACAGCATCCAATATGACATGAAAATCATAGAATAGAGTTTTGCTTTATTTTCCCCCTTTAATACACAATGACATTACAACCACTCTTCAAAGCATCTCATATTTGTTAATTTACTAAGTCATGGACATTGCACATGATTCTTCTTATTCATCCTCGGTCAAAACCACCAGTTCCTTCAATACTGTCCCAAAAAGTCAATTATAATTGGAAAAATGTAACAGAGAAAAGGGTAACTCTGGCACATATACTAAATGAAGTTACTAATAAATTAAAGCAGGACAGTTTAGAAAATGAAGCTAACTCAACCTTCTGAAAGAGAAATAATAAATTTCATCCCCTCACATTTCTTAACAAGTAAATTACCTTCACTCTTCACCCTTCTTGTAGCCTTTGAGAATATAAGAATATCTTGGGGGTTTGCAACCTAAGGTACCAATAAGCAATCATGCTTTGAAAACAACCTGCAAGCAAAATTGGCAAAAGTGCACTAATTTAGGAAGTCATAGATGGGAGGTACCTTCCCCACATATTTCTGCCCAAATCTTTGAGGATTTATAGTCATGAATCCGGAGTAATCAACCTGCCAACATTATGTTGTAAATACTAAGGTCACGCCAAGAAAATTATGCAGTATCTAACATGTTGAATGTCCATAATAACCAATAGACAGAACAAGAGTTCAAATAAAGTCCTGTATAATGTATAAATTTGTCTTACAAAGAACTTGGGAGTCAAACTCAAGGAACAAGAAATAATGAAGCTGACTTGGATTAATGTTACTGTTACAATTGTTATATTAGGAAATTATCTTAGATTAATTATTATTGAATCTAGATTATGTTATGCTTGTCTTGCGCCTAAAGTCTAAGGGTATTAGAATTTTTATCTTTTTTAAGAGCTAATATATAAATAGAGCATTAAAGTTGAATCTTATGTAACAATTCAACCTCTCATCCATTCAATAGTATATTATCTTATGGTTCTCTCCTTAATTTTCTCTAGTCTCTCTTTACTCTTTCCCTCTAAACTCTGACCATGTTTCTCAATGGTTACAAAGATAATTGGCCTTTACAGTAATATTGTAGATGTGATGAAATGCAGGCTAATCTTTTTGTTGGGTGAAGAGCGAGTATAAGTGGTTTGAAAGTCAATGTAGAGTAAGAAATCACCTTGATACGTATTAGTGGAAGCTTGATTTCTGCTTTGTTGATAGCCTTTTTACTTGTTTTTTCTATTAGCTTTCCAACCTGAAAATAAATAAATTTACTATCATCAAATGCATTTGCTATACATCTCAATATGACCAAAACACAAGAAAGATTTGAGAAGTTCTAGTTAAGCTACTTTAACAAAAGAGTTCCGCAATGGCTACGAGAACAAATTCTATTAAGAATGAATATCCCACACTTTATCCAAAAAATAACTACTTTGAGGAACCAAATAAGGAAAACCTTATTGGACATTCCCCAAAAAAGCTTATAGACAACCAAAGCCTGAATTACAGTAGAGTATTAGGAAACCCACATACCACTTTGTCCAAGTGTTCAAGAATGGAATTTTGATCATTGGGATCAATATCAGTTTCATCTTTTAATATAACCTGCATCATGCAAATTTAAGTGATTTATGAGGAACTATAGGACAATTGTAAAATAGAAAGTTTTTCATCCATCCAATATGCTTCAACTAGCAGCACAACAAGTGACTTTGGCACACAGTGACATAGGAATATAAAATAACATGTGTCACCATACCTCCGTATACTCAAAAGGTCTCACAGACATCAGAGGTATCTTGGTTGGACGATACTGGTTCCCCTATCCAACAATAACCAATTCAAGCACAACTCAGTAGAGGAATAAAATAAAAGATACAAAGGGTAGTAAGAGCTTTATGAAAGAGGAAATTAGATTCCCATCAATAAACAACCTTAATTTCTAGGAGAAGTACATGTTTTGGCTTTGATTCTCCCTCAATAAGTGATGTTGCAACTGATGACCCCGGTTGTGAAATGTGAAACCCCATCCCTGAAACTTCCTGAAGTTAAGAACCACATGAAGTTCAGCATTGCACACAACAAATACATAAGTGTATCTGATTGATCACTTGATCACATCACCTGTGGGTCAACCAAACATTCATGCTCATGTCCCCACACAATGAAGTCTAGGAAGCGAGGCAAAAAGTGCTCATTTATTGCATTTTTGGGATTTGTTTTCACTCTGCATAGCATGTTTGAAATAAAAACAATAAATCATCAATTAAATCAGATCTAAAAGTTAGGTGCTAAAGACCAAAATCATGAACAAGAAATTGAAGCTAAGATGCAAATTTCAGGCTAATAAACAATCTTTCAAGGAAAATACTCTATGGAATTTCTGAAGAAACGCACACAAGCAGACACAACCTGTTCTGATGAAGTACCAGAATGTTAAACCAATCAGACACTGGACATCCTTCCTGAGATTCAGGCCGCATCCACTGTACAGCATGTGGTGTCTGATGAAGAAATAGACAATGCAGCGCATCCACACATCAGCAAAGTTGTACTGATAGAATAAATGTTCAAAAGCAAATGTTTTGTGTACCATACTTGAAACATCCTATTAAGCCTTTCATCTCTAATATTCCCCAAGCCATACAGAGCTACAACTGTTGAACCCTGCAGTTCGTAGAGCCACAACTCAGAACAGAAGGAGACTTGTATCTCAGAATTTCTCTTCTTTTTTGTTATCTCTCACATTTCTAATGACTAGCAAGAATTCTACCAAAAGGCACTTTATCATGGTGGTAACAGTAAGCAAAAACAGACCTTCTTGATAAGAATAGGGTGGAGAGTAATCTGACCAACACCAGAACCACCAAGAATTGTTTTCCCAAAGTAGTTGACAAGATTACATGATGAAAGGATATCGACTGCAGAAAGGTTGTCCTGTCATAATCACTTGGTAAGGAATAAATATTTCTAGTAGTCAAATATGGATCAAAACACATGCAGTAACTAGGTTGAGGAAATATGAATCTGTGAACAGTTATTCATGATCAATTTGAAGGAATAGAACAAATATCTTATAAGTCAAATGTGATTTCTTTCCACATATGACAATAATAACATCCAAGTATCCAACAAACATAAGTAAGGCCATTTCATTGTAAAATCGAGTATAAATTGTTCCATCATTCATTTGTAAGGGCCTTTTTGTTGAGGGTAAGGTATGTTTTGTGTGCCTAAGCAGATAACCAAGAATGCTTCTCTATGCTATTCTCATTAAACTCATCCCACCACAAAGTGCAAGAGTCAAAACTTGCGTTTTTGGCCAAACAGGAGTCACAATTAAGTCCTAATTTGAATTTTATAAAGGAATCATTTTACTAGCAAGACATCCTCATCAGATTGCGAATTACTAATGCCAAACACACATATCAATCTAGAGACTACCATTCATTGTACTATATAAGTCCAATCATTACCATTACCCTTTGGTACTCCCCACTCTTGGGGATATAACAGCTGAAAATAACCTGAATGATTTCCACAATTTCACCATACAAGGCCCCGAATAATCATTTCAAACAATCACAAGGGACTTCACTTAATACAACTATTTACATAAATCATGCCTATATCAGGCAAGCATTATAACTGGTAGAACTGACCATTAACGAAGTATAGTTGTAGCCTTTCAGAGTTTTTGGTATTGATAGATAAGCAACAGAAAACTTACAGCAAATAAGAGTAAGCATTAAACCATCAGGTGAAGATAATTCCAAAATGTAAACATAATTTGACTATATTCCTCATACCACACCAGCTGGATCATCGTGATTTCCATGAATGCTGAATACTGGCAAACCAACGTTGAAGTGGGGATCTTCGTAATTAACATGGCCAAATCTGTTAAGAACGACAGGCTATACTAAATTAATATCCACAATCTAAGCTAAGCATTTGGTTATTTTGAAAAACAAAAGAGGAGTGTTTATTTATTTATGAAATAAACTAACATGGATAACCATAATGCGCATAAAGTGTACATTTCTAAATCATTTTTATTCTTTTTTTCCATCCTGAGTTTAAATACTCATTGTTTATCGGCAAAAGCAAGACAACCACAATATACATAGCAGTGCACACCTCATCAGGAAAGGAACAAAGAACAATACAGTTATGGTTAGTGATATGATAGCTTACGTTAAACACTAAAAGATTCGACCAAATGAAAACTTTAGCTGTCAAAGAAGTGATAACAGCACCTAGTGAGAGCTCAATCTAAATACAAAAATAGAAACAGTGCACTAAGTTATAAGTATCATTTCTTTAATTTTGACAGAAACAAGTATCCCCAAATTACAAGCCAGTATGGTAGTCCAGAGCCTGCAAACTACTCACGAGTTTTGAAAATTAACAGTCTGGTCGCTGACAACTTGGAACTGCACTGGTCGATCATTGAGACAATGTCGACGGAGAATCTCAATAGCCTTAACTAGTGTTGACCTTGACGGCTTATTCTCATGGAAAAGATCACCACCAAGCAGTAAAAAATCAACCTGGAGGAAAAAAAGATGTGCAGCTCCTTCAAATTCTCCCAGTACACGTTATTCACAATAACAAAATGCCCCAATTAAGAAGGAAACATTTTTCAACCAACTCACTTGTTTTAACACTTAAAAGTTGAGAAGGCATCACAGTCAAATGCAGTATGGTTGCAATCAAAGTTCAAAATAACATAAAGTGCACTGTAAATCACACAGGAGAAAGACTTGAAATAAAGAGAACAGTATTTAAAAAAAATTGTGGGTATCACCTCTTTCTGCTCGGCTATTGAACATATCTCTTCAAATGCTTGGAATGAATCTTGGCGTCGAATTTCATCTTTTTCCATATAGCCAAGGTGGCAGTCTGTAGCTACAAGTATACGAAGTGTATTGCTAGATTCTCCCATCTCTGGATTGCTGTTTGTTACAACCTTAAAGATTGTCTCAGCCTGAAAAATGAACACAAAAAATAAAATAAAATAAAATAAAACCAGTGGTGTTTCTGGTGAAGACAAGAAGTTGAAAAGAGAAACTGCAGGGAGTGAAGAAATTTGGGTATGTCGGTCTGTTGTCAAATTGTAGAGAACCCGCGAGGGAATATCGGGCTCAGCTCAGTCAGCTCGGGGCAGGGCAAGGGGCCAAACAGAACGGGAAACGGTGGGTTTTTCAGGAAGGGCGGGACAAAGACCCATTTTTGTTTCCTGCAGTCTTACTCCCGAACAGGGTGGATGAGAGTAGAATTTGCTAGTCCGGATGTATTCTTTTATTTCCCCTCGCTTTCCATTAATTTGTGAGTGAATTGATATAAGAATTTAAAATTGCTTAATCCAACCTATATCCAATAATTAATTTAATTTATTTAAAGTAAATTCTAATCCCACTTAACGTATTTTTAATTGTTAATAATTACTTAATTTGTATATTTCTATAGTTTAATTTTTTTCAATTTTTAGCATCATACTTGTTACACTTAATTCTATTTTTAATCCCTCTAATATAGTTTGTTCCATTTAATTTCCCTTAAACATAATAATTTACTTTGAACTTCTTAAAATTAAAATTTGAATACTTATGGTCCTTTTGTTAAACTTTCCATTAAAGTTAACGGAAAAAAGATAGATAAATAAAAATTGAATACATAATTTATTTATTCATTAAAAAAAATAAAAATAATAGCAAAATAAAAAATAATCAAAATATTTAATTACTAATTGTAGTAAATAATATATTAAAATATTTAAAAAATAATGAGTAATTTATTTATTTTTCAAAGAAATTAATAAAATTAGTGATTATATTAAAATCGTGCTTAATTATCATATTGGATAGAATAATTAATTATTAATGAATTTAAGTATATAATTTATTTTATGCTTAAATTATAAGTTATTTTTATAATTTATTTATTTAATTATGAATTTTTTTACTAAAATTTTTTATATCAAATATCCTTGAAGAAAATTAATTATTATTAAAAGTTATCCTAAATATGAAATTAGTTTATACATTCTAATAAATATTTTATTGCATATTTTCATTATTATACCAAAAAGTATGCTTTTTAATTTTAATTTATTATTTATTAAATACACTTAAATTATCTCAATAATATATTTTTTTCTTCTTTTTCTTTATCACTATCTTCTTTCTTTTTTGATAAGCCATGATCCTCTTAATTTGAGTATGTTTAATTTATAATAAATTAAATTTAAAAAATTATACTTATTTAATATAAAAATAAGAATAAGTAATTAATAATTTATTAGTGTGCAAATTAATTTTATATTTGAGATACTTTTTTTTCTTAAGAGATATTTGATATAAAAATTTAATATTGAAAAAATTTATCATCAAAAGAACAAATTATAAAAATAATTTATTATTTAAACATAAAATAAATTACACACTTATATACATTAATAGTCAATTATTCTATCTATTGTGATGAAATAAAGCTTTAAATATGTCTTAGTAGATTTAAAAGTTTTAATTAAATATGATTTTAAAATAATTAGTAATTTTATTAATTACATTAAAAAATAAATAAATTACTTATCATTATTTTAAATATTTTTATATATTATTTAGTATAATTGGTGATTAAATATTTTGAGTATTTCTCTTTTTTGCTTTTATTTTTCTTTTTCTCATTTTAATAAATAAGTAAATTATTAAAAAGTATCCCAAATATAAAATTAATTTATATACTAATAAATTATTAATCATTTATTTGCATTTCTATGTTAAATAAATATATTTTTTAAATTTAATATATTATAAATTAAATATATTAAAATTTAGAGGATTTTGACGCACTAAAAAAGAAATAAAATAGTGATAAAGAAAAAGGAAAAAAATATATAGTTGAGAAAATTTGAGTGCATTTAATAAATAATAAATTAAAATTAAAAAGCATATTTATTTAGTATAATAATGAAAATATGCAATAACTTATTTATTAGAGTGTGTAAACTAATTTTATATTTGAGATGATTTTTAATAATAATTAATTTTCTTGAGGGATATTGGATGTAAAAAATTTTAGTAAAAGAAAATTCTTAATTAGATGAATAAATTATAAAAATAACTTATAATTTAAAAATAAAATAAATTATACACTCAAATTCATTAATGATTAATTATTCTATCCAGTGCGATAGTTAAATATGATTTTAATATAATTATTAATTTTATTAATTTTTTTTAAAAATAAATAAATTACTTATTATTTTTAGAATATTTTGATATATTATTTACTACAATTAGTAATTAAATATTTTGAGTATTTTTTATTTTACTATTATTTTTATTTTTCTTGTTTTAATGAATAAATAAATTATATATTCACTTTTTTATTTTTATTTTTTTCCTTTTTCCTTCTTTTTCATTTTCCTCTTTTTTCCCTATTTTTTTGTCTTTTTCCATTAACTTTAATGGACAGTTTAACAAAAGGATCAAAAGTGTCCAATTTTAATTTTAGGGAATCAAAATAGATTTTTATATTTAAGGAGGACCAAATACAAATAAACTATATATTAAGGGAATTAAAAATGGAATTAAGCCTAATTGTTAATTTTTTTTGAAAGTAAATACAAATGTGAATGAATGAAAATTTTGTATTGCAATACAAAATGTAATTACTTAATTAAAGTAATATTACAAGGAGTTTTACCTTTTAAAAAGTTGAATATCTTATTATTAGATTGCCTTTTTTTCAATCTTCATATATTAAATTAAAATTAAAAATATAAGTCTTAATATATTAAATATAACTTAATGCTGAAAATATTTAGAGTGCATCTAATTGGATGAAATGAAAATGGAAATAATTAAAAAGTTTATTTAATATGCACTATAAAATGAAAATGACAATTCACTTGAGAATGATCATTCTATCAAATAATAGAATATGTATTTTATAATAAAGGTGATAAAATAAGTCATTCCCTTATTTATAGATTGGTTTTTTAATTCACCTAACCCTCATTTTTTTCATATATTCTAATATTATCCTTTGTTAATATATAATAAAATATTAATTTTTTATTATTTCTTTATAAAAATATTTTAATTTTAATAATTATATTTTTAATAATAAAATTTAAAATATGACATTTTGTATTCTTTGCAAAAAAATATTTAATATAAAAATATAGTAAATTAGATATTTTATGGTTTTATTACTAAAATTTTTTTGTTAATTATAATTTTGATGATAAATTTTAAATTGTGATAATTTTTGTCATTAATTATATCATAAATTTTAATAATATTAAATTATTTACAATGATATTTATTATTTTATAAGAAAGATATTATTATCTTTAATTATACTCTTTTCATTTCTTTTCATTGAAATTTTATTATACCAAACATTAAAATAAAATGAAATATAAATTTATTTGTTTCATTCTTTATCATATCATACACAATTATACTTATTTCATTTCATCCTATTTCATCCATTTATACGTAGCCTCTCAAAAAATTCGGCTCCCCATGCTCTTGCAATTAAACAAACCATTAAACCATCTAAATAGAAGAAGTTGCTAAATACAAGAGGTGAGGATTCAAAAACCTAGGCACATCCCCTATTTTGGGCCTTCGCACGCACATTTCTTGTATTATTCAATTAGCCCAACCAGCAGCCCAAGTGTAGTGAAGATTGAATCCAAAACCAGATTTGATCTTGACAAATAGGATCCAAATTTCACATCGATGAGCATCACGAGTTTGTTTTAAGCCCGGATTACCAGGCCAAATTGGGCCTAGGATTATCATGATCCTGGTGGAAGGTTTACCAATGGTTATCCAAAGGAAAGGTTAGGCAAATGCATTTTTTTTTTCTAATTGAAATTTCCTGCACATTGAGCATTACACTACCAGCTAAGCAAAAAAAAAAATGCCATTTAGAGGATGAGTTTAAATTTCTTCGGTCATCAACATGAAATATTAAATACTATTAATGAAAAAAATAACACATCATTAATTAAAGTAATAATAAATTAAGAAATTTTAATATATTTTTAAAAATGTGTAATATATGAATAGATGATAATATAAAAATAATTTATACAAATAATAAATTAAATTTAAATTCTTAAGATAAAGCATTTAAGAAATTTTAGAAATAGTAAAAGTATAACAACTTTTTATGGTGTCACAAATAAGTGATAGTATAAAGTTTCTTTGCATTGTCATTCGTCCAAATCAATTTTTTTTAAACTGTTTGAAAATGATATTTTTATCGCTTATTTACAAATCAGAAAGTAACTTTTTTCTCTTCTTTTTTTTAAAAAAAAAAATCTGTCTTCTAATTTATATAAGAATCAAACATATCATTTTACCCCAAAGAGAAGTAAAGCAATTAAACGTATCCTTAATTTGCTGCGATAATTACATGAATGAAAACGCAAACTTAGTCCTCTAATATTCACTCTAGTTACATTCTTATCCTTAAATGAAAAAGTTATCAATTTTATTTCTTAACTTTAAGAAAATATACAAACTCACTCACATTCCTAACTCCATACATTTTGCTAATGGAAACTCCTTGCTAGTACACAAAGTTAGTATCATGGGTTGCACAAAATTGCTTCGAAAGCAGAGTATTCCAACTTATTGAAGCCTTTGGTTTTCACTCCATCTTTTATAACGAGCAACAATTGATTATGAAAGGTTAGTTATATCAACTCATTATTCTTGTCATTTTTCAATGGTAAAGATTATGATATATTATTAATATAATAATATATAAATATATTATTATATTTAATTATATGTTAAATTTATTTCTTTTAAAAAATTAAATTAGATACATTACATGATAATATATTAACACTTAAATCTGATAATACATCGATGCACTACTACAATAATTCACACTCAATGGATTAAAAAAAAGCCATTAAACAAAAAATAAATCAATCTTTTTCTCATAACCGAATCTCTACAACTCCAGAATGGCATATTTGCTTGTCCTCCATTTGAGATGTAAACAATCAGAGCTCTCAGCCCCACAATGTGCGAGATATTATGGTCTTTTACCTAGCTATGCATTGGTTAGAGAGTGCGAGGAGAAATAAAACTTTATTCAATATTTAAAAGACTCTAAATTAATTTTGTCATTTAAAATGTTAGGGATGATAAATAATTGGATTAGACCAAATCAGATCATACAAATCAATCTATACAAATTCATATTAAAAAGAGATTAAATTTTAAATAATATGATTTAGTTTGAATTCATGTTTTAGTTTATAAATTCATGAATTTTAACTATAAATTTATGGGATGGATTGATTTGAATTGATCCATTTTGAATTTCAATTCTAATCCATTCGCATAAATCTGCAATTAAAATAAATTAATTTTTTTGGAATTTAATTTGATTGAATCTATAGACTGGGATCTATTTTACACATCTATCAATGTCTGCGTCAATAAAAAATTTTCGTTATTAAAATAGATAGAATTAGTGTAATAAATGAATTGGCATATTTATTGAAATTTAGAGAATAAAGTTGATTAAAAAAAACCTTAGAAAACAAAAATAAAACTAGTAAAAAAATTAAGGAACCAAATTTGGTAATGATATGTAAGAAAAATGTTAGTTTCACGGAAACGGTTACAATTAAAAGCCATAACCATTCAAATCATGTCATTTTCCTTGGGGTTGACAATGTTTTAAATAATTGTGTATTTTGATTGTGAGACCTAGATTTCTCCATGTATAAACAAATAAAATCCCTCGATTCCTTTGATATTCTTGGGAAGATGCCACAGCGGTGTTCTTCAATATGACAATGATGAAAGTGGGGAGACAATTTGTGTGGCTGAGGGCACTTCCGTGCTTAGATTTCATCCTCAGCATTACATGCCAAATTAAAGTTCGCTCCAATTAGGAATCCAATCATATTTTGAAGTTCGTCTCTCCAATGAGCACTCGACTGATCCAATCCATGAATTGTGTGGTTTTATCATCTACTAAAGTACATGTTTTAGCTTATGTTTCCAATTGCTTTCAGTTTCCGGTTATGGATCCAACATTTTTTAAGAAAATGGCTTAACCTGGTATGTCTGGCCTACGAACCAGAACCCAGAAAATTCTATAATTTTATATTGCACGTGGAAATATAAAAAAATATAACTTATATGTAATATATAACATGTATGATATTAAATTAGATGATATGTAAGCATATAAATTAAAAGTCTAATGAAATTAAGCTGTCAAATATTTATTGAGGGTAATTGTCAAGTTGCAGTGGATACAAACTTGAGATTCAGAATGTGTCCGTGGAAACTTCTTATTATAGTTGAGGACATTAAATTTTATTTACTAACTCCTACTTTTTATTTAATAATTTGGGCAGGACTTAGTGCTAACAAAGTGGCTCATAAGAATGTGAAATGAATCGTTTTTTATAATTGAGTGCGGTTCCGATCGGTCCGGGAGATTTCTTCTACTGTAGGGAGCATATGTAACTATAATTTGTCCATAATTTATGATAAATGAATTTCTTTTTCTTAGATAAATAATATTATACATTTTTAAACAATTAAAGAGTAAATTTATTTCATACATAATAGTATAATAAAGAAGTTTAAAATTTCAATAAAATTTAAAGAATTAAAAAAATATTTTTACTTGTATCAAAATTTCTAAAGACGCACTTACATGAACCCTAATTCCCAGATTCTCATCGCCGTAACGGCAATACATTTTTTTTTTTTTTTTCATCAATTATAGATTGGGCAAACTAGCTCCTGCCTCACTGGATAGATGCCTCATACCTGCAACACCGCGTGGACTTGACAGAATCCAATTGCAAACGAAATTATATACGTCATGACCTACTAAACTATTATTGCAACTGATTAGACACCTATTCCCGAGAATCTTATCTCCATAATTTATAAAGCTTATTTTTTAATAAATATATATATATATACACATTAAAAAGTATAATAAATACGGAAAATAAGATTTGAAATTATTTTTTAAATTTTTTAAATTTATTAAATTAAATTTTATAAATATTTATTTTATATTTAATAACAACTATTAATTTTTATTCAAAATCTAATTTTAAACCTTATTTTTTTATCTCTGTCACATTACTAATATATAATATAATATAATTACATTAAACGTTATTTCATTGATAAGGAGAAATATGTCAATATTTTACTTTTTAGAATAATTTCTCAATTAAATTCAACCCAAAATATTGAGAGAAAATTTTAAAAATAATATCAAATATCTTGTATCATTAAGAGTTTATTTATTTTAACGAAACATATTTTTCATAAAATTATAGTTATAATACACTAAAATGTCAAAAAAATACTATCCTAGTTTAACATTAAATATGGATAATGTAGAAAAAAAATCTCGCCTACTGTCATATCATTATATTTTATAATTTTTTAATCGGATTATATAAGTGGTGTATTACTCTTTAAATAAAAATTTTCAATGGAACATGCCTTCTAAGTTCCAACAAAACACTTATGACCCAAGAATATTGAAATTTCTCATCTAAATTATGTGGTGCCGTGAGGGAATAATACTGCAATCAACATTTTTGTAGCAATACGCTTCCGAGCGACAAAGCATCTTATCTCCAATCTCATCCTTTGATTGGTTAATGGTTAGTGCCAGTATATGTGTGGTAGATACGAGAAGAATTACGTGAAATTAATGTACGAACATTTGACAGCTCTACTCATTGTAAGTACTTGTGGAGGGAGCGTAGCTGACAAAAATATGAAGCTCACAAGAATTGCAGAGAGTCATGGAAGGCCTCGTGAGAATGCTGGGGAAATCTCAGGCGGGGCCTTTTTCTGTGGTCCTCAAATCTTTCAATTTCACGTGCTGTTTAGCTATGATTCTTCATCATACTCTTCATTTATGGTAGGTTTGGACGGGGCATGGAGGAGAGAGTAACAGAGGTTTGAGTATAGCCCCCACCCCCACTTTTTGCTGCGTGGAAAAGTTTCGATTAAGGAGATAAAGATCAAAACTGAACTTATAACTAATTAAAGTTTTAAACACTAAGGTAATAATCAATTAAATAAAAACGAAAATTATGATTTAACCATTTATTATTTTTTTCTTCCCTTACCTTCTATTCTCTGTTGTTATTTTCACTTTTCTTTTCCTATTAATGCCCAAACATACCTTTAAAGGTTATATTTCAATAATCTCTGGAAAAATTTGTATCCATACGTAACTTTGTATTTTTTTTACTAAAACTTATAATTCTTTATATAAAATTTCACAACTTTTTTATTAATTATATATTTGAGAGTTACAAAAATAAGAAAAGAAAAGATAACAAGAGAAAATTGAAAGCAATAGAAGGGAGGAGGATGACTGATTAAATCATGACCTTCTTTCTTCTTTTTTGTGTGTTTGGAAAGCTCTCTAAAATTTTCCAAATTGGAATGACACAAAATAGTAAGCGAAAGAAGGTTTGGAGGATTCTAAAGAATTAGTAAGAAATCCTCATTCTTTAATTTTCCTCCTTAGAAAAATTCTTAAACAAAGAGAAGATTATAATATAACTTTTTCTTTCTTCCTCCTTTCTCTATTCTCCCTCATCCAAATTTAACATAAGACAGAATGAAAGACTAAGGAAGGTAAGAAAGTAAATTGTTAAGTTGTGATTTTGCGCCCATTTATTTGAATATCTTGAAAGTCTTTTTAAATCCTCCAAATTGGAGGAATATAAAATTGCCAAGTTGGAGGACTTTGCAAGATTAAGGCTTCATTTGTTTTTTGAAAAACATTTTTTATAGGAAATTCTTATTTATTCCTATATAAATGGAGGAGTAATTTTTTGTCTCAATAACTTATTATTGAAAAATAATATATAGAATCAAACTAATGAAAAAATATTTTATATTTTTTTCCTATCTTAATATAATTTATAACTATATATCCACGTAGAAGATATTTTTTACCAAAATAAATAGAACCTAATTATAATTCTCCATTCTTTTCCTCTTTTCTATTAAAACTCTTAAATAAATTAAAGATATGCCACAACATTCCATGCTCTCTCCCTTAAACAATAGAGTTGCAAAACATTTTTTTATAAAATGTCACAAGCATGTATGAATTTTGGATGCAAAACTTTAAACAATGGTGTATCGTAGACTTTTCTTTTAATTATTTTATGTTGCCATTATAATAAAATTAAGAAACAAAAAAAGGACAATTTTCCATTGATACATCTCCTTGAATATTATTTTCCATTCTTCAAACAATCTATATTTTGAGTCATTTTATATTGATTCTAGCTATATTAGCTGAAGGGGTAAAACTTGTTTTTATATCCGACCAAGTTGTGCTTTATCAAATCAAATCATATAATACTCATATGGCATGGAAGTGTTGCGGATAATGATGAATAATAGACCAAGAATAATTAAGTGATGAAAAATTATATATTCACTGTTGAAGAAAGTTATGTACACAAATTATTTTGCATTATAATCCACGTTGTAAAAAAAATACATTATAAGTCTTAGGAAAATATATTATTAAAAAATTACAATTTTATGTCAATAAATAGACATCAATCAAATGATAAACCAATTTTTATCTTAACACAATAATATTTTTGACATTATTAAAATTAATAAGATAACAATTATCCAAAACAATCAACATTTATTTTAACATAGTGATATTTTTAAAATTCCCAAAAAATTTAAGACAACAATTAAGTTAATAACCAACATTATTTTAGTTGCAATCATCATGTTTGAAAATAAAGGTGATTTTAAGACATCAATTCTTTACTTAACCGACATTTCAAGTAAATGTGAATTATTATCTTTGAAAAGACAAAATAACTTAGGATGTTAATTTATTAAGAAATCCATGCTGAAATTGATGATTCAATAATATTTTTGTAAATATATTTTTAATTTTATATGTCTATTTTGTATTAATTTGACATTGTTTATTTAAGATATTGGTTGTCAAATAGAAAATTGATGTGTAAATATTTTGTTTGCATAACTTTCATTTGGCCTTCTATTTTATCTCACTCTTATATTTTGAAATCCACTTCTCCATTAATTACCTCAAACATCAAAATTTTTTTAGCAAGTCCCAAATCTCCACCACATTCTCTTCTGCATTCAAAGTTAGCTTTGTGTTCATTCTAGTCATTAACAAGTTTTTTAGGGCATATTTTCCTCTATCATTTCCATTATTTTTTTAATATTAAGTGATTAAATTTAAGTTTATCTGGTTAGGATGTATATGTATATGTATATTGACATTATGATAGTCTTATTCATTGTTAAATTTAGGATTATATTATATGTTCTGTTTAGGTGATACTTTGAGGGTTTGATGATGACTTTACCTTTTTTACTTATTGCCTTTTCTATTATATGCTACTGTGTCTTTTTTTTAGTGTTAGATATCGTACATATTTCAATGATTCTAGTTTGCTATGCAAATTAGTGAATGAGTTTATAAAGTCTAATGACTAATATAATCTTAATTCAAATGCTCGTTATGCAAGTTATATGTTTTGCCATACAATTTAGTGTAGCATTTATTATGAAGACTAATCGTATATCTATTACTTTGATCATCATTAAATAATGTCAACTTATAAATTTTCCTATGTATCATTGTACATAATTAACATTAGTTTTTTTGCAAGATTCATAATATGAATCCTTTTACAATGGCAGTTGCGCTTATTCTAAAAAAAACACAAAGGATTCTATAACTTTGAAAGCCATTATCACAACTTAATCTAGGGGTGAGATATTACATATTGAGTTCAATGAGAAAAGATAGTCAGAAGGAGAAAATGGATTAACTTATACTAGTTATGTTGAAGTGGCAGTATGGTATAAAGTATCAATAACTTAAACTCATTTTAAAAAAAGTCCGTAAATGATAACATATAGGATAAAGTTTTGGTATGTATACTTGATTTGGATAGTTTTATGCTATAAATATGAAAAATTGTAGTTGTGAGATACTCACATACAATTGATCTTTCATATGTATTTTTTTTAATATAAAATTCCTTTTATATTCCAAACACCCTAGAAATCTGCTAGAAAAGTACTATTGCATGTAGTAACCTTGTGAAAAAACTTCGAGACAATGTTAAGATAGGAATATATCAATCCTGAAATTGGGACAAAAACAAACCTAACTCAATGATGAAATTACATTAACTATGAATTATAAGAATAGATCTAGGAACAATGTGCAAATAAGCATTTCAAGGTAAATTTTTTACATTCTAATATCTAATTCATCTCAATATCTTGTTTATATATCACTTGTACTTATGAACTACTATGCCTTTTAATGAATAGGAGTTAAGTAAGTCCAAATGAGAAAGTTAAAAAAAGAATATATATATATCCACACAAGCTCTCTTAAGGAGGCTACCATAAGTTAAAGAATGAAGTATTAGCTAAAAGGTGTGCCAAAGTTGAAGACAAGGATATAAATAAGGCACTTTTTATTTCTTGTATAGAGTTATGGAAACAAGCAAAGTTAACAAATAAGGGCAATATATAACCTTAAAAAATTAGACATTACAGAAATAATTATAAATGTTAAGAATTAAACCAAAATATCTTATTTGATTTTAAAACTTGCATTTCATTCAAGTTGAATCTAATTATATATTATTTGTTTATTGCTAGAGGACAATATCATATAACAAGCTTTTCAAGGTGAGTTTGAGCCTACTAGGAAAAAGGACATCCTAACTATAATTTTAGGACTTGAAGAGCATCTTAAATGTGCTTGGGGTGTTGAACATGATATTGGATTGAAAGAGTACTTCAACTTACTAAGGTGTCACCTAGTGGGACATTCTTAAGTTGATTTGGTAGACTTTAAAGCGAGTATTGCTTAGATATGGCATAAAAACTCCATACGGATTAGGAAGCAAAGCTGTAGTAAATAGAGGAGTAAAACTTATAGGTGTAGTAGTTTATGCAGTAGTAGTTGCAACAATAGCAGAAGTTGTTTTGTGATTTGATGGAATAGATTAGTTGCCACCCGTAACATTTATTCAACTGGCTTCTTAGTTCATTGCTCATCTAGATGAGCCAATTCCTACAGTCAATGCCTAACTAGCTTGGCAAGCTTTTGATAAAAAAAAGGGTGTTATCCCCTATTATGACTAGCTTGTAAAATGTGGTAGCACTTATAACACCAACCCCTACGCAATAGCTCTTTAAAAACCATACCCAAGATAAATGTCACCCTTAACTTTTACACTTTTTCATATATATCCATGCATGTATTAGGTTTCCTATAATAATTATTCATATTACATAGGGTGAAGCGCAAAGTACTTTGATAAATGTAGGACCACCTTTGCAAATGGCCATAGACAAATGGATTTTGGTCAGCCATGAGTTCCATTATCAACTATTACTGAGCAATTAAGACAATATGGTGATTGATAAGCCTTTCTTCTATAAGGTTGAGGCATTAGTGCTAAATGATGTAGTTGAGACAATGGAAGAAACCTATAGGACTTTTTTCATATGGTTGACGACCTTTATTTAATTCTCAGTAAAGGTATCATCCTATATTCTCTCCCTTACCACTAACTTTTTAAATATTTTAAAATTATATTAGTATTATTGTGTGAGATTACTAACTAATATTATTTATGTTTTAATAATTTAATTATTGTTCTTGAAAGGCATTACAAGTGCACCTCGATAATTCCTATAGCAAACATTCCTAAGCCATACTCTAGATGAAGGCAAAAATGGTAAGATTACGTAATTTGATGTATATTAACAAGGTTTCCATCCAACAATTCCTAAGGCTTAAAAAGCATAATATCATTTACATCCAACTTTGGATCATGTAAGTTTATACTATCTTTTTTAAATAAACATGAATTTATTGAACTAATGTTTAAATATAAGTTTAGTTAATGTTAATCCTTTTGCAAGTATTATTATGATCGGTGGTCATTAGCGAATGCTACATATAGATTTCAGGATCTACATCAACTCAACGAGGTAATCTAGAAGAACTACATATTAATAAAGGAATATATTAACAATACTTTATTCTATAAGCATAAAAAAATTTGCTACTTTATGTGATACCATGAAGGGCAATCTGATGTATTTTAACAAGGTTTCCATCCAACAGTTCCTAAGGTTTAAAAAGCATAATATCATTTGCATCCAACTTTGGATCATGTAAGTTTATACTGTCTTTTTTAAACAAACATGAATTTATTGAACTAATGTTTAAATATAAGTTTAGTTAATGTTAATCCTTTTGCAAGTATTATTATGATCAGTAGTCATTAGCGAATGCTACATATAGATTTCAGGATCTATATCAACTCAAGGAGGTAACCTAGAAGAACTACATATTAATAAAGAAATATGTTATCAATGCTTTATTCTATAAGCATAAAAAAATTTACTACTTTATGTCATACCATGAAGGGCAAATCTCACTTATATGCTAGTTATGATTCTTTTCCTTAAAAATAAAAAAGATTTTATCCATTTCTTATGCCATTGTATTGTAGGCACTATTAGAAACTTGTCATGGTATTCCTAAAAAGAAGGTTATCTACTGGTTAGATCCTTTATAAGGAGAAGTGCAATCCACTATGAAAAATTGCTTAGAAGAAGTTTTAACAGTTGCATACAAGAAGGGCATGCAACTAGATATGCAAAATAAAAAATTTAACATAGGAACTAGTAAAGGTATAATGTTAAAAGTAAGATTGTAATATATTGCAAATGAAAGCTTATGTATCGTTAGGATCAAACCGTTCACCTATTTTATTACAGTACCTAAAATAACTTGAAAATATGGAGTATAGCTAATACATTATGCACTTCATGTATGATTTGTTAAGTGCTCGTAAAACCCCAACTACGGTAATCGTTTACTTATTTATAGTTCCTCACATGCTTAATTAATTGAATTGATCTTGATGATAACATGTTAATTGTGTACTAATTACAATACTTTGAGAATAAGCCTAAAACATATGCTCAAGGATAGCTTCATGAAATTGAAAAGATTTAGCCAAGATATTTTATCAAGATTGAAACTCAACCATAATGAATGGCTTTAAGCATTTTTACATATGACATTATGATTGGTAGCTATAATTAAACTCAAGGGTCGTTTGGTTGAGGATAATCAAGAAAGGAAAAGAAAATTATGGGTTTTTATTCCTTTTGTTTTTATTTTATTTAAAAGGATTCATTTCATTTTCTCATTTTTCTTTAATGGGATTACCCCAAATGAGGGAATGATGATTCCTTTCAAATCCTTAGGAAATTTGATTCTCTCATTCTGGATTTTAAATTTATCACCTTCAATATAATGATAATAATGATAATAATAATAATAATAATAATAATAATAATAAAAATAATAATAATTTATTATTATAAAATAACAATATAAGTAAAAATAAAAATAATTATTAAATAATAATTAATAATAAAAATAAGATATAATAAAATTAATTAAATAAAATAAATAAATAAATATTATTATAATAAATATAATAGAGTATTAAATAATATAAAAAATTAATGATATTAATAATTTAATCATAATAATAAAATAATAACTATCATAGTTACAAATAAATAATAAATAATATAGTAATACTTGAAATAATAATAATAAAAATAAAATATTAATAATTAAAATTAAATAATTAAGAAATTAATAATATTAATAAAATAATAATTAAAAAATAATAATTTTATTTTTAATAATAATTATAATATAATTAAATAATATTTAATAATAAATAATAATTATATATTAATGATATTATTAATATTTATTTAATAAATAAATAATATTATTAAATATTAAATAAATAATTATTATTATTATAATGTTATTTATTTATATTAATAATATTATAATATTAATAATTGTTATTATTTTTTATATTATAATATTTTTATGTAATTAATAAATAATAATATTAATAAAATAATAATAAATATTAAAATAATAATTAAATGAATAATAATTAATATTATTATGATAATTATTATTAAGATATTAATAATAATTGAAATAATAAATCTAATAATTAAAATAATATTAATAAGATACTAATAATTAATATTAAATTATTATAAAAATTATAATATCAGTAAATAAAATAAAAATAATAAGATAATAATTATAATAGTTATTTTAATAATAATTATAAGTAAATTTTTTTTAGTGTAATAATTGTTAATAAAATAAATTAAAATTACTTGATTCCCTTTCCTATTTAAACCAAATAAATTAGATAACCAAGAGCTATTCTTTTCCTTTTCTCTTAATTCTCTTTCCTAATTTCATTCCATTTGCCTAATTTGGACCAACAGCCCTTTATTGTAAATAAGTTACTAACGATTAGTTTGATTGTTCCTCAATATGATTAATGGTTGTAATTAAACTTATAAGTAATTTACTAACATTTAGTTTTGTTGTACACAGTATATTGTAACTTGTTGTATTTTGATATGTAAATGAGTTTAGAAACTTCATATAAAAGCTCCTTTAATTAGTTATGTTATTATCAATTTTTATCTCATTCTACAATGTCAATTATAATATATTTCTGTAGTCATCAATTAGTTGTTTCTAATTCTATTTTTGGAATTATCAATTGGTTGTTTATAAGGAGATTTTTTTCACTAAAATATTATGCATGAAAGGACATTGATTTTTTGTTTAAAATTGATGTCTTTATGTTACAATGTTAACCATTCATAGAAAAGTTAACATCATTAATTTTATTAGTAGGATGACTTCATTATTCTTTAAACATCAATGTTTTGTTAATAATGGACATCATTCTTTTTATTAGTAAGATAATGTCATTATCATTTAAACATCAATTTTTTGTTAATAAGTGAAGCCTAAACTTTAAGCTTTACAATAAATTGAAAATAAAATAAGTAAAGCACTAGCACTAATTGTAAATTTCATCACGTAACTCTCTTAAACTCAAAAATAATTCTTTTTCTAAAGAGGTATGCTCATTCCAACCTGAAGATAGTTCTCCTCAATTTTATATTTTTGCTCAATATTTTTTTGTAAGAATAAAGTTCTGTTAGTCCGTTGCTAAATTTGTGAAGTTGCGTGCTCATTAGGAAAATGCATGATTTAAAAGTAAGGATTTTTTTTTTGTTCTTATAATTTAGTTTCTAGTTTCATAATCTATTATATTTTGTTAGTCATCATTTTGATATAAGTTTTATAAGTTTATAGAGGTAGAAAATTTAATTTCATTTATCTTTCTTGGTATTCGATCATATAGTCTATTATATATTTATATAAAATGTGTCTCATCATTTTCTTAAAATTTAATGAATGCTTATTTTATTTGCAAAGATTAAATTCAAGCATGCCTTTTTAGGGAATGTTAACTGCATATATTAAACAATGAGTATCAAAATAATATTCAACTATTATGATCCATCTAAAGTATGATTGGCATGGAACTTGATTCCTGATTTCTACAAGCCTAATTTAATCTTTTAATCTAGTACCATCACATAGCTATAAATATGCAAAGATATTTTTAAAATATCTTCAAAATATATGCATAAGTCCTTATTATGTATCATATTTGGATAAACCCTACAAGGCTTAAAAGGTATTTCTAATTACAAACTACAAAATAACTATAACTGCTTATTACAAATTATACTTTGGAGAATTTACTCTTGTGGTGCTGATGGAGAGGGAATTTTTATTGGAGCATTTGAAAGAGTAAATATTTTAAAACAGTGAGTTTAAGATTTAGTAAGTAAATAATCTATTTAAATGAAATAAAATTCTAGGCATTAGTTATACCCTTCTCATTAGAATTATTCCTTAATTTAAAGCACACTTGAACATAAATAAATATCATTAATCATTCTCAATCAACATGATTAATAAATAAACAAAATAGAAAGCATTTACATTTCTTTGTATATTTCGATTAGCTTTATCCCTCACAAACTCCGTCCTTATCTCTTTAGGATCTACTTTAACTCCTTATAAATAGCTTCCTACACCTAATACTATTTCATAATCTCACTATCTCATCTCCCCCATCTATATCCTAAATCATAAATACATTCCAATAAACGATTTTCTCATTAGAAATATAAATTAATATATTCAAATTCCATCCATTTTAATATAACATAACATAATTAAATTACATTGTGCCTTTAAATATGAGAAGCTAGAAATAAACTAGAGGTAGACGATAATTGTAGTCAACTATGAACATCTAAAATGCAAATACAAAGGTCATAATGGACTATGATAGCTAATTATCCTCATTTAGAAGCCAAACATTTTATCATAGTCGATTACAATAATCAATTATAGTTCCTCAAGAGAAATTCCTTAAAACTACAGTTAACTATTGACAAATAGAGGTAACTTTTATAAGTAGTCAAATATAGTCCTTTTGGATACAATTTCAAGGCTATAGTTGACTATAAGTTAGGTTTTCTAACTCCTCTACATTTTTATTGCACAAATGATCAATTTTCTTTTATATGTCATCAAACTCATTCACAATTCCAAAATTCCTTATAAAATCTACACCTACATTCAAGTTCTAACTACCAATAACAAAAGTTTCACTTTTATAATAAAATCTTAATATAAAATCAACAAATTTCCAATATATCAACTTCCTACCTTTAATAGTTCAAATCATTCAAACAAATTGACTTAAGTAAATTGCCTATTACATGTGTATGAAAGAGGTAAAGAAAGTTTAGAAGGATGGTTAAATTATCCTATTTAACATTAATTCAAGTAAAAAGTAGAATAAGTTCTCTAGGTTTTTAATTTCTTCATTCATAACAAAATTGAAGAAAAAGTGGTACAAAGACTTGGATTGAATAAAAATACCTTGAATTGTCTTAAAATATTTGATGATTCCTTGAATTTTTTAATTAATTCTTGCTATTGCTTAAAGAAAATGGAGTTAAGAAAGGAGGAGAAGTAAGAGTCAGTGGTTCGTTGGCCAGGAAAAATGGGGTTTTGAAGATGCTTTTGGGAGTTACAAGGTGTTAAAGGCATCTTAATAATTTTAGAATGAGATAAAGGTAAAATGGGAAAAATAGCTCATAAATCTTTTCTATATACATCAATTTAAATGTAATCACACAATAACCTTTGTATAACTTATTTCTTTATATTCACATTATTTTACTCTATATTCTACCACCAAATCTAGTTATATCTAGAATAATTCTCATTTCAAGCTTAATTAATAACAATCAAATAAATATTTTCATACACAGAAATACTTAAAATAGTTTTAATATTTTGAAGGGTGTAACATCTGCACAAAACCTATATATAATTGGAGTATTTTATATAATCTTTCATAATTTTCAAACTTTTGTTATAAAATTTATTCTTTATAATTGCTATTATTGGGATTTTGTATATTCATAAGAAATATTATTTTCTATTTTTGGATATGATGTTCTACAAAGTGAAATACATAGGGAATAAAAGGATTTGATAAGAAGGAATTAGGGGAGAAGGTTAAGGTTAGAAGGGAGGATTTAGGAAGGAGAAACCAAAAAAGGTGGGGAGGGATTAGATTTGGTAGGATTAAAACATATTACATCAATTATTTATATAAATCAAAGTGGTATAATTGATATTAGACATTAGTTATCTATAAAAATTGATGTTGAATATTATTTGCCACGATGCTAATAAATGATACAACATTGGTTTTCCTATATATTAATTAATGTTATTATCATTTTTTCTAACAATTGTACAATAAACATTAAATTTAATATAAAATGTCATTTGATTAAATGTTGGTCATATACCAACATTTAATTCTCTAAATATTTAATATCAATCAATTATTCTATAATAGTAATATTTAATCAATCTGAATTAAAAATGA
Source organism: Sindora glabra (assembly GCA_020226215.1). Taxonomy (NCBI): domain Eukaryota; kingdom Viridiplantae; phylum Streptophyta; class Magnoliopsida; order Fabales; family Fabaceae; genus Sindora; species Sindora glabra. Next base: position 52,250,750 of record CM035229.1, read on the forward strand.
ATGTGGATTTCTTACATCTCGCAATATAAAGGGTAAGATTTAAAATTTATTTATTTTGAAGAAAAATATCTTCTAAAGCAATACATATATAAAAATAGTAAAATAATAAAAAATATTTTATTTATTAAATGTTAAATGGAATGAATATGGTAGAAAATAAAATCTTCCATTTTAAATGGAAACTTGTTTTCTCTCACTATTATGACATTGGATATCATAATTTTTTAATCAAGTATATATGTGATGTGTTACTACCATATTTGTTGACTTAAATTTGATTTACTATCTACGTAAATAAATTTGTACTATTGTCTACTTATATATTGTTATATTAATAAAAGTTGTTAAAAATATTTTTATTGTTGGTAACAATTATTAATCTTTTAATGATATATCATATTCTTATTTATTAATAGTTTAAAATATTTTACACTAATAAAAATATTTTTAAGAACTTTTATTGATATAACAATATATGAATGGTAATAGTATAAAATTGATTTACTATATTATGTTCTTATCTACTAACAATATAAAATATTTTATACTAATAATTGATCAAATTTAAACTTTTGATTTATATAAAAATGAATAAAATTTTTCAAGACAAATACCTTCCAACAAGATTAAATGATGTCTAAAAAGAGATTCCAATTTTTTATAAGAAGATTTAAATGAAGTGAATTCTATGATGTCCTTGCAATTTCAAAAACCTAAGATGTTGTGTTAATTTTAGAAACTAGTAAGTTGAAATTGTTTAATTATATCTATTAAAAAATGAACAATTGTATATGAATAATTTTAATTTTATGGTTTCCATGCTTGCTATGTCACCCCAATTTCAAATTTCTTAATATACTATAACAAATATCTTTAAATTAAAAAATGAAAATAACATTATTGTACACGTCAAATCCTTGCATAAAATATGTATTAATTGTGAATTCATTATAAACCAATGGTGTATATCAAAATAATTCATTGCCATAAAGCAAATCAATTAATTTTGCTAATTAGGAATTATTTAATATATATAAAAAGTAAGTTCTCATAAGAAATTAAAATTTTTAAAAAATAAATTTTTTATGAACTTTTGAGAAAGCGCTTTTGTCAATACTTTCCAAAAGTGATCAAAGTTATTTCTCATAAACTTTTCAAGAAATGCTCAAAATTATTTGTTGATACTTTTAAGAAATTAACTTCTTATATTTTATTTAGTTTAATTCTAAATTTTTTTAAAAAGTATTATCAAAATAACTAATATACCCTTCAAAATTATAATACAAAATATAAGATATATTAATAAATTTTAATTGTCTTTAATTATCTTTTTTAAACTATATTTCTAATTTCTCTTTCTATCACAATGTTCATAAATTAGAAATTTCTTATTTTTTAATTTATTATAAAAATAAATTAGGTTTATATAAAAAATATTAAGGCATCATATGTATATATCTTAAATTATATTAATATAACTAAAATAATTAAAATATTAATTAAATAATTAATATGACAAATAATTAATTCTATCAAATTCACATGAAGTTGATAAGAAAAATACTATTTTTTATTTTTATAATTTAATATTAAGATAATAAATTTTAAATGTTAAATAATATAATAGATAAATATATGTATATGATAAATATATTTTTATTTAGAATTAAGCTTCTATTATAATTACATTTACAATACAATTATTTAATATTTTTATATAACTATATATAATAGACATTTTATTTATTATATTTTATATAATTAATAATTATATTTATATTTTAAAAATAGTAATTTATATTTATTATTAATAAATTATATTTTTATAATTTTAAAATAATAAAAACAAAATATTAAAGTAGTCTATTATTATATTAAACCAGGCTAATTTTTCATTTTATTTATAATTATTATGAAAAAAATTTATTATTAAAAAATATAAGTAAATAATTTTATTAAAAATTTTATTTTTATTTAATGAATAATAGGGACATTTGATAAATGATTTTTGGAATGGCTTTTAGTTAGTTAACCAATTTTAATTGATTGATAATTGTATTAACTGTTTGATAACTAGTTTTTTGAAACAGCTAGTGACTCTAAACCAGTTGATTCTTAAAACATTGCTTCATGCAATGTTTTCTAAACAGTGAGTCATCAGGAAATTATTTAATGATCGAAATATCTCTAATAATATTTCATATTATTTTATTTATCCTAAAAAATCCTGCCACGCACGGCGCCAAATTCTTTCGAGTCTTGTTTTTATGCAATAGAAGAACATGCGTTGTTCAACTTTTTAGCACTTTTTGTTTATAATAAAATAAAGGTTGTTGAACTCTGATTTTTGTCCGTGGATTCAATTATAGTGAGAGGAAGTTTAATTCACTGGAAATTGTATAAAATCCGTAACTTCTCAATAAGTCAGGAATAAATGAATTATAAAAATTATAATTAAAAAAATTATAAGCCTAAAAAATTATCTTAATTATTTCATTGATATTCCTAATTTTTGGTATTAGAGTTTTGAAGAGTATAGTAATTATTTTTATAATACTTTTTATGAAATTCAAAGTTAAAAAAAATACAAAAGTGTATTCTTAAAGTGTGAATTCCTTTTTATCAATTCAACAAATTTGATTAATTTTCAAAAAATTTATAAAAAAATTATTTCTTAAAAAATTCAACATTTACTTTTTATGTAAAATAAACAACTCCTAAATTTATCATACCATATAAATTTGTTTTAATACCTACAAAAGTTTCCTATTATATTTAAACTTAAGTACAATAAGAAAAAGACTTAATTTTCTTACTATACGGGTACATATATTTTGAAGGTTTAAACATTTACATATATAATATAATTTATTTAAAAAAATATTAAATATGATTTATAGTGTGAGAATTAAATTTAAGATTTAAATTTAATTTACTAACGGTGTAAATTATTTTTATACTATTACCCACTCACATGTTATCATGTTACTAAAAAATTGTTAAAACTTCTTTATTATGATGAAAATTTCTTAATTATTTTTATTTTTTTAATAATGTCTCTTTTTCTCAACACCTAGATTGGATTTATTGTTAAAATTTTATTTTTATTAATATTTTCTAATGTTATAATATATTTGATGATTAATAAATTATTTTTCAATTGATTCATATTCACAGAGAATATTAATTTATCAAATTTTCATTTCTTCCACTATTAATGTATAAAAAATTATAATATTTATTTTTATATAAAAATTAAATAATTAAATATATTAATTTTTTATTAGTAAATTTATTTACTATAAAAATTATATTAATTTAATTTTCAAGACATATTTAATAAATAATAATTTATAATGCTATATTATTTATAAAATATATTAATACTCTTATATATTATTTTATACATAAATAACTAATCATAAATAATTAATTTTATCAAATATTTTTATTCAAATAATTAATATAATTAATTTATTAAATTAATTAATATAATCAACTATCAATTAATAATTAATTAAATAAATTAACAGCTGGTAAATAGTCAAACACCCTCAATAATTAATCAAATAATTCAAAAAATATTCACTTCTACTATTTTGCCGAACCCCTCTCAAATTGCTAGTGCCGTCATTAGTCACTAGTACACACAATGATGAAACATGCAATAAGATGTTCATAAATATTGACGTGATAGGCCACCCGATTCGTACACCCTCGTTATGTTTGGCAGTCAACTTTTGAACGTCGGAAAAGTGAAATTAGATAGTGGAGTGAAAAAGAAAGTGAGATGGTAACGTTTACATTTTTTGTTTTTTTCAAGGTTGCTTCGTTACGTTGATCTTAACCCCATTTTTCACACCATAGGAATGCGGTAAATTTTGTGGGTGAAAATTTTCAATCTTATCCTTTTGTTTTCACCTTTATAGGAAAAAAAAATTTTTAAACTAAAATTTTCGCAACAAAAAAATTTCTAACATAAAATCTTTAATATATAAATTTTAAATAAAAATATTGACTGAGTGAACAAATTATTTTAAATATTAAAAAACTTCTTTTTTTTAAGTAATCATAAAAATAGTTAAATCATTAAATGTATACACATGAGAATTAGGAATTAAATCTTAAATATAGTAATAAAAGGTACAAAATTTTCAAAAAATATTAAATACCACTTAAATAAAAAATTTTCGATAAAAATCTCATCCTTTTTAAGAATAATTGTTTATCAATTTTGGATTCATGTTCACCGTAAAAGTTAAAACCTTGAATTTGAGAAAATTACTCTGACTTCTCCTATGGTTTTAAAACTTACACAAACCTCTTCACTATTTTTAAAACTTACACAAATCTTCCTTCTGTTTTCGAAATAAATAAATAAAAATACACAGACCTCCCTCAAGTTTTAAAAATTTACACAAACCTTCCCTCCAATTTTGAAAATAGAGGAGAGGTCTGTGTAAATTTTCAAAAATTTGAAGAAGGTCTGTATGAATTTTTAAAACTTTGAGAAAGGTTTGTGTATTTTTATTTATTTATTTTAAAAATAAAGCGAATGTTTGTATAGATTTTAAAAATAAAAATGAGGTCCGTGTAAATTTTTAATATTTCAAAGGAGGTCAAAGTAATTTTCTCCTTAAATTTTATTCTTCTTTATTATTTAATATCTATTTTTTTTCTTGGACATAATAATATTATAATGTTGAAAGTCTTTGGTTTCATAGAAAAAAATGTCGATAAATTTTTGAGTTGATTCAACCAATAAAATTAATTATTTCTGATTATATATATTAAATTCAATTTTTATTATCAACGATCTGACAAAAGTTAAACCTCCGGGGAGTACTTGTTATAAATTCCCAAAGAGATGTGTGGTGTACCTTTAATTTGAAATTGAGCAACTTACTATACTCCTAAATTTTTATTTAAGAGAAATGGAAATATAGACAATTATTACAAGATTCGTTTTTTGACTCTACACGTTGCTTCAAGTGTCAAAATCACTGTTATTGTTATAGTACGACCAAAGATTGATTTATGTCCAACTAATTTGCCTAAAATGGCCACAACATTCAACTTTGCTTCTGTTTTTTGTCGAAACAAAATTGAGGTAATGATTCCTTTTACTTGTTAGTTTATAATGTGCGTGAATCGGGATTGATTATTGGTTCGAGCGGTTAGAGTTTTGTGTCTATTAAATAATATATTAAATTCAAACATTGTATAAAAAAATAAATGTTAAAAAATTTTTCATTTGACAAAAGTTTTTAATTCAAATAACTCTTGAAAATTTTGCACTTTCTATTTAATTCAAGTTTTTATTTCTAGTTCTCATATGTGTATAATCAATATTTTTAGTTCTCATATATGTATAATTAATGATTTAACTATTCTTATTATTATTTTAACAAAAATTATTTTAATTAAAATTTAATATAATTGAATTTTGAATTAATTGAATTTAATATCACTAGTAAATTATTATTATTATTATTATTATTATTATTATTATTATTATTATTGCGCGAGAATCTAATCTGATCTTTATTCCAATGGATTAATGGTGGCCGCTATGACCTTTTGATTATATCCTTACTAGCAAGGCGTCTCGATTAAAGCTTGCATGGATGAATGAGGAACACAAAAGCAAGGGCGTAAAACTTGCCCCCGGCCCAGACGGACAAGGAATGTATTCATGTGGGTATGATTTTCTCAAAAAGTGATTTTTTTTTATGATAATAGTGAGGAAATTTAGACCGTTTATTTTATGGAAAAGTATTTTTTATAAAATATAATTATAAAATAATAAAATAAAAAATATTTTACTCATTTAATATTAAATATAAAAAATTTACAAAAAATAACTTCTCATATTTTAAAAAAAATATATTTTCCTCCATTTCTAAATTTTTAAATATTTTTTATTTTAATCATCAATATAAATGATATATTATCTCTTCATTAATATAAATATAAATGTGATTTTTTATCAAAAAATATTTTTCCACGAAATAAAGCAACTTTAAATTTAAAACCTCCAACATCACATTAATCAAAGTGACATTGCGTTCAAGTGTAGACTGATTAAAGCCATTCCAAGTTTGCGAAAATTCAAAATTTTTCCCTTTATTTTCTTTATTTTTTTGAAAAATTTATATTTAATCTTCTTAACATTAAAAAAAATATATATAAATTTTTTAATAAATTTTATTTCACCTCCTCAATGATTTTGTTCTTATTTCGCCCCAGTGTAACCCATCCCTTTATTGCTTTCTTTTCAAACAATGATGAGATTGCCATTATTGATTCATGCACCACAGCACCAATGCCATGGATCTTTGTTCAGTTTTAGATGGAAGCAAGATTCTCGCCTTAAGGTAAATCAACATGTCGTACGGTTAAAAAAACCAGCTATTTGCGTTATTGATTGTAATTATAATTATTTTTACCAACTATTTTAACAACGATCATATTAGAAATAACTATTTTATTTACGAAAAAAGGAAACAACTATTTTAACAATGATTAGTTCACGTTTCACAAATAGGTTGCGAGAAAGGATGGATACATTCCCTTGGAATTATAATAAAATTATTTTTGGATAAATATTCTAATAATTTAAGTTTTTAGTACCAATCAGTATTTGGTTTATTATAATTAGAAGCTCTTAAGATTAAGAGTTCAATCCATGTCCTATTACTTTTTTAATTACTTTTCACTATAAAAGATGATGAACTTGTGAGAGTCCACATTAGTGATGTATCATGAAAGTTTCACTATACATCATCTTAGTAAGCAATGTAGATCACTAGAACAATAATTCTTTTCCCCCTTATTTCCCCAAAGGAACCCCTCAATGGAGGGGCAAAACAAAATAGAGCTAGCCGAAATCAGAGATGCAAACATTCTTACAAATTACATAATGGGGAAACAACACTAAAGAAATGCCCCCTCTTAAAATAGGTAACACGTCGATAGGATGCTATGAATTTGTCTTTTAATATTGCGTTATTTACATTAGTTAAAATGAAAATTAACATCTATAATAGCGCAAAGATATTTTTAAAAATAAGTGTAATTTACTATATTAATTATAATGATAAATTGATATTATAAAGTCTTGTTTTTTGATGGGAGACCAAAGATTTGACATAAGAAAACTTAATATGATGACTGTATAATAAACTAACATCTAAAGGCAATCTAAAACCCATTATTTATATTTATAGTATTATTGAAAACTGTAAAGATTATTTATATTTTATTAGATTCATGTTTATATTTAAAATATTATTGAAAATTGTAAAATTATTTATATTTTAACATATTGATGTTTGTATTTATAATGTTATTAAAAACTGTAAAGATTATTAATATTTCAACGATCTATTTATTTAAAACTCATTATGGTAATGATGAGGTGAACACTTATAACAATGATTTTTACAACAACCGATGTCTAAAATGTATATCAATGAACTCGACATGAAAAAGTTCATTTTTAAAATGTCGATTATATTTTATCAACCGATGTAGGATTTTTCATTCTACCTTTAAATTCCATCATTACTTTCTTTTCTTTTTAACTCCATTTTTCATTTAGGTATTTGCTCCAAGTTTTTTTTCACTTCATTTTTCATTTAAGTTTTCTCTTTATAGAGGACAAGACATAATCAATGCTGCTTAATCATTAACTATTAAGATACAAGTTGTTGTTCCTGAACTATCATTCTCCCTTGGCTACAATATGTGTTAACTTTCCATAATTTGTGATAGACATAAAAGCAAAAGATTGAGAATGAAATATCATTATGATAAAATGCCTTATAGCAAGGGAGTGAAGATAAAATGTTGTTATGATATAATGTCTGGCAATAAAAGATCGAGGATAAAATATATATAGTAATTATAGAAATAATCATTATCACTTTTCTTTAAAGTAGTAAGAACAAAACTCCTACTTTATAAACCATGATTCTACCCTCTGTTGTGAAGACAATTAACATCATTTTTCTTTAAAGTGATCTTTGTTGTAAGCATTATATCTCGCTAATTATCAATGATTAAATGCTTACTCTTTAAGATAAGAATGTGCAACATAGATAGATATAATGATAATTTAGTGTAGTTTTTATATAAATCTTTATTAGAAAAATGTTAAAGTATAAAAATTATATATTTTATTAAAAAAATAAAATAACATTAGTTTTTTTATTATAACCAATGTCTTTGTTAGAAAAATGTCATGTTATAAAAGTAGTAATAAAATTTTGCCAACCTATAACTTAAAATAAATATTTACTAATCTATAATAAATAAAAAGCCACATGAACTAGCATCAGTTGTTGTTTAATATCTGATGTATATCGATTTTCACTTTACTTATGAATTTCTCTTTCACTTCATTTTTTGTTTAAGTAGAATAAGGAGACAACACACTTTTTCTTGTTACATATTTAGAAGATGATCATAAGTATCTTATCAAACCATGAGTATCTTCTATCTTCAAATAGTTTAGGTAATAGAAGATATCCGTAGCATAATGCAATTATCGTAATTATAAAATTTGAAACTTTTCTAGATGTGCAATATCGATAAGTGTGCTATCTCAATATTTCACATGGTACTGCAAGGAATTTATGTCTAACTTCTACATAATCTTGTAAAGTATTTCAACATGAAGAAAATATATCAATTTCTCTTCAACATTAGGAAAATATTATGTTGTAAACTATATTAATAATGTAATATTATTTTTGTGTTAATTGTTATTAGAAAAATGTATGATGCAATTGTATAAAAAATAGCTTAAATAACGTTAGTTATTTATTTAAAATTAACATAGTTTTAAGAATAAAAGAATATATTTTCATGATAGATTGTTTCCCTTTTCATTTATTTCATTCACATTCGATTTATTACTATTATGTTTAATTATATAATAGAATGAAAGAATTTTAATGCTATAAATTTCATTTAGAGTAAGTTGTGTTTTGGATACCTATTTGATATGTATGAGAATGTGTGTGTGATGTGTATGTAAATCATAAATTCTAGTGCATATGAAATGTATAATTGAATCAATTTTGAAATATTAACATTTTGATTAGGCAATAAAAATATTTATGCATTGGTAAAGAGGTATAATTAGTGTTAAGACATTAATTTTAGTTTATAACTTATGTGAAATATTAAATGATGCCATTTTCCTCTTCTCAAAACTTGTGAAAGTGAAGATAAAAGTTAAAATTGGAAGCCTATCTCAAATGCCAAATTATAGATATACATTAAAGAGAATACCTTATGAGGTGATCAACTAATTGATTTTCCTTTATAAACAAGAAGTTTACTATAATTTCTTTGCATAAAAAATCATCTTTACTCAAGTTCAACCACTTATTTACTCTTGATGTTGTTGTCATCTTAACATTAAGGTTTGTTTCTCTTATAAACCTAATTTAGAACATCTATTTGTTATTTATTATGTTAATTTGCTTGAATTTTTTGTTTTTGATTGTATTATTTAGAGTTTTGGTTGATGTAAGTTTCTTGATGCAAGGCAACGAATTTCTTTCTTACAAAAGTAAATCAATAAGTATTTCTATAAAAGGGGTTAAGACAACATAAGCAATTAGAACAATACGCTATACTATCCAAGTTTAATGGCATAAGTTAGGTAATAAATTTCTCTTCAACAAAATCTTATTGTATTAATATTTCACTTATAACATGAACTCTAGCTTCCTTGTACCCTTATTTTGTCACAATGAGATTCATAAGTATACGTGTCGATGGCCATGTCATTGTTAGAATACAATGCAAGTTCCTGCTCAGCATCTAGATGTATTATTTATAATTTTTGAAACTTTATCATATTGTATGTTTTCTATTATTTGAATTAAAATAAATGTATCAATCTTCATCTTTTTTCAGTTAATTTTATTTTGAATATTAATTTTGACCATAGAGACATTGAGTACTACTATTATTGCTTGTATTGTAATATGAATTGTTAAGTCCTATAATTAGATTTGGATACTATTTTGGGAGTAGTGGAATATATGAAATTGACCGTTACAATGAATGAAAATCCTGAATATCATCACAGTATAAAATATATTGTATATTCTACTTTTGTTTAATACATTAGTTACTTATTTTATTGGTATGATATATAAAATAACTACCCTAACAATTAAATATATTTTGAAAATACCTACTCTTAATTAACCTATATAATATCCTATTAAGATTATTAATTTCACATTGCTTGCCCCATGGTACTTACATAACTAGATGAAATAACATAAGATAATTCCCACAAAAATCATACATATAATAATTATGGACACTGAGAAAGTAATTGTGATTGATAATGGTACTAATTAATCATATTAGAAACAACTATTTAGACAACGATAAGTTAATAACAACCTTATTTCGTAAGAATAGGATGAGAAAGAAATTAATGGGAGCGTCTTCTCCAATAATAGATATTATTCGTTTTTGGAAGTGAAGTTATTTTGAATCAATCCCATTACATGGGTAGCATATCCCACAACTACCCTCAATTTGACACCAATAGTTAGAACTTCAACATAATATTATAAGTTGTGTTTACTTTTACATAAAAAAATAACATAATAATCAGACATACGAAAGCAAGATGCAAATACATATATACCCTAACACCATTAATATGACCGAATCCCAATGGAATTAGTGCAGAAATTTTTTTATAAATCACTGTTCTCTGGATCAATGATCATGAACTATAGCATGAATATTTGAACAACACCATTAAAAACGGACAAAAGTCAGAAGTAAAAGATTTGATAAATAACCTGATTCTAGCATAACCGTAATTAATCAATTTAATGGTTGCTGCTTCAAGTCACAAGATCCACTTGAATTCAAGAATTCAAGATTAATTGATTTTCCCAAAATATCTTAAAGCACAAGACACAATCAAAGGATTAAAGATATCACTCCCTCTGACGGAATTTCACTATAATATTCTTTAACATAGAGAAGACTTTTTTATTGTAATGTTCTTTAATGAAATTACTATTATATGGTTTTTTTTCGTATATTAAAATGTTTAACTTTCAAATTTAATTTTGTAAGTTGAGTATTCTAGGATGATGAAGGCAAAGTTTTCTTAGGCCATAGTTGATTATGGTGAGGGTTTTTCAATGCAAGCCAATGAGACCTCGCTATAGATAGACAGTTGATGCCAAAACAAAAAAAAGCAAGATTTATGGCATGCGATCAGAGATAAGTAAGGTTGTTAGGTTATCATCTGCCATTCTTGGATCATCCTTACAACTTGAGCTACAACAATTGTAGGTCATTGTCGAGTGACAAAATGCAAAGTTCAAGGTAGTATGAGAGAGGATGATAGCCTAAGCGCAATAGCTTGCTATTATGCTTAATGCTATTGAGTAGCACCAGCACATGCTAACATATTTATTTTAGAGGATGGAGACGAGTGGTTTAGCACCTCTATCACCACTAACTTACCAAGGACATGAGTACCGAGGGGATGACTACTAGTAGAGATTTCATATTTTTTTATTTATATTAGATTTTATTGATTTTTGTATGAATCTTGGGTTCCATTAATTTTTTTGTTATATAAATAAAATATTAGCATTTAGTTTTATTTTATAAATTTTCACTTGAAATTCTAATTGTTGAATGTGCATTTGATTTTAAGAAAAATGTAATGCAAAGTGTTTGTTACTTACCTTGCTAGAAAAATAACCAAAATATCAACAAATATTTCCTCTATTAGTGACAAAATTATGAATAATAGCACTACTCATTCTGCAAAAAATTTCTAGCTTAGCAATCGAATCAATTCATCGCTAAATTTGGAATCATTAATAGAAATTTCATTAGTAATATAATGCTTAGCAACAAACAAAAATATCATTAATTCCTTCCATCATTTCATTTTTACTCATCATGGAACCATGAAATTAGCAATGGATACAAAATTTTTATTGCTAATTAAATTAGTAACACACCTTATTCTATCAATAAATTCGTCACTAAATATTTTTGTTACAAATTTTCCCAAATTAACGATAGATTTTTTCAATGCTCATTAGTGAATTTTTTCTAGTGATGATTCAAATTTAATATTTATCTTAGGTTAGCTAAACTTGAGACGTGACAAATAATATTAAAGTACTAATACACAATATTTCAATTGTTGTAAATTTTAGATCATAAAATTTTATGAACTTAACAAAGTCATTAGTTTTAATAATTGTCTTAAGTCAATCTGACTTAAGCGTAATACTAATGCATAAAAAATTTATATTGCACACTTTACCCACAACAAGCATTAAAGAATATTTCTAAGAAATTTCTTTATTTTTAAGGGAGTTAAGGCATGGGGAATGACACTAACACAAAAAAAAATTATGTCTTTTTTTTTCACACCAACGCAAAATTTATTTCACACCACACTCATGAAACACACAAAGAATATTTCTAAAATTTTTTTTCCATATTTTTAAGAGGGATAAATCTTATTCCCTTGTTTATAATGATATATAAGGGTTGTTATATTTTTAAAATTTTATAATTTATTAATATCTTGTTTTTTTACATTTATTATAATTATATATTCTTCTCTTTACTTGTGATATTAATAGAGATAATGAATGTTACTGTGGATTGTTAAACTTCCCCTTGTCAATGTCTATAGTTGACTATTTGACTATGTTCCTTCTTTTCATCATGTACTTTAGCATTGTAAGAGAAAATGAGGAATAATTATAATAAAAATAAAAATAATGAAATACTAATTTATAACACTCAGTCTCTCATTTATAACTCGTAAGGGGTTAACTATTATATCTTCAAAATTTTATAATTTATTAATTTTTTATTTTTATTTTGTTATAATTATTTATTTTCCTCTTCACTTGCAATGTTAAATTAGGTAGAAAATATAGCAGCAAATTATTTAACTTTACCTTCATAATGTCAAATACTTGTTGACTTATTTTCAGCTCTATACTTTTCATCATGTATTTTAGCATTGTTAGTCAAGGGGACAAATAATTATAGGTAAAAACTATGGAATATTAGCTCATACTAGTTATATAAAATTTAGAAATATAATAATTAACATTCTTGTAAATTAAGAATTAATTGAAACTATTCCTACTCTTTAAGAGGCTCTGTCATAATGATAAAGGGTATAATTAACTTACAACATTCCGTTAGTCATTGATTAGTGATGATAAAGAGACAAATAGGGTTACAAAAGCCACATAAATTCTAACAAACATGCAACTTCGTCACGTTTAGGGGCAAAACTGGCCAAAAATTATTGGAAAGGTTAAAATATGAATAATAAAAAATTTATATGAAATTATGATAACTTTTAGTGACTATATATATATTTTAAAAAAATCCGAAAAAATATAAAGAAAATGTTTGAATTTTAAAATTGTTGAGGGGCTAAGGCCCCTCATCTATGACCATGGTTTCGTCTCTGATCACCTTCCAAATTAAGAGCCCATACAATTCCTTTAATGATAAGAATTTCTTCCACGTAAAATCTGCATGGGACAAGTGCTACCAATTTGAATCTCTTTCTTCAAGCAATGTCAAAGGATTTGAAGCAATAACCACCACTTGATTCTACCTAGGCCGATCATTATGATGTTGGGGTCACAATTTGTTTTGTTGATAAAAAGCTATACAAATATGGATGAGTCGAGCATTTTAGTCAACCATCATTTTAAGGTGGAAAGTTTTCATCAAGAGCTATCCAAATAAGTTGATGCTAGCTAGCTCTTTGTTTCGTTGCATCATGATAGATTCCAAACATTGTTAAAGCTATGTCATGTATAATTTAGTTTTATCTTAAAAAAATTATTCTCTGTTGTATCCTATGGTAATATTGAAATTTTGATATTAATTTTACTTACATATTAATAAGTAAGTTGTTTTAACATTATGACTAATTTTTAAAATTTAGGAGATAATTCGTTTATTTATTAAAAGGCAAATAAAAATAGCATTAAAATGAGAGGCTCTCAGCTTGGGATCTTAGTCCTGTGAACCTTATCCAAACTTAGAAACATTGCTTGGCGGGAAACTTCTATTTTTAAAAGCAAGAACAATTGTGTTCTCAGTCATGATTGTTAATCATACATGGTAAATATATAGTTATGCACCATGTATCAAGTGAGGGAAATAGATTTATATGAGAGTGAAAGTTGAAAGTAATGGGTTGTTGCCACCGAATTATGTATAGAAGATCACAATTAAGGGGTGAAATTATTTTATTTTTTAAATAATTATGTGACATTAAGTAATCTCTTAATTTTGATTATAAATGTGTAATCCGATGATAATGGTGGTTGAATTCTTTCACTCTTATATGTAGAAGTACATATTTAAGTCTTTATTTCACTTAAAATAAAAATAAAAACAAAAACGTTTCTTTGTCCATCTTAGTATTTCCTCCATTAAGGATCACACGTGTGTCCCAGTCGGTGTAAATTAATGTATGTTGAAATTTACAGAGAAATGAAATAATAGACTTTATGAAATTATATAAGTACGTGAATTAATACATGCGCGGACGTTTCAACTAGTATAAAAATTAATACTACTTAAATTACTAAACTATTTTTAGTGGTAAATAAAATTAATTTATATTATGCACTTTTTATTAGGAAAGTGCCTAATGCATTCTCTCTCTCTCTCTCTCCTCCCTCTTATAGTTTCAATAATGCATTCTCTTTTTAGTAGTGTATATATATAATACTCCCTTCTAATCAAAGGTAAAAGGAGGCCAGGAGAAATTAAATTTTATTTAAAATAAGCTTGGTTTGCATATAAAAATTTTTTTGGCCTGAGTTAATTCATATATGAATTTTTCAAGGCCTAATCTAATATATTAGTTTATATAAACTTATTAATAATTAAAAAATATTTTTAAAAAAATATTATTAAAAAAATTATATTAAGTTGAGCTTGAATTTTAGTATTATCAGCATAATTTAACTAATCAACATGGAAAATTTCTCCAACTCAAACTAGTAAAAATATTTTAATTCGAATTCACCTTAACAAAAATTATAAAGATTGAACTTCAAGTTAATTTAATGTCAAAATAAATATAATATCACAATAATGATTATGAACTAATCATTAATTATAATATAATCTTATTATATAAATTAAAATTACAAGAATGAGGAAGTCTTATAATTTTTCATATACTTGTTAAAATGTATAAAATTTTCTTGTAACTATTATATACATTACATAATTTAATGTATAAAAAATACATCTCTACTTGGTAGGCTTATATACTAAGGTTTAAATAATATAACCTAAATATTTTACAAATTGTATAAAAAATTTATTTTATTTTACAAATAAATAATTTAAATTATGCCAAAAATAGATTAGATCACTGGAATTTCATAAACCAAATAACCTACTTTCAGCGCCATTTTTAATAAATAGTATAATTTACAAAAATGTAAATATTATAATTTATAATGAAAGTGAATATAAAATAAATTCAAACAGCTAATTCAAGATACCAAGAATAATATCACTCCTTTCATAACAACATAATATCTGTATAACAATTATAATTAAGCAATAACATCTGGCCCAAGATTTACGAATTGCGGTTCCCTGAATTTTTGTTTTAATATAAAGGAATAGGTGAATTTCGGAGCAAAATAAATATAAATTTATTTATGTAAAATTGTGAATTTCAAAAAAATAATAAATTTCAAAATAAATATTACATCATTATTTTAAAAAAATTGATAAAAGGAAAAATGATCGGATTCAAGATACCCCCATTTGTTTACCTGTCTGACGTGCAAGGTTCAGCGTATAGCCGCGACAGTAGTCACCCTCAAAAGGAGGCAATATTTCGTCCAAGAATAGACCACACGTACATAGGCTCAGCGCCTTTCAATTATTATCTGTCCATTCCCCGCACATGATATTGCACTTTTTTTTTTTAAAAAAAAATCGAACTAATCTAAAGTTTAAAATTTTAAAAATTAAGTTTTATGAACTCATTTTTAGTTTCAAAAATTAATATTGAATTTTCAAGTGCTAAACATAAACTTAAATTTTATCACTTAAAATATTATTGACAAGAAATTTAAATTTTAGTTTGAACGAATATTTCATTATTTTTCAAAAAAGATTGATAAGTTTTGAAGTTTCAAATATATTTTAAAGCATTAATTCAATGAATAATAAGTTAATCAACTCTACTTGTTAAGAGTTTAAATTTTGGAGATAATTTTTATTAAAAGAATTTTTTTTAATATTTTAATTTTAAAATGATTATTTCACTTGGCCATTATTTTTATAAGAAGAAAATATAGAACAAATGTTCACATAATTTTGTTATATTTTTGGAGAAATCATTATAATTTTTCTTTTTCAATATATTAAATGACAAATTAGAGATGAAATTGGCGGATAAATACTATTGAGAAAGGTGCCAAACGGATTCTAATTTATGGACCACTTCGGTTTCGAGATATAAATGAATCAATCTATTCAAATTTTAATTTATTTTAATTATGTATTTATATGAATCGGTTGACACTAATCAAATTTTGAATAGAATAATTCAAACCGAATTAATTTATAAATTTACGAATTAAATAATGGATCAATCAGCACGGATTAAAGTCCGGGCGACCACCCGGTTGCGTGTTGAAATTTGGCAATTGCCTTAGCTCAGAAGGAATATACATAGTAATTTTTTATTTTTATTGGGAACACATATATATAGTAATTAGAACTTAAGTGGTAATTACTTACTAATGGGTACGGATGGGGAGTCCCCTTCATGAAAAGGAAGTAAATATGATTGATGAAGAAACAAACAAAAATGAAGAAGTTGCATGGAAGCTCCGTTGCTCAAACTTATTCGTGGAGGGCACTCACTCCTCAGTCCTTTTCTCCCACCAAGCCAGCTCGTACAAGCGTACCCACTCCCGTCGTTTTCTTCGTTACTTGCTTTCCAAATATGCCCTTTCACTTTTCATCGCTGCTAAATTTTCCCTCCAAAAAATACGGGAATTCTACAATATTGCAAGAATTTCAAAATTAGAGTCACCTGATAATTTTAAAATTATTTAATTATATTCATTAAAATATTAACAATTATAATTAAATAATATGAATTAAATAATTTTAAAATTAATTACATCATTCTGAATTTTAAAATTTTAAAAATATTATAATAAATATTCTTAAAAAAAAAATCCCAAGAAGCAAAAGTTCAGCTTCAGTTTTTAAAACCACCTCAAAAATGAAAATATGTCATATCAAATGCACCATGAGTGATACGCCACATTAAATTGGAAATACCAGATTTTGGTGCTGTTGTTAAAAAATTAATTGTGCAGTATATTAATTACGAGGACCACAAATGATATAAGAGAAATTTAATTTATTGGGTAATACTTTTGTAACTATTAATTTGAAAATTTTATAAGATTTTATGAAAATATAATGCGAAAATCACAAAATTTATATTTTTATATAAAATATTATAATTTTTCAAAAAATTATAATTTCATAAGAGATTTTGGATGTCATAAATACGTAGTTGTAGTTTTGGTCATTCAAAGTAATATTAAAAATGAGTTTAAATTTGATTTATTATTAATATAAAATATTTTACAGAAGAAGACACATTATTTAAAAATAATAGTAATTAAAAAATTTTAATAATAGTAACTGAGTCTTAACAATTTTTTATTAATACAGCAACATATAAATAATAATCTCATTTCATGTATAGATTGTAAATTTTTAATAAATAAATATTTCATCATACTTAAGAATTATTATACCGATCAATAATTTAAATATAAATATATTTTACGTTTACAAATCTTGAGTATGTTACTCTAACAATTAAAGATAATCAAAACCATATTTAAAAATTCAGTGGATTTGGTATTAAATCCCAATCATTTTTGAGTTATGCAAAGAGAAATTTTTTTAATTAAATGTATGAGAATATCAACCATATATATGACTTTATATTAATCGAAAAATTTTTAATTTAAATAATATCTGATTTTCCTCAAAAATTCTATATCTTTCACTATTACTTGTTCCATAAATCATTCCCAGTATCAATTTTTTTATAAATAGATTATTACATAGAGATAATATATCTTTAAAAACTTTGAAATATTAAATTGCCAAAAAAAATCGAACCTTTTCTTTATAACAAATACTCCTATGAATAGCTTAAAAAGTTTCATCTAAAAATTAAAATTCAGAAATTTAAAATTCAAAACTTGAAAGAATTTCAAAATTTCTTCTCCCAACCTCATTATCACATACAAAAAAAAAATGCTTAAAAATTTAAAATTTGAACAGGTTAGAAGTCAAACTTTTTCCTACCGTTATGCTACCCTCGAATGCGACAAAAACAAGATGGTGGAAGCTTCAAATTTTCCCGAGATCTTAGTTTGACGAGCTTTATATCCAGCAAAAAACTGAATTATGATTATAGAAAAATACACAAGCATTATTTATCGCCTTCATCGCATATACGAAGAAGTGAGAAAAAAATAAAGTTTAATTTTTTATTTAGAAATAATTAGATAAAAAAATGAAAATAATATCCTAAATCTTGCCGTAGATTGAAGCCCAGAGATTCAAATTTTAATTTAAAAAAATCAATAATTATCATTAATTAATATTAATGAAAAATAGACGATTAGTAGGAGTTTTATATGGAAATGATAAAAATGAAATGAAAGTCGCGTAAAACAGGCTGAGTTGCATTCTCAATTGGACGAGAGCACTTCACTTACCTTGTCGCTTAAAGTTGTGAAGTGCTCAAACTTAAAAGCAATCCACGTGGCATTTTAGAAGTATTAGGTTTGCAGTTTTTATATACTTTAAATTAGTGTAAAGTTGATTCAATCAAATTTAAATCCATTAAAAATAACTTTTAAATTTATTTTATTTTTAAATTATTTTTTATTTTTATATATTACAAACACTGCTGCAAAAATATAAAATGATGTTAGATAATTAATGCAAGTTAAAGAGAAAATTTATATATATAATGGTATAATGATATTTTTAAAAATATAAAAAATTTAATAAGTCAATTCAAAAAAAGAATTGATATTGTAGTACTTAAAAAAACTTTTTACATTAATTAATAGATAATCAATGTCGATCATCGATGAAATTTGGAGTATATTTAATACATTAATTATTTTAAAATAAAATTGACATCTAAAGTAATGTCAATCATTGATGAAATCACCTAAACTATTATTATTTTTATAAATAATCGATGTATTTTTGTGAGATTTTAAATGTTAATTTTTAGAATAATTGATATCTAAAGTCACGATAATGGTGTCATTTGAAAATATTAAAAAATTTTAGATACTAGTTCTTAAAAAAAGGATATATTTTCTTCTTACAAAACTTTCAATATTGATTCCTAAAGTAACTAACATCTAAAATTATGTGAATAATAATAATTTTAAAAAATATGAAAAAATTTTGGATGCAATTTTTTTAAAATAATTAATGTATTTTCTTTCTATGAAACTTTAGACATCAATATCTAAAATAAATTATGTCTAAAATTACAATAGTGGTGACATTTTTGTAATATAAATAAAGCAAATTTTATTTTTTTCAAATATTATTATTTTTATTCTCCCTTTTATTTATCTCCAAGCTCAATTATCATTTAACTTTCTTTACAAAATACTAGATTTTACTATGCCCTCCACCACAAATTTGTGAGCTATTGATATTTGTTTAACTAGTATTGAACATGAAGTAAATTCAAAACATAAGATGTCCTTTTTTTACATCTATTTCTCAAAACTTCGACTCTCTAATTTTTCTAATTTTTTATGCTTTTTTTAAAAGAATTTGTTTGTATTTCATTTTTTTGTAACTTTTAAGGTTAGATCTCCAAGTTTAAGATGCTTGTTGTATATTTGATAAAATATTGCAATGGAATTTGAAGTAAATCAAATAATGATGAGAGATTAAAAAAAAAGTGAATTTTTTTTATAAAAATAGCCATTCTTCATAATTTTAAGAATACATAGATGAATAGATCTAAAAAAGTTATAAAAAATTAAAAAAAATTACCTTAAGTGAACAACTAAGTTTGAAATTATAATGTTTCAAAGTTTTTAACTTAAAGTATATATTTTTGGCAAGATATTAGAATATTTGAATTTTTTAAAAATATTTTCGATAGAAACCGAAAAATCAAGTTTAAAAAAATATTATCCAAATATTTCATATCAATTTTTTTTATTAAAAATCAGATGTGAAATGCAACCGTTTTTATGCTTTTCCATTGAAGCAAATCCCTGACATCTCCTTGAATGACATAAATCAAAATTTTAAATTACAATATGTAAGTGTAATATTATACATAGTGCTATTTTTATGATGAATTTCACTTCAATTATAATTTTTTTGCTATTTTATATTATATCAATTATAATTTTATGTTTTTATTTATATTTTTATTGATTATAATAAAATTGTGACCGTGACCACAGTTGAAAGAAATTGAGCAATATTGCCATGGAAAGGTAGTGTATAATAATGGAGGGCAAACACACACAATGCAGAAGGGTTCTCATACGGAGAACTTTTATCTTATTCTTGAAACAAGAGTTTTTCTTATTTTAGGAGGAAAAAGACAAACATAAATTAAAAGGTAAAATTATCTACACTCAATAAACGTAGAATGCCTATATCTTCATAAATTTATCTCTCTCTTGTTGAAGTAAATAATTTTCTTACTCCTAAAGTAAGATGGAATGTCTCCCTTGTATGGTTGATTTATGTCCCTATGTATATGTCTCTGTACCTTAGCATTATTGGAAGAAGATCTTGACAAGGAAAAACAGAATAGGATAGATTGAACTGTGAATCGAATCTAAATTTTCGACTACTTTCAATTTTCTCTTCGTTGGGAAATTTCCGTTCTTCTTAATCACGGGAGGGATAGTTATTTTAGGGATTAGAGCATTAACAAAATTTTCTCTTTTCAATGAGGGTCATATCTATAATTCAAACATATATATTTTTGACAAGTAAAATTTACCTTAAGTTAACAAGCTTTCCACTAATTAATACTTTACTAGTTATTAAAAAATTTCTTGGCGTTGCCTTACAATTCAGTGTCTTTTTCTCTTGTTGCACTAGTACTAACTCTTTTGGATATAAAATTAAAAGTGACATCAACAACACTCTTGTATAAAGTTGGGAAATGAGTCGATCCAACTCGTTCGTATCCTGAGTTGTGCAAGCTGGCCCCTTCATAGGATAAATTGGGTTAGGTCGATATGTATATTTCGTGGGTTCAAGTATTAGCCTAGTCCTAAAAATTTTGCAATTTTTTCAAATTTAAAATTATTTTAAAAATATCACATATCCATTCATAAAGAAGTCATAATATAAAAAAAAAATTACTATGCATATATATATATATATTATATATATATATAAGTCATAAAATATCCATGAACTTAAAAATATTATCTAAAAATAATTTACAACGCAATATTACGTAATTAAAAATGAGAAAAAAGTGTGATTTTATATAAATTAAAATTTTCGGACCTATATAAAATTAAAAAAATCATTTTACAAGTTGGCTTGCATAAATTAGGCTAGGATTGGCCTGCATTTGTACAGGCCTTTAAAATAGAGGTACGAGTTTCCAAATCTTACAAACAAAATGATTCAGCTCGCAATCTATGAGCTTTTTTGATAGCTCTACTCTTGTATACCTTAATGCAATAATTAGTGGTAGAGTTGAGAATTCTAACGTGAAGGGATTGGCTGTAACTACATGAAATTTTACTTTTGAGTATACCAAAAAATTATAATTATTTAAGAAAATTATAATTTTTTGATAGTTTTGATTTAAGATATTGTATTTTTTTTTACAAATTAAATATAAAAATTATCAAACTTTAAATAAAATTATAAAAGTTTATTTATAAAGGTTGTAGCACATCATTTATTCATACTTCTATAAAAAAAAGTTACAAGAAAAATTAGCAAATCTATAAAAAAACTATAATTAATTTAACAAAGTTCATATCTACATATACTTTTTTAGACATATGCAAATATTTTTCAATGAAAATTTTGGAAAATAAATCAAAACTAAAATTGATAGTTCTAATACAATTATATTATGTGAGTAATATAAATAGAAGTATAAAATTATAATTATAAAGGTTGTAACACACAAATTATTCAAAACTTTATAAAAAAATTACAATTAAATATAGAAAATTTGTAAAAAAGATAATCAATTTAATGAAATTTATATGTATATATGCTTTTTTTTACATGTACAAAGGATTACAAAAATGTAGGATAATAAAATCAAATAGATAGCAATTTTAGTACAATTATATTATATATGTAATATAAATAAGTATATATAAATTTTAATGTACATAATTTTTTTAAAAAATAAAATTAGTTTTAAACAAAAGTTAGAAAAATATTTATAAGCCATTTAAACCTTTTATTTCACTTAAACATATGTTTCTATAAAGTATTTTTAAGTTACAATACAATAAGAAAAGTTTATATTTAACATGAAGAGAGAAAGTCAAAAGATTAAAGTAAAAACTATTGAGAATTATGATCTACACTATATACTTGTATTTTTACCATTTTTTTTATAAAATTTGATTTTATTACATAAGTAAAATTTTTTTTATTACAAATATATGTATTTTAAAATTTTAAAGAGATCAAAATATATAATAACATATATATATATATATATATATATATATATATATATATATATATATATATATATATATATATATATATATAAAAGTATAGTGCTTTAGGTGGTAAAGGCTATCCTTAACCTCCATTGGTAATAATTACCTAATCCTCTTTATTATGACATATTTTGAATTTTTAAATTTAGAGAAAAAATGTCATGCTTTGATGATATGATCCTTTTGGACCAATAGAAATGGCACACTCTTTATCCCTTTAAGGCTAATTAATAAAAAAAGGTTCGATATCCCTAACCCTTATCTGTTTCCTTCCTTAACACCTCAACCCCTTGTAAAAAGAGGGGGGAAATGATAATATGATCCATATAGGTGATGTTTTTCTTTTACTCTAAAAAAGGTTATTTAGTCCTTTATTATAAATTTCAAAATTACAACAATTAGTTCCTTACTTTTACTTTTATTATAATTATTTATCATTCTCTTCACACATTACATTAAAATAAAAAGGGAAAAGATTGATTGTAATAAAAAAAAGCATGCATTTGATATTATTAAGGAAAAATTTAACAATCAATTTTAATATTTTTTATTTATTTTAATATAGTAAATGAATAGAGGGATGAAAACTTATAATAAAAATAAAAAATGAGAGATTAGTAGTGTTAGTTATAAAATTTGCGGAATGTAATAATTATTACCTTTATAAATAGGGAACTAAATGTTATGTTTACTTTTTTTTATTAAATTTCATAACTTTTTAATTAATAAAGATTTATATCTTTTTAAGAAATTCAATTTTTTTGCAACTATAATTAATGAATTTGTAATTTTTATAAAAAAAAGCTATACTAATTTTATAAAGAAGTTGCAACTTCACATTATTAACATTCGTAACATTTTATAAAAAACCTAGATTGTAAGCCCTTTGTCACAATCCATTCCAAGACACATAACCGGCATAGAAAGCTATTTTGGATGACAACTTACCAACCTTTCTTAAATGTATCTATTTTTGTATTTTACATGTAATCATACTTCTCATGAGAAAGAGCATATGGTTTCAAAAATTCATTATGGAATGTGGAAATAAATTATCATACATGACTATTTCTAACTATCCTAAAACTTGCCTTGATACTAGAGTTCTCGAGTGAACCCACATTGATCCATCTAATAGCACCTGAGCATGCAAAGGGATAGGACCCCAAAGAAAAGATAGAAAAGAGGGTGAGTTTCCAAGAAACCTATTAAGTGAATAACAATCAAACAAGAATCATTAAAATATGCTTATATCATGATAAAAAGATTACAATTATATAATTTAAGAGAAGCCCTTAATTTTTATTTAAGGGACAATAGCTACATTCTTATGCCTTTACCAAGGAAAAGAGATAAGTTCCAAAAGACTAGCTTGTGTATCAAGAGTTAGCTACAAACAGATGTTGCATTGAATCTCAAATAAGCTTACACTACAAATTTGTACATTATCATAATCATAAAGGGAAATTAAATGTTTCATTTAATATGATCCATTGAAAATCATAATAATTATAAATAAAGAAAACAGGTCAATCTCTTTATAACTCTTAACTAACTTTATCCCTTATAAGCCCATCCTTGTCCTCTTATAGTCATCCTTATTCCCTCAAAAATAGGCATATAGATTCAATGCAAATGGCTACAATATAGATATCATCTTCCCAACATCAACAATATCATAAATTTCACAATAATCAAGATTATAATTGCATTATTAGCATTTCCACTTCATAGTTAACATATAAGTATTCATATATGAACAAGACCATAAAATGACAAATATCATTAAATATAGCTCTTGTAGCTACACATACGATACATACATAAACATCATAACATCATTATGCCACTCTGCATGGTCTCACATCCTTTATTCATTATTATCTCATATAAAATAACTTTATTTTAACATTGAGGAACTCATCACATACTTTAACACTCTTAAAGGAATCAATTATTAAAGATACAAGGATAATAGTTAATTATATACTTAACTATAGGTTGTCTAAAAATTAATTTTCAATCATAGTTGACTATATACTTGATTATAAACCTTCAAAGAGTAACTTTTCAAGTCATAGTAGTTTTTGAAAAATTGATTAGTTTATTTAGTTTGATTATTAACTATTAAGTTATTTTGCTCAAGTTAATTAAAAAAAGCCTTTTAAAAAGCCGAATTGATTTGAATTGACAAGAATTGAGAAAAATAAACAAAATGATTTCACTTTTAAAAATTGTCAATTATATTTTTATAGACTTTTTTTAGAGTTATATTGATATAATAAACCTATATGTAATTTAAAAAAATAAATGAATAAATTTAACACAAAATTAATTAAAATTCACTAATTTAGTTTATTTTTTAATTTTTCATAAATTATGAATTTATATGTCTAATAAAAATTAACTACTATTTAAATTCTTTAATTAATTTTTATTTATGATATCATATAGTTTGACTATTAGTTCAACTAGTTCAACCAATCAAACCATGACCTAATGACTTTTCTAGTTTTTAAAACATTTAGTTAGAGTTGATTATATACAACTATATATATAACTGATTACAAACCTCAAGAGAGCAAATGCTTTACTAATAGTTGATTATATACTTAGCTATCTTAAGGATAACTCCCTTGGTTATATTCGACTATAGTTTTCTTGAGGCCAAATTTTTTGCTATTAGTTAACTATATACTTGACTATGACCTTCTAAAATGCAACTCATTTGGTCATAGTTGACTATAGCCTTATTTTTTCTAGATTTTTATATAATTTTATCATTTATTTCAAAATTTATCCACCCTAACTTCAATTTTCAAACTACCATACATAATCATATCATCATATATTGTTTCTAAGCCTTCATACTCACTAAATCCAACTAAATCTCAAGCTAAAACACTTAAATCCATCATATATTTAAAGATTTTAAGAAACAAGGAAAACCTAACATTTAACATCCATAATCATTCAAACCATTTAAATCCAATTAGAATATTCACTCACCTTTTCTTAAATCAAACCCTTAACCACCTTAAATCTAAAAGACAATGGAGAAAGCATTGCAATGATGGAAGTTTAAAAAGCTTTACCTTGATTAACTATAAAAGAAGGGGTTGAAGAAAAGAGAGGAGGAAGAAGAAGAAGATGAAGGAGATGGGAAATTTAGGAGACATAAAAGAACGAGGTTGATATGAGAAATAAGTAATGGTAAGCCTAAAGGAAGAATGGGAAATGTGTGCTAAATCTCTTCTATACTCAAATATTCAACTCTAAACATAAATTATCTTTTAAAACTTATTAATTCATTCTTTTCTTTATTATTTCTCATAAGATTTTCATTCTCTCATCTCATCATAGTAATTTATTTTCTTTTTTGAAATTTTATTTTAAATCCGATCATGATTGTTATTAATTACATTTCATGCAATAAACTTCTATATTTATAGGAGGTGCATCATTAAATAATAATTTTGCATATAAATAAAAATTTAAATTATTGAAGGATGCAACATCCATGTTGAAAATTACCTTTCATCTAAATTGAATATTTATTTATATAAATAAATTTTAGGTTTCATATTATGAAAATATGATATAAAAATTTTGCTATCTAATTTATTGTGTTTATTTTATAATAACATATTTGAGTTTGTAAATAATTACAAATTTTTAGCATATATATTACTCGTTGTTAAATGAAAGTATACAAAATTAATTGATTTTTATTACCAAGCATAAATTCTTCATAAATTGAATCCATAATAAAATGAAAACCTTCAACATAAAAATAAATA